>JAJIBD010001679.1:0-244984 GCA_021461705.1 Cryptotis parvus
ATGGGAGTGAAGATAGATGGTCGGCAACTACACCACCTCCGCTCGCTGATGACATCGTTCTAATAACATTAGCCAAGCGGCACAAATGCTGGCTGACTTTGACCGAGAATGTGGAAAGGTAGGTCTACAGCTGAATCTGAAGAAAACCATGTTCATGAGAAATGAACTAGTTCCTGAGGCCCCATTCACTCTCAATGGAACAAACATCTCTGAATGCAGCAGTTATGTGTACCTAGGTCGAAAAGTCAACATGATGAATGACCTAAAACCTGAGCTGCGCAGGAGGAAGAGAGGGGCATGGAATGCCTTCAAAGGCATCGAAGAAATAGCTAAAAAGGACAAAGAACCTCCTGCTCCGGGCACATCTCTTTGACTCCACCGTTCTCCCTGCATTAACATACACCCTCAGAGACCTGGGCCCTACGAAAGCAGGATGAGAATGCTATTCGGGTCTCCCAGAGAGGCATCGAAATAGCTATGCTTGGAATATCACGCCTCACTCAAGTGAGTGAAGGAATCCGGAGTTCTGACCTCCGTCGCTATTCCAGAATCAGGGATGCTGTCTCGCTTTGCCAAGGCATCGAAAATCAGATGGGCTGGACATGTAATGCGATTTGGAGACAACCGCTGGACTAGAGCCATTACCGACTGGATCCCACGGGATGTCAAAAGATCACGTGGCCGCCCACCTACAAGATGGTCAGACTTCCTTGTTAAGACCCTGAAGGAACGGTTTGAGGCTCTTCATATTCCTGAATCAACCAGATGCCATTGGGCTACATTGGCACGTGATAGGGTCCAATGGAAATGTTACTGGCGCCCGCTCGAGCAAATCGATGAATAACGGGATTCAAGTGATCAAGTGATCAATATTCATAATTGCTAAAACTTGAAAATAATCAAGATATCCTTCAATAGGTGAATGAACAGATAAATTGCATACAGTATGACATTAGTATAGGACCATAAAAATCACCAGTCAAGCGGAAAACATCACAAGACAATCATGCAAAATTGGATATACTATAGCATTCTATTTTCTTTTTTCAGTATTTTGGGGGCCATACCTAGTGGTACTCCAGTTCTTCTTTTGGCAATGCTGGAGGGTTATGGAGTGGCAGGGATCAAACCTAAGGCTCCTGCATATAATTCATAAATCCAGTTCTATAATCTTTCTTTCTGCCCTTAGACTGTAACCTATAGACTATAACATTTTGGAACAATTACTGAAGAAATCTGGAAGGGAAGATGGAGGAAATGGGAAAATTGGGAGGTGCCAGGGAAAGGATATTCTAAAATTTGGTGTGTTTCCTTTATTGTACTAGAAGATGACTAGGAAGCTTTTTTTTCATACTGCAAACAACACTACCAACAACTTGGGTTGGATTGTTCTTTGTTGTAGGCGGCTGTGCTGTGTACTTCAGGATCTTCAGCAGTATGCTTTGCCTCTACCTGTTTTATGATCATAGCATCCTCCATGTTTGAGAAACTAAGCACCTCCACATGTGACCAAATGTCCCCTGTAATGCAAAAATCAGCCCATATTGGGAAATCCACTGTTTTTGAATATTGATATGGGCTTTATGGCTATGAAATCATAGTCTCTTATATTTAGAGGCATTAATATATCTTATTGGAATAGTGTATGCTTAAAGAGCTATGCTGTCTTCATGGCCAATGAATTATTCCATTTTTTGTATAAGAAACACAAAAAGGATATATACTATACTGACCATTTAAGACCATCATCGGCCCATTGAACATTCAGAACATCTATTTCATTTAGTCACAATAAAATTTATGGTTATGTGGCAGCAATTTGTCTCTAATCCCCATTTTGTCATTTTATCTTCATCCGGGTCATACATTATCCCCCCCCACACACCTCCATTCCTAAGCTTCAGGCTTATAGAGATTAAGATTTGATTTAAAATTCTAAAACACTCTTCTCTCTTTTTTTGTTCTTTGTATCTTCTCTCAAAATGCTGATGTTTTTATTACAAATTCATTCAAAACCATGCTTCTGTATAGCAAAGTTTGTGGCTACATATAGCAATCACAAATCAAATAAGAGTATCACCAGTTGAATATAATAAACCTCTTTATGCTTTAGGTGATATACAACTTCCTAAACAGAGTTCTGAGTGTTATATAACTTTTTAAAATATTTTCAAGTACCCACTTCCAATGTCCTTCCTACTTTGGTAGGCACCTTGATTTCCTTTAGTATAAAAAAGGAGGCAGTGTCCTGCTATATATCATAGATACTGTCTGTCAGTCTGACTTTAAGACAGTTTCAATATTTCTGTATTGCTATTCATACAAACATACACTTTAATTCTAATTATAAAAAGAAGAATCTCTTCTTTTTAGCACATCCAGGTTTCAGACATTACCAATTGTATATGGAGATGAAGGAGAAACCCTTAATGAGTTTTCTGGAACATTCCTTAAAATTCCAGTATAGAAGTCTTAATCTGAAATGATAAATTTAATATGTACGCTTTCTTCATGAAAACATCTCTTCTAGTAGGCAATATGATGCAGAGAGAAGCTCTCTCCTAGCTTCTCTGAATGCACACACCCTTATAAAGCATAGGTGGTGCAGTGGTGGAGATAAAGTGATGTCCAGCAGTTTTGTTCGTTTGACTCTGTGGAGAGGACGTGGTATATGACGATAGAAAAACTTGGATGGTGGGCCCGGAGCGATAGCCCAGAGGGTAGGGGCGTTTGCCTTGCACACGGCTGGCCTGTGCCGGCCTGGTTTCGATCCCCGGCATCCCATATGGTCCCCTGAGCACCACTAGGAGTGATTTCTGAGTGCAGAGCCAGGAGTAGCCCTTGAGCATTGCCAGTTGTGACCCAAAAAAAGCAAAAAAAAAAAAAAAAAAAAGAAGAAAAGAGAAAACTTGGATGGTAAGAAATATGTTTAGAAAATTTTGCGTTAAACAATTTAGAAGGGCTGGAAGCTGACTGGGGAAAAGATGAGCTCAAGGCAGTTTTCCGGTTGCTATAGATGTTGAAGTCCTTTAGGAAAGGATGCTTTGTCCTTTTCCCGCCCCTCAGAAGACTGAGGGGAGACTGGTATGCTTTTAATTAAAATGTACTTATTGAACATCCTTTTCAATTCTCTGTGTGAGTGGGAAACGACTATCTGTAGCCTACTAGAAGTTACTGATTCTAGTCCCATGACTACTTGTCATCTCTGCCCCTCGTGAATCCCATGATAATACTATCCTTCTTTCCTGGGGAAGGAGAGGTGGCTCATTTATCATTTCCACCAAATTCTTTCTCTTTCCCTTTTGGATTTGGATTCTTAGGAGAATCTGTATTTGTAAATCACCTTAAATTATCTTTGGTGGGGTCTGAATTTAGTACAGTAGATAAGGCACTTGTCTTGCATGGAGGCCAACACAGTTCGATTCCCAGCATCCCATAGTCCCTGGAGCCTGCCATGAGTGAGCTTGAGCACAGAACCAGGAGTAAAACCATGAGCAGCGTGTGGTCAAATCACACACAAAGTCTCGTTTTTTGCTGTGACATGTGAAGTGGGTAGGAAATAGGTGACACCTCCCTTCAGACCCACCTCAGTTACCCAGGAAGTGCCTGGGGAAATCTACGACTGGTGAGAGTTCATGTTGAGTACTGCCTCCTACAGACCTCACATTTCAGCCCCATGAGGTGGTTGTCAAACTGCATCTGGGTTCCATTGGAACTGCCCAGCATAGGGAATGACCCCTGCACTCATTTCCCCAGGAACCATGGAACCCAGATTGGAGCTAGGAATTGCTTTTTGCAGGAAAGGAAAGTCAGTCTGAAATCTTACTTGGGCTTAGTGAGTTTAACAATTTTTTTCATAAAGTAAATTTAAAGAAATGTATAAAGTAGATAAATTTATAAAATTTATAAAGAAAAAGTTTTATTTGGAGTATGTGGGAGGAAAAAAGAAAATAATGCTTTCAAGAGAGAACACAGGCTCCTGCAGAAGGGAGAGAGCTGAGCATACCCATCTCAAAGTTGCACCCCCAGAATGGGGAAGCACACTGCTTGCCTTTGTTAAGTTGGTTTTATAGGTGTTCTTCCAAACTACCCCCACGAGGGGATTTCTGGGGAAAAAAAAACTATTGCTGTGGCATTGTCAAAGAGAAGAGCTTGAAACTTTTAGTGGTTCATCTTCATGGTTGTTATCTCAACCTTTTTTTTTTTTTCTGCTGGAGCTTCTCTCTGGAGAGTGCAGCCTTCTCTGGACCTATTGCTGGTGGCAGCTAAGAGTCCTATCTGACCTGTTTCTTAGTACAGCCAGACTTCAGCTCAAGTAGGCTGAACCGTAGTGCTTGTTGGTTGTTTTACAGATAGTGACTGAAAAACTTCTCTAAATTCCATCTTTGCTTTATTTCTTCCCAGTAACTAATTGCCAACCCACCTCACCCTCTCCTAACTACCTTCCTACTTTAGTTTTTTTTTCATTTTTTAACTACTGATTATATTACCTGATGTCTATTCCAATACCATAATCAGTGCATTAACTTCAACCTCTAAGAGTGAATTTCTTAACAAGTTGCTCCATGTCATTTATTTTATTTTTGGCACAGTGTTTTAATTTGTTTTACGACTACTAGCTCTTCGGGTTCTAGGTTTTGGGATTTGACAAGTTATACCTTTTTCTCTCCCAGTTTCTTGAAATTTGTCTTAGTCAAAATAGTTATATAATCTGTTTTTGTTGTATTAGTAGTATCTGTAATCTTATTAATGTTTTCTTTAAAAAGTAACTTTGCATTTTAATTTACTTATTAATTTTCATTATTTTGGTTACTACTATTATTATTTAATTTGGGGGCTACATTGCATAAAACTCAGGACCTACTTCTAGTTCTTCTAGTTCTTCTAGTTCTTCTACAACATTGAAGCTAAGGATATCTTCAAAGATGAAACACCATTAACAAAGCAAATGGAAGTAAAGATAAACGCATGGGAGTATATGAAGCTGAAAAGCTTCTTCACCTCAAAAAGAAATGGTGAACAAGATACAAAGGCAGCCTACAAAATGGGAAAGAATATTAACCCAATACCAATATGATAAGCGGTTAATATCAAAGCTATACAGGGCCATGGTAGAACTTTTCAAGAAAAAAAATTCAGCACCATTAAGAAATGGGAAGAAGAAATGAACTGAAACTTCCCCAAAGAAGAAATTCAAATGGCCAAAAAGGGATATGAAAAGCTTTTTTTTCTTCACTTTGCTTTTATTAACTGTTTAAACAATTCCACTTAAAACCTCTCCCCTACAGGTCAGTGAAACTTTTCTTCCCCATTTGAGCACACACCATACCCACCACCCCTCCATCATCCAAGCTTAAGTCATTAAGGAACACTTTTAATCTCACACCTAGGTTAGGTTTGGAGAACAGGCTTGTCACATACACATTTCTCTGCTAGGAGGCAATGTGGGTACAGAAGTACAGTATTTCTAGTTTGTTGTTCCGAGTATGTACAACACGCAGCACTGCTGTATCAGGTAAACATGTGCACAGGGTAATATGAGGCGTGGGCTCATAGAAAGCAGTCAAATAGAAACCAAAAAGGACTCATACTCAATAGGGTGAATCCAATCAAAACAACAATGAGATATCATCTCAATTCACAAAGACTGGCGAACATCCAAAAAAGCAAGAACAACCAGTGCTGGTACTGATGCAGGGAGAAAGAGACTCTCATCCATTGTTGGTGGGAAAGTCGACTGGTCCAGTCTTTTTGGAAAACAACATGGACATTCCTCCAAAAACTAGATAGTAAGCTCCCATTGTGGTACTCAGCAATACCACTCCTGAAAATATACCCTAGAGACCCCAAAGCACTCAGCAGAAACACCATCTGTATTTCTATATTCAACATGGCACTATTCACAATAGCGAGGATCTGGAAACAGCCCAAATACCCGAGAACAGAAGACTAAACAGAGAAATGATGGTACATCTACACAATGGAATATTATGTCAGGAAAAAAAAAGTCATGAAATTTTCCTACAAATGGATGGACATGGAGATCATCATGCTTAGTGAAATCAGTCAGAAGGAAAAGGACAGGTACAGAATGACTGAATTCCTCTGTGGGATATAAATACACACCAGAGTTCTACAATTGTTGGAAATGGTAATGCCAAACTAGAACTGAGTATTGAATATAGGCAAAGGGATTTACATGATAACTCCTAAATGTATGTATGGAAAGTCACAATGTGTAACAGAAGGTGGAGAGAGAGAGAGAGAGAAAGAGAGAGAGAGAGAGAGAGAGAGAGAGAGAGAGAGAGAGAGAGAGAGAGAGAGATAGCAAAAGGGCCTGCTATAAAAGGCAGACTGGAATCACTGGTGTTGGGAAATGTGCACTGGTGAAGGGATGGTTGCTTCAACATTGTATGACTGAAACCCAATCATGAACAGCTATGTTCATGGTTTTATAATTTAAAAAAATCCTAGGAAAAAGCATAAAAGAGAGGAAGGTTTGAATTCTTTGTATCGTCCTTCCTTAAGTGGATACTTTTAAAGTCTGTGCCATCAGTGAGGGTTTCTCACGATTCTCTTTGAACATTGCCCACTAGACTGACCTCTGCAGTTAGCTATCACCCTCAGTGAACGCTTCCTATGAGTCCTACCACATTTTCTCCAGACAGACCTGCATTTAGGTTGCATCTCCCAGTAACTTCCTGGCTTTCAGATTTAGAGTCAGTTAGTTGATCTGAACCTTCAATTCTCTGCAAGGTTAAAAAGAGTTTAAAAAAATTTTCAAATATACTGCATATTTGAACTTATTAAAGTTGAATCATCAATAAATGAGAAGAAAGCTATTTTTAATTTTGAAATTATGTAAATTATACTGTTAAAAACAGTCTTAATCATGAAATTTTGTAACTGAACAGCATAAATATATATATATCCAAATAAAAACAAAAATATAAATTAAAAAATTATCTGTTTTGTAAAGGAGATACTGAATGGAGGAATTAGTATTTTAATTTTAGGAAAGCCATGAAATTAGGTAAGTGAGCTACATATAAACATATATAATTTGTGTACATATATGCATTGAATATATAAGTATATATATAAAATATTTTCCTACTTTAAGAAAATCACATTGGTCTTAAAAAATATTAAAGAAAATAATGGCATGTTTATATTTTGTTCTTAAAACACACCTAAAAACAAGTTTTAGGATTCACAAAGTAGTAAGCATTCTTTCAGAGAGTAAATCCAAAAGAAGATTCATATGAGATTAATTAACCAAGTGAAGTAAAAGCAAATTTAGAAAATATAATAGATTTTTAAAAATATATTGACATATCATTCCCAGATTATGTTTTTGAAACAGTCAATGGTCCTTCTTCATGTGCTTTCAGAAAATGGCTAATTTTTCTGCGGTTAGTACAAATGAATATCTAGAGAGATATTTTTGCCTAACTTTCAATCCCTTTATACTGGCATATTTTATAACTGCTTCTACTGTGGTTCAAGCATTTGCTTTGTTAAATTTAAATTATGCAAATAATTTTTGTCTATGGCCATTTAAAGTGAATACTAACTTGGTCTCACCTCAAGAGCTGAGAATTAGCTTCTTATTGTTAGCTGAGCCAGTGTGCTGATGACCCAGAAAACATCTGTTAGCATATAATGATATACTAAAGTAATTTGTTTATGACAAGGGAGAAGGAATTTTTAAATTGTAGGATCACCTGGGAGTAAGGGGGAGGAAACCAATACAGAGCCAATAGATGGCTACTGACCATTTGGGGTTTTGAAGTTTGGTTGCTTGAGGTAAAAAAAATAGTATAAATAAATACTTTTATGAGATCAGCAAGGTTGCTCTATGTTAATGACAGAGCAGCATGCAGAGTATATGACTGGGGCATCTTTCCAACATTAGACAGGGGTTGGCATAGTCTCACTCAAAGACTGGAGACTTTGGGAACATGGGAGTTGGTACTTGAAAGGGCATTGACAATCACAGTATAAGTGAAACAAAGACAGTGACTAGTAGTCATTATGCAGTAAGATAATCCCCAGAAGGAAAGGTTGCCTGCTAAATAACAGTAGATTCTTTTTTTTTTCTTTTTCAGGGATTTCAGAAATACCAGGGCAGAAATTCTGGGAACTGGAGTTTTCTCTACCAGCCTTAGGGACATCAATCTGGTAACTTCTGGACCTACTATTTATGAAGGCTGGTGAGGTATGGAAACATTCTCATTACTTTTGTCTATATGGTTATAAAACACCATGTTTAACCTTTAAAAAGAATGTTATTGCTAGTTACAGACAAATACAAAAATCCCTTGACACTTGACTAGCAGTGTTCTAGCAGTTTTGTCTTCATGGTCCGGAATTGTCTTTATGTATATTTACAAGCTTAAAAAAGACAAGGAATAAAGCAGAATGTGTTCAGATGCGGCTTGTCAATATTATTAAAACATAACAAATAGTTTACTATATTAAGCATGATTGCATTCTTAGTTTTATTATTTAAGAATTATAAATTTGGTGATCAAATACTTATTATGATAGTAGATATCACAATCCTGGTTATGATGTAGGCAGACAGACAGGGGGCCCTGCATGGCAATAAACTGTCACCACTAGGCTGTCACCTTTTGGAACCAGGAATGAAGACCTAATAAGACCCATTAACCAACAATGGACCCTGAGGAAGCTGGGTCCACCTCCTTCTGCATAGCCCTTAGTCCCCATCAACCTTTGATGGCCCAGCAGAAGATTCCAGAGCATTCCAACCCAAAGGGATAAAAGCCCCTTTGGAAATCAGTAGGGGCTTGCTCTCTGCCTCTGGAGCAGCCCGCATCTCCCCCTCTTGAGATGTGTACTCTCTCTATCACTTTCCCTACTCCTTCCCCACCCTAAAACGTCCTTAATAAAATCTGTTTTACTTCATTGCTCCTCGATTCCTGAAAATTCTTTTTCTTCGAGGAAGACAAAAAACCCTGAGGAAACCCTGGGTAAGGCCTAGAGCTGCCTTTTTTTCCCTACAAAGAGCAATTCCTCCTTCCAGCCTGAGTTTGTGGCTCCCGGAGAAATCTCGGATTGTGGGGATCAACTCCCATGCCTAGAGATCAAGCGGACTTCAGGTGTGGCTTGATGGCCACCTCGTGGGGCTGGTGGGGCTCAGGTCCATGCCTTGCAGGCGCTCATCACAGACTTTATCAGTCCTAAGGTTGCCCAGGGGTCCCAGGCGGCAGAGGCAGCTGGGGGAGAAAGTGACCATCTCTCTCCCCCTTTCGGACTCACATAAACCTCCCATGTGGTCCACCTATATCAGTTATAACTATTTAGTGTTAGAATTTACAGCACTAAAGTAAAGGTAATTTTATTACATTTATGCTGTGTGAAAATTGGTGATAGTTTAACTAGAAAATTGCTGGTTTTTTGCATTCTCAGTGTTGTGTCATTTTACAGTAGAATTAAAAAATTCAGTTTGGTACATACAGTATGGGATGTTATAATTCAGTCATATATTTAATTTATTTAGGGAACTGCTTTGTTCTAGTTGATATAATATATAACTGAACAAATTTCCATTCTTATTTTAAAAAAAAATTTAAAGAGCTTTTTCATATACTTCCTTTTACTACAAAAAGCATGATTTTTCTACTTATTGATTGCAAGATATTACACAGTCATTATATTTTAAAAATTTTATTATTTGTGATAGGGAGTATAAAGAAGTACTATATTGATGTCTCAAATGCTGAGTTAAGTTGTGCCAGAATTTGTCCATTGTGTATTCCATTTCTGTCTTGCAAGCAGTTCTTATAAACAGCAAAGTCTTGACATAAATTTAGGTCTATTTCTTTTTCATTTTCACCCACTGTTCTATGCCTCCAGTGATCTTGTATTTATATCTTAATGCTATATTTAGACTTGCCACTATGAATTATATGGAATAAAATATATTTTTCTAACTCCAGGAAATCTATCCATTAACTTCTTTTGAAATGTCTTCTATATTCTTGATTTCTTTTAGTTTTCTAATACTGAAAATCTAGCTTGGTCCTTATCACTTAATGCAGGAATACTTGAGCAAAACCCAGCAGACCCCTCTGACAGCAGATGTCTGCCCTTCTATTTGATATGTGACATATTGCTGACCGTATTTCCCTTAAAAAATCCCCTTCATCAGAAATAGCAAAGTCCAGCAAGTTGAAAAATTATTTTATATCCCAATTTCTTTTGGAGTTTTAGTGACTCTTTATAAGGATATCATTTTCTCTGTCCCGCAATAGTCGTTTGCTGTATATTATCTTCACACTAAGAAGATAGCTTTTAAAAAAATTGTGGTTATTTATTTTGCCTGTTTTCTGTGCCTAGTTCCCCTCAATCACCACTCTATCCCCTAATCCTTCTGGATCTTTTAGTTTTTATTTTTATGCTCCTAAGCTTTCAATTTCAGTTATTGAAAAACTGTAAATATAGTTGTATTTCTAGTATTCTTATCAATGAATTTTATATGTGAATTTTATACTGACTTTTTTGTATATTGTGGTAAAATAAAGATTATATAGGGACTAGAGAGGTGATAGTACAGTGAATTGCCTTGCATACAGCTGACCTGGGTTTGATATCTGGTAACACATATGAGAACACTGGAGTCGAAGAGACATGCCCAGAGTGGAAGTTCTTTTGTTGTTTTAGCTATTTCTTCGATGCTCTTGAAGGTGTTAGATCCCACTCTCTTCCTCCTGTGCAGCCCAGGTTTTAGGTCGTTCATCATGTTGACTTCTCGACCTAGGTACACATAACTGATACGTTCAGAGATATTTGTTCCATGGAGAGGGAATGGGCCCTCTGGAACTAGTTCATTTTTCATGAACATAGTTTTGCTGAGATTCAGCTGTAGACCTATCTTTCCATATTCAAAGTCGAAGTCAGCCAGCATTTGTGCCACTTGGCTAATATTTGTTGTTATTACAACGATGTCATCAGCGAAGAGGAGGTGGTGTAGTTGCCAACCATCTATCTTCCCTCCCATTCCTTCCCATTCTAATTGTCGCATAATGTTCTTGAGGCTGGTGCTGAAGAGTTTTGGTGAAATGGTATCACCCTGCCAAACCTCTCTTTTGACATCAATGATCACTTTTTTGTAGAATGGTGAGATCCTGGTGGTGAATCCGTAATACAGCTCACAAAGGATCTTGATGTATTGGAATTGAATGCCCTGTTTGACTAGGGCTTCAATGACCGCTCCAGTCTCAACAGAATCCAAGGCTTTCTTTATATCAATGTTCTTTTGACAGAGTGGCATCTTGAACTCCCTACAAACTTCAATGAGCTTGGTTACTGTGTGGATATGGTCAATTGTGCTGAATCCTTTTCAGAAGCCAGCTTGCTCGCATGGTTGTTCTTCATCTAATGTTCTGCCAATCCTGTTCAGGATGACTCAAGAGAACAGCTTGTAGATGACAGACAAAAGGCAGATGGGGCGATAGTTGCCAATGTTGTGGATGTCTCTCTTCTTGAACAGTAGAACTGTCTTGCTGGTTTTCCAATGGGAAGGCACCTTGCATTCAGACAGGTAGTGTGTGAAGAGCCCAGTCAGTGTATTGATGAGTACTGATGACAGATTCTTCAGGTGTTCGGGTTTGACTTTGTCTGGGTTGGGTGCTATTCATTTCTTTACCAACAAAATGGCATGTCAGATTTCAGAAGGGAGAACATTGAGAACAACATATCCATTCTGCGGAATTTGGTATGTAGGCAGGTGGACTTGGCTATCAAAGAGACCCGAGAAGTCATGGATAATCTTCTTCATTGCCTTTCGGGAAGATGTGATAGATCCATCAGGATGTCTGAGGGCATCATCTTGGTCTTATAGTTGGTGAAGGACAGGCGGGCTTTGCAAATGCTTTTCCCGGCTTCTGCTGCATCGACCAATATTTCTGCTCTTCTTTCTTTGAGATCTTCCTTTATGGCTTCTCTGCACTGCTTTGTGAGCTTGGACTTTAGCATTTGGTTGCCTGAGGCTCACGCCTTTCCACGTTGGTGAATGAGCTGGAGAGCTTTTGAAGACAGGTATTAACATATGACTCAGAGACCTGGGCCTTATGAAAGTGGGATGAGAATGCTATCCGGATCTCTCAAAGAGGAATCAAAAGAGCTATGCTTGGAATATCACACCTCGCTCAAGTGAGAGAAGGAATCTGGAGCTTCGACCTCCGCCAACGATCCAGAGTCAGGGACTTTTGATGACTTTTGCCAAGTCATCAAAAATCAGATCCACTGGACATGTATTGCGATTTGGAGATGATCACTGGACTAGAGCTGTTATAGACTGGATCCCACGGGATGTCAAAAGATCACATGGCTGCCCACTTACAAGATGTTCAGACATCTTCAAGACCCTGAACGATTTGAGGCTCTTCATATTTCTGATGCAAGTAGATGTCATTGGTATACACTGGCACATGATAGGGTCAAATGGAAACGTTACTGGTGCCTGATTGAGCAAATTGATGAATAACGGGATTTTAAGTGATCAAGTGAACACATATGAGTGCAGAGTCAGAAGCCCTGAGCATCATCAGTTGAGATTTAAAGCCATCCATCCATCCATCCATCCATCCATCCATCCATCCATCCATCCATCCATCCATCCATCCATCCATCCATCCATCCATCCATCCAATCTATCCAATCTACCTACATACCTACCTACGCACCTACGTACCTAGGTACCTACCTACCTACCTACCTACCTACCTACCTACCTACCTCTATCTGTTTCTCTCTCTCTCTATTTCTTTCTCTCTCTCTCTCCCTCTAGGGGAGAGCAAACTTGACTGTCTTTGGGTATTATTCTTGGTTCTGTGATCAGAAATCACTCCTGGCAGAGCTCAGAGAACCATATCCTGTATTAGAAATTCAACTCAGGTCAGCTGCATAGAAGACAAATGTTCTAAAATATTTGTACCAAATTTCATTTATTTTTAAGGATACTATATGTGATAACTACATAACGTGTTTATCTGTTTATCTTTTGTTAGATTTCTGGTTTCCACATTTTGGCTGTTGTGAACAATTCAACCATAAATATTAGTTCTCAGATACCTAACTGTTCAGGTCTTTGCCTTCAGTTATTGTCTATATATAACCAGAAATAGTATCATGAGTTAATGAACCCTTAATTTATTGGGAAACTGTCACTTTATCTTCCACATGGTTGCATCATTTTTCATTCTGCCAGCAATATAGAAAAGTTCTACTTTTTCTATATCCTTTCCAACACTTGTTGTTTTCTGCTTTTGAAATAAAAAAACTTCTTATGATTTCAAGTAGTTTACATTCTGGTTTTCACTTGCATATTCAAAATAGTAGTTTTGCTGATCTTTCATACTGCTTTTTGAGTAATTTTTATACCAACTTTGGAGAAGCACATGCTCAAATTATTTTTACCTGTTTTAATTTTTTAATTTATTATTTTTTATTGACTCACAATGAGATAGTTACAAGGCTGTTCATGATTGAGTTCCAGTCATACAACGTTCCAACATCCATCCCTCTACTAGTGTACATTTCCCACTGATGACCCCAGTTTCCCTCCCTGCCCCCCCAGCTTGTTTCTATGGCAGATATTTTTCTTCTCTCTGTCTCTGTTTCTCTGTTTTTCTGTTTCTCTGTTTCTCTTTTTCTCTCTCTCTCTCTCTCTCTCTCTCTCTCTCTCTCTCTCTCTCTCTCTCTCTCTCTTCTTTTGGGTGTTATGGTTTGCAATGGAGATTTTTAGAGGTTGTCACGTTTGTTCTTTTACCTGCTTTCAGCACTCAGTTCTTATGTGGAGTGAAAATTTCCAACTATCTTTGCCTTAGAGGTTTTTTCTCTACCCTAGCTGTTTTTAGATTGGATTGTTTTTTCCATTCATATTTAAGTGGTTTCAATTGCCTTGAATATCGAATTGTTGGGCTTTGATGTTTCTCTAAATTTCTTACCTTAGATTAGTTCTTTTCTCTGGTGTCAGTGTGCCTGTCCATTAGCAAATTTCTTGCTAACTTGATGTCCTAATCTGATATTTGTTCTTGAAAACTTGATGACTTAATTAGTTATAATTTTACATACAATTAAACTAAAGAAGCTGTTATGAAAGCCTAAGGGTCTTAGCTCTAAGTAAGGAAAAGCAGCTTCACTGTAGAAATTGCATGATAGTTTTTTGATGGCCTTTCCCCTACAAGTGAGGTTTTGCAGTGTAAACTCAAGTTCTATAGACATCCTGGTCAGCTTACCTATTCTTTATTTACTGCATTTTTTCATGTTAAATATTCAGTGGGTATCTAATTAATGTATCTTAGTTGCTTTGTGGTGGATTCATCCAAGTCGTATTTCAGGGCTGCTTTTCTAGAAGTTTGAACTATATTTTTATTAATTGTTCCTATATTTATATCATGTCTATGAGAAGATGAGATTGTTTAGGATACTTTCATAAAAACTAATGTGTCAATAGACTGGCTGCATTTTAAATAACTTTCAAACTTAATAAATAAATAAAAAGCCAACAACTTTAGCTCATTCACTCTCATTCTGGGGTTGACATTTTGGGCTAGGCCCAGCTCACCATTTCTGTTTTCTTTTGTTGTTTATTTGAGGGAGGGGAATTGTGGGCACCATCTACTGTGGTACTCAAGGCTTATTCCTGACAGCACTACGGGACCATAGGTAATGCCAGGGATTGATCCACATCAGCATCATTCAAAGGAATGACCTTACTCCCTGTACTGTGTCTTTGACACACTGGCTTTCCCTTTATGGTCTCACTGGAGTTTATTCCTGTGATTTCAGTCAGCTGGCAGATAGGCTAGGTCCTGGTTTTTAATACAAGTCTAGTATTGGCTTGGAGATGAGCAAAGTGTTGAGTTACATATCTGTATCCATTGTAAGAGCCCAGATGACTTCACAGAATTTCAAAAGCAATAGGAAAGGGAAGTTCTATCGTGCAGCCTTTTTTCATGTCACTGTCCCATCCCCATGGTGGTCAATGTTCTTTTTTCAAATAGTAACCTGGATAAGACTCTATTGAGGATAAAGAGAACTTTTTGTTTATGTACAAGGAGCAGCATATTAGAGTGACATTTTTCCCTCAATTTGTTTTTTATATATCATAGCTCAGAAAATCTTGACTTTGTGGCTGTAGTGTAAGGCCCACAAAAAGATTGTATCTCCACAATTTAGCACTAAACATTTTATATTACTCAAAGCAATAGATACCATATTATGAATTTATAATTGTATAAATTCACATCTTTGGCTTGCAGTCAGCAGATAGAATTCAATCTTGTTGGTTTCAGATGCATTTATTATAGGTATGATAGTGTTCTATTTATCTTTGCTGAAATTTTTTAGTCTAAAATATTTTCATAGAGAGAAAAAGAGTGAGTGAGTGAGAGAGGGGAGAGAGAGAGAAAGAGAGAGATAAAGTGTCAGCCAAGAGGCAGGCTGGAAGGGGGAGGGTGGCAGGAGGGAAACTAGGGACATTGGTGGTGGGAAATGTGTACTGGTGAAGGGAAGAGTGCTGAAACATTTTATGACTGAAGCCCAATCATGAATAACTTTATAACTGTATCACAGTGATTCAATTAAAAACATTTCACTGTATTTAAAAAAAACTATTGTTTGCTTTTTTAACTTCTCAGATAACATATCACTAAAATATAGAGTCACTGTGCATTAATCATATGAGACAACTAAATTTCAATAGTTTTGACAACAAACCACTCCCAAAAGTAGCTTTGTCCTATTAAATTTTCCTGGTATAGAGTATTAAAAATATAGAAAAACAAGAGTCTAAGAAGCAAATATAAAGTAAAATTATAGTCATAAATCTATTGATGTTACCTAAGTTATTTGGAAGCTAATTATGACTGTGTGCAAAGCAAATGATGTGAGAACTGAATTAATGAAGACTAGCTACCTCCCACAAGCTAATGAGCCATACTTTATACCAATAGTGTCACAAATTGAAAAATTAAACCCTCTTGGTGGAGAGAAAAAGGAGCGAGTTCAGAATAACATGCAAGGCCAAAGGAGTTCCCAAAGGCATTCTCTGCGATTAACTGTCAGTTTATTTTTCTAAGATATAGAATATAGTACAAAAATTCTGAAATTTCTTCTTTTGTTAATTTTTCCCCCCACACTGAATCCCTGAAAGGAAAGAGAATAGAAACCAATTTGTCCTGGTCATTAGAATCAATATAGGAAAAAATAGCTAATGTTTTTCTATTCTGTTTCTTAGATGTTTTTTGCTTATGCTCCATGCAATGGTTAGCTAGGTTGCTTTTATTCTTTTCTTGATATGGACATATTATTTTCCTTTATAGCTGTTTTCCTCCATTAAGTTAATATATGTACACATATAATATATTTATGGTTAATATATGTTTATTACATATGTTTAATATATATGTTATATACCTATGCATATATAAATATATATTCCTTTTGGAGTCTTTACTTCTGTATTTTTTTCTCTATTATGCTGTTCACACTCACAAATTAAAAACTTCCAATCTTACAATTTTACCATTACTTCACTTGCTATCTTACTTCTAAGTTCATTTCAAATAATAAATATGGCTCTTTTTCAGAAGCTACTGTTTGCACTAAATATTATTTTCTTTATTAAAATATCTATTAGGACTGTATAATGATATGCACGCTATTTGGAGAGAGTGCCGAAATCTAATCACTAGGCAACCAGGGAGCTCAACACTATTTTGAACATAATTTTTTTTTTTTTTTTTTGCTTTTTGGATTACACCTGGCAATGTTCAGGAGTTACTCCTGGCTTCACACTCAGGAATTACTCCTGCTGGTACTCAGGGGACCATATGGGATGCTGGGAATCGAACCTGGGTTGCCAGCGTGCAAGGCAAATGCCCTACCCACTGGACTATCGCTCTGGCCCCTGAATATAATTGTTAAACCTTTGAAAAACTAGTCATGATTAACTAATTTAAGTTGTAATACACACACATAACATTTCTTAGAGCTGGCAATTTTAAATTTGAGAGATGAGACCAAATACACTTGGTGAAGTCCCAGGAAACTTTGAAAACTTTGCTAAAAACGTGGCATGAATTCAAACATTTTGTTTGCTTAGGTTTTTCACTTTTGATAACAAGAATATCTTTATGTTGATATAAGGTAACAGAACCTATTGTATGTGGGTAAATAGAATTAATATGAATAAGTTATGAGTAAGGTTACTTATTATTTTTAAAATTGCTACCTTCTTCAAACAAATAATATAAATTTAATTTTTCCCTTTACTTATGAAATAAAGCGCTTGCTCTATCAGATTTATAACTAAACATGTATTTTGTTTTATCTTTATCCTTATACTTAAAAACTACCAACAAACGAGACATTAATATAAAATATTATAAGTAGAAAATATCATAATATGCTATTATCCATGAATTACCAGTGCTTATGTTTCCTTTGTATTTTTTCCGTATGTGTGTATAATATTAAATAAAACTTTGATATATGTGCAGCTATTATTCTTAAAAATATATGGTTTCATATATGCTGTTTTTATCAATTGAATTTCAGTCATTCCAATATTTTATTCTAATTTGTTTCAAATATTTGAAAATGACTAATTTTCAGTCATTCCATCATAAATATCCTTTGCCATCATAAATATCATTTCATCACTGTATCACTGTATCACTGTCTTCCCGTTCATCATCGATTTGCTTGAGTGGGCACCAGTAACATCTCCATATGTCCTGTCTCATGCTAGTAGAGCCCAAGGGCATCTGCTTGCTCCAGGAACATAAAGAGCCTCAAACCATTCCATCAGGTCATGGGAATGTTGTCTATATTTTTTATTGGTATTTGGCATGTCAAAAATGTCACGGGTAGCTTGCCAGGCTCTGCCGTGCGGGTGGGATACTCTTGTAGTCACCTCTGATCTCAAGCATTTATTGATGAACCATGCGGCCGCAAGAGGCTGTGTGAGCCGGGCTGTGATCAGCTCTTCTGCTGGGTGGAGTTCTGATGAGAGAGGAGTCCGGATGTGGAAAATGGTGACCCTCATAGAGTGGGGGGGTCGTCCTGGCTCCTTGCGAGGCTCTGCTGGGGTGGTGGACCAGGGCTAGAATCCGTCATCCTTACCGGATGCCTCGTGAGTGACTGGGCACAGGGAGAGCCAGTAGCAGCTCTGCCCTATGTCTGAAGTGATAGCCCAGAGGGTAGGGCGTTTGCCTTGCATGCGGCCAACCTGTGCCGGCCCAGGTTCGATCCCGGCATCCCATATGGTCAGATCATTTCATAAGTATTCTTATTTCCTCTGTATTGCAGGATACCTAAAAGCCTAAAAGCCTCTGCATCTGCCCTGGATTGCCTCCTGCAGGTCACTTTGTAGATGGGGGGTAGTTTAAATGTGGCAGTTTATCTCACCATGTATTCTGTACTGGCTGGTATAAATATTCTCTCATGCTACCACAATCATCGTGGGACTAGCTAGATCTTACCAACATATTTGCCTGGCCACATTGGATCTCTAAGTAATTAGCCCAGAGAGAAATGCTGTTTGCCTCCAAGCAAGCAAGCATGGCTTCCTGATAACTCAAAGGCAACTAAAATACAAAACTACCGTGAAGTAGACAAGACTCTTGTGAAGGCTTGGAGAAATATTTAACTGGCATTAGTATAGTCTTTGGTACAGAGACATGCCATATCAGAAATCCCCTTCTCTACCTTACAAAGACATTTCTGGGCAAATCTTGGCTCAAGACATTAGCAAATAAAAGGGCCTAGGTGAGGTGCTGGGAGAAATTACCTGAGGGCTTTTGACCCTTCCTGCTTCCCATAATAGTGGGAGGTCTGAGTTGCAGGGGTATAAAACTAGGCTGCTTCCTCTCTTTCTCTCTCTTCTGGGCTCTCTTTTGGGCCTTGCACTCTTCTTGGGAGTCTTGTCTTTGTCTCCTCTCTACAGGGCCTTTACATGTGGTGGCCGCCATCTTGGCCTACACGTGTCTGGTATTCTAGCAGGGAATCCTAAGCACCGGGTTTTCCTATTGCTGATTTGTATGCTTGAACCTGTGATAAGTAAAGCATTTTAAAACCTGCGCTGGATTCCTGAGTCTTCATCCATTCCCCGCCGGCTTCAGAGGTAGAAGGGAACTTCCCCTACACCTCTGATGTAAAGAAACAAAGTCCCTAGGCCCTAAGCAGAAGCTTTTGGCTTAGTGACTGAGGTGCTTAGGTGTTAAACCTATTTTAGTTCTTGATCATTTGTAATATCATGCAGAATTCAAACTGTGCACTCTGATAAATGGATTGTCAATATCTCTATAGTGTTCTGAACACTTCTAACTCAGTAGAAATGTGAAATGAGTATAGTTATAAATTGTTTACATTTTGATTTTAGGTATGGATTTTCAGGAAATTTATTTCAGGAAGTGTTGTAAAAAATACAGCCCAGTAATTATTTTATTAGATAGTAAAGAAGAAAGATCTGAGCTGTTTCTTGGGGTCAGTTTATAACTCTCACCCACTGAATCTGACATTAGTATGTGTATGATGTTTGTAGTTACATTCTAGCATTTATCCCTAGACAATTGTGATATTTCTCATGTTTTCAAGAACTATATGTTTCAGAAACTATCCTATGCAACTTATTTGTTTCATAAGTACTAAGTACTCAGGTTTGTGACTTAGTAATAAAGTCCATGTCTTGAATGTGTGGGTTTTGCTTAGATCCCTGGTACCGCAACTCAAAACAAAGTACTTATCAATTCACTATTATTCCCTTCTTAACTCCTGGTAATGAAAACACAAACTCAAATAAAACCAAACTCTATATTTTGTTTTATGTAGCACCTAGAATTATCCCTCTACTTATAGATAGAAAATTATAATGTTTGAAAGTTATTTACCATAGATACATATAGTAAATGCTACTATCTGGTTTGAATCCATATTTTTAACTTATGCTATATTCCACTTTTATGTGTAAAATGTATCTGACTCATTTGGCAGAGAAGTATTTAGACAATACAAAAAAGAAACAAATATATGAAGCCTAATAAATCATAGATATAAAATATTTTCTCCAATATTTGGGCATTGGTTCTAAGATGATCTTATTAAACTTTAGATCTTATTCATCCACTTAATTATGGGCTAAATATATTTAAAATAAACATTTTAGTTAATGATATAAGGATCATATGTACTTCATTTCATGATGATCCTTAAAAATATTAAGATTTTTATTATCATTTGCAAAATAGAGCACTGTAATACAAATGAAAGTTGAAACTAACTCCTGTCATTGCTAGTTGTTTAAAATTGAATAAATGACTCAAAATTCTCTTAATTACTTGTTTATAAAATAAGCATACTCAAAATATTTTTTGCATTGGCGCCATGATTCACAAAGCTGTTCATAATAGAATTTCAGGCATACAGTGCTCCAACACCAATTCATCAATATGTTAACCACCAGTGTCAGCTTATTTCCACCAATTTCCCAGATCCCCTCCCACATCCAGCCTGCTTTATTAATAATAGGCACCTTTTCAACTTTGATTATTATGTTTTGAGTCCTGTGCTTACAATGGTGTTGGCTCTGTGGTTTAGATAAATACATTTCACATCTCTACACCACCAAATGTGTTCAAGACCCCTACCCTTGGATCTATGTTACCTCCTACCTGCCTCTTTTTACATCCCACTGCTATTTCTATTCTTGCCTGGTCTTCACATTTCTGTAATCTAGGACCAAGAATTTACCCATATTTATTTCCTTTTATTCCCTTGTTATGTGTTTCTATGTACCACAGATAAGTGAAAATATTTGTCTCTTTCCTGACTTATTTCACTTATGCAGTGTCTTAAAATTCCATCTAAGGTGTAGCGAATTGCATGTTTCATCATTCCTTGAGGCAGCATATTATTCCATTATCATTACCCACTGATTATCCACTTCATTATCCATTAATGTGTTGTTTGTCACCTGGGTTGATTCTGTACCCCAGCTATTGAACAAATGCTGCAATGAACAGTTATACTTACGTCCTTTTAAATGAATGCTTTTAGTGTCTTTGTAAGGGATACCCAGAAGTGGAATTCCTGGGTCATAAGGAAAGTCTATCTTAAAATAAGAATATTTTTTAAAATTTATCCTCTAGACTGGCTAAAGAAACTGTGGTTCATCTACACTATGGAATACTATGCGGCTGTCAGAAAAGATGACATTATGAAATTTACCTGCAAATGGAGGGACATGGAGACTATCATGCTGAGTGAAATTAGTCAGAAGGAAAAGGACAGATATAGAATGACAGCATTCATTAATACGACATAAATAGATACCAGTGTTTTACTAAATGTGGGAAATGGTAATGGCAGATTAAGACTCACCATTGAATATACACAGAGACTTAAGTGATAAACTCTAAATACCTGCAGGGCTAGCCACAATGTGTAAAATAAGAGGCAGAGAGATGCAGAGACAGAGAAAGAGACAGAGAGAGAAAGAGAGGAAACTGGGGTACCTGGTATTAAGGCAGCATGGGGGTGGGCAGGAGGGGGTGGGGTACATTGGTGGTGGAAATGGGGCACTGGTGGAGGGATGGGTGCTGGTATACTGTATTACCAAGAACCAACTATGATCACCTTTGTAATTGTATGTTTCACTGTGGTATAATAAAAAATTAAAAAAAAAAACAACAACAACAACAACAAAAAAAAATTTATCCTCTAAAATTATCATAGAAATGTTGGAGGGGAAAAAAAATAAGAGAATAAATGAAAACATTTAAAAGCATATTATAAGCCCCAACTGATGGCATTGCTACAAATATAGCACAAAGCGATAAAGTTTTACATACTGTTTAAATGTTTCATAATTACTTAGCTCAGTTGTCAATACTGAGAAAGGTTGATGGTTATTGAAATCATAAAATTTATGCCTTGTGTTTAACACTATATTATTTATAATTTATTTTTTCCTTTATTATTTACATAAAAATTTTTTGAAGTTTTAGGTTATGAGGGGACAATCATGATATAATTTTAAAATATTTTCTATGTCATATGTATAAAGACACTCTCTTTCTCTATGTATACACATATAGATAATTTTTTTTTTTTTTGCTTTTTTGGTCACACCCAGCAATGCTCAGTGATTATTCCTGGCTCTGCACTCAGGGATTACTCCTGGAGGTGCTCAGGGAAACATATGGGATGCCGGGGATCGCACCCAGGCCAGTGTTGCCGGCCATGTGCAAGGCAAACGCCCTACTCTCTGGGCTATTGCTCCGGCCCCACACATATAGATAATTTTTAATTTCGGAATTATAGTGATTATTAGAATTAAAGGCTTGTTTTAAAATTTATACAAGTTTCATATTTCTTGATTAACAGTAATTAGAACATCGGGATTCACCCAGCCGACCAGCCCATCACAGCCCGGATCATCGACACCCACCCTGCAGCAATTTCTTCCTCAATCCAGCCCAGGCATGCTGGTCCAGAGACTCTTAGGCATGGGGCAGAGCGGTACCTTGCTCTCCCTGTGCCCAGCCGTTCATGAGGCAGTCGGGAGGCATGGTGGGTTCTAGCCTTGGCCCACCACCCCGGCAGAACCTCACAACAGGCCAGACGACCCCCCCCCACCCACTCCATGGGTGCCGCCATTTTCCACATCCGGACCTCCCTCTCTTCAGAACTCCACCCAGCCGACCAGCCCATCACAGCCCGGCTCGCTGGCCACTGCGGCCGCGTGGTTCATCAATAAATGCTTTATTTGGAGGTGTTTAAATAATATGCCTCCTGCACGGCAAGCCTAGCAAGCTGCTCGTGTTGTATTTGGCATGCCAAATGCCAGTAACAATTATATTAGGTCATTCCCATGACCTAATATAATGGTTTGAGGCTCTTTATGTTCCTGTAGCAAGCCGATGCCCTTTGCTCTACTGGCATGAGACAGGACATATGGAGATATTACTGGTGCCCGCTCTAGCAAATAGATGATTAACGGGAAGATCGTGATCGTGATCGTGATCGTGAGAACATCGTTCTAATAACACCAAACATTAGCCAAGCAGCACAAATGCTGGCTATCTTCAACCGAGAATGTGGAAAGATAGGTCTACAGCTGATTCTAAAGGAAAACTATGTTTATGAAAAATGAACTAGTTCCGGAGGCCCCATTCACTCTCAATGGAACAGACATCTCTGAATGCAGCAGTTATGTGTACCTAGGTCGAGAAGTCAACATGATGAACGACCTAAAACCTGAGCTGCGCAGGAGGAAGAGAGAGGCATGGAATGCCTTCAGAGGCATCAAAGAAATAGCTAAAAGGACAAAGAACCTCCGGCTCCGGGCACATCTCTTTGACTCCACTGTTCTCCCTGCATTAACATACGCCTCAGAGACCTGGGCCCTGTGAAAGCAGGATGAGAATGCTATTCGGGTCTCCCAGAGAGGCATCGAAAGAGCTATGCTTGGAATATCACGCCTCACTCAAGTGAGAGAAGGAATCCAGAGTTCTGACCTCTGTCGCTATTCCAGAATCAGGGACGCTGTCTCGTTTGCCAAGGCATCGAAAATCAGATGGGCTGGACATGTAATGCGATTTGGAGACGACCGCTGGACTAGAGCCACTACTGACTGGATCCCACGGGATGTCAAAAGATCACGTGGTCGCTCACCTACAAGATGGTCAGACTTCTTTGTCAAGACCCTGAAGGAACAGTTTGAGGCTCTTCATATTCCTGAATCAACCAGATGCCATGGTTGATTGGCATGTGATAGGGTCCAATGGAAATGTTACTGGTGCCTGCTCGAGCAAATCAATGAATAACGGGATTCAAGTGACCAAGTGATCAAGTGAACAGTAATGTAACTCAGGGGTATAGAGTTAGCACATGCAGCCAACCAAGGTCAGTCTCTGGCATCCCATATGTTACCTGAGCATGACCAGTAGTGCTCACACACAGAACCAAGATAAGCCCTGCACTTGACTGAGTGTGGACTCCAGAAATTCTTAAATTATTTATATATCCCATTGTCATGAAGCTCCTATTCTGGATTTGGGAGTAAAACCAAATACCCGAAATAGATATGCTGAAATTGGGTATCTTCTACTGTTGTAGAAGTTACATTTTCTACCAATGTTATGACATACGTCTTATTTTTTAGTTTATCCTTTCATTTTCTTTCTTTTTATAATTTTTTTTTTGCTTTTTGGGCCACACTCAGTGATGCTCAGGGGTTATTCCTGACTCTGCCCTCAGGAATTACTCCTGGTGGTGCTCAGGGTAGCATATGGGATGCCGGGGATCTAACCCAGGTTGGCTGCGTGAAAGGCAAACGCCCTACTGTTGTACTATTGCTCCAGCCCCTCATTTTCTCCCAATTACTTTATTTTTTAACTTTGAAATTTCTGCTATTCCTTATTCTTCCATAAAGTTAAAAATAAAAAAGTAAATTAAATTATTTCTATTCTACTTATATTATAAGTAATAAGATCTTTTACACTTTACTGTATTTGCTTAAACATTTGGATTTCATAAGGAGCTCTAAGTTTCTTATGAATTTGAAAGCATCTATGATCACTCTGAGTCAGTAGTTTTTTCTCTATATGCAAATGCTCTAGCTAAAACTTTCACTAGAAAGTTTTACTAGTTTGCTGAGTCTACATACCAGAATCTGACTTGGATTTCCCAAAAATTGTGATCTTCACAAAGCATATAAGCTTTTCCTGTGCTTTAAGCTAATCATTTCCTTTGACTATCACTAAAGAGCAGTTATTTCTTTATTTAATCCCACATGACCCTAAATTTCTTTGAATCCAATGGGATAATCTGGACTTACATCTTCTAATAGAGATAATAAATGCGCTATATTATCTTGTATGTTTTGGGGAAAATATATTGTAGGAGTTATACTATGATAAAGGTATACCTTGTTTCACTGCAAGATAGATGGGCTGGGAGTGTACAATACTGGGTGAAATAAGGCAATGGGAAAAGAATAAACACCAGATAGTCTTCCTCATATGTGGAATACTTGGGGAAAAAGCTGAAGGATATAGATGTTATAAATTGATTTAAAAAAAATACCCTAGTGGGGCAGGAGCGATAGCCCAATGGGTAGGGGCGTTTGCCTTGCACGCGGCCGGCCCATGCTAGCCCTGGTTCGATCACTCCTCGGCATCCCATATGGTCCCCTGAGCACCGCCAGGAGTAATTCCTGAGTGCAGAGCCAGGATAAGCCCCTGAGCATGGCCAGTTGTGACCCAAAAAAGCAAAAAAAATTTTTTTAAATACCTTAGTACCTGGATTAGAGGCCTGAGGATACCAGCTTGGGAGTGGGATGTGGAGGCATGATGATGTGGACTCCAGTAATATAAGACACTTGTGGACATTCTTGGGAAATCTGATGGTAGTGAACTAAGGAAACTGTGTACACTAAAACCATAAATATCATCATTATTGTAAAAATATAAACTAAAATAAACAGTGGTGAAGAATTATGATTACTTTGGTGGTGTTATATGTTGTACATCAGAACTAAAAATGTTAAAACTATTATAACTATGTTCCTTAATTATAAAAAAGATACACTTTAAAATAATTTTCCCCCATGATTAAGAATAATTTATTTTTAATTATATAAATAATTATTTAATCAATAGTTGTATGTAACTTATCATTTAACTTTGTAAATATGTTAGATGGGGAATATAACTAAGGCATTGAATGGATTAATGTAGAATCATTTGTGAAGGTACCTGTTAGTATTAAAGAAAATACTTAAAAAATTTAGGACCAATGAATGTAAGGAAAACATTTTCCCAGTAACTGATTAAGCTCATGCCTCTGGTGAGCTTTCTTAAGGCTAGGACTTTCTGGTTTAGTCGCCATTCGACTTCATTATTAGTGACTAAATATTAAGTAGGTTGCACCAAGGTTCTCATGTGTAAGTGTAAGTCTTCTGTCAATTTTTGCATTTTGGTTCAAAAACAGGTATAGAAGTTAGGGAAAAATATATTAAGAGCATCCAGAGAGGAAAGGAAGAATACAAGCTCTCACTATTAGCAAGGGGCATGATATTATACTTACAGAACCCTAACGTCTCTACCAAAAATTATCCTAGAAACAATAGATTTGTATAGTAGAGTGGCAGTTTACAAAATCAATATCCTCAAGTCCATGGTTTTTCTACACTCAAATAGCGAAAGGAGAAAAAATATTCAAAGAAAGTGATATTAAAACACAATCAGTTCATAATTGTACCTCAGAAAATGAAATATCACAGAATAAGCTTAACAAAGGAGGTAAAGGACTGTACAAAGAAAGGTACAAAACAATACTTCAAGAAATAAAAGAGGACATGAGGAAATGAGACACATCCCTGCTCATGGATTGGGAATTAACAATTCCCAGTTGGATTAACAATGAATTAACAATTGTGAAAATGGCAATAAACCCCAAGCATAATACAGATTCATTATTGTCCCTGTAAGGATACCCATGACATTTTTCAAAGAAATTGATCAAACACTACTGACATTTGTATGGAACAACAAACCCCATGAGTAGCTAAAACATGACCTTTCCCTAACTTCAAACTGTACTACAAAGTGGTAGTAGTTAAAATAGCATGGTATTGGAATGAAGACAGACCTGTAGACCAATGGAATTGAATATCCTGACATATACCCTCAAATAATGATTATTTGATCTTTGATAAAGGAGTAGTTAATGTGAAGTGGAGCAAGGAAATCCTCTTTAACAAGTGCTGGTAAAACTGGACAGTTGTATGCAAAAAAAATGAACTCTGATCTCTAATGCCTGCACAAAAGTCAGACCAAAATGGATTAAAGACTTCAATATCATAAGGTCCATGGAAGAAAATGTATGCAAAACTCTCTAAGACACTGAAGTCAAAGGCATCTTTAAAGATGAAACACCATTGACCTAAGGGGGAGCAAAGATAAATGAGACTACATGAAACTAAAATGCTTCTGCATCTCAAAAGAAACAGTGACCAAGATACAAAGACAGTCCATGGAATGGGAAAAATTAGTTACCCAATACTCATCTGATATATTGGAAAGCAATATAGACTATCACTATCTTCCCGTTCATCATCTATTTGCTAGAGCAGGCACCAGTAATATCTCCATATGTCCTGTCTCATGCTAGTAGAACTCAGAGGCATCTGCTTGCTTCAGGAACATAAAGAGCCTCAAACCATTATATTAGGTCATGAAAATGACCTAATATAAATGTTACTGGTATTTGGCATATCAAATACGACATGAGAAGCTTGTCAGGCTTGCCGTGTGGGTGGCATACACTTGTAGTCACCTGTAAATAAAGCATTTATTGATGAACCATTCCTTCAAAAAGTAGAAATTGAGCTCCCCTTGGACTCAGCAACACCACGGTCTGGGGATATACCCACAAACACACAACAGAAATACCATCTGCATATCTAAGTTTATTGTAGCACTATTCACAATAGCCATAATATTAAAGGACTAGAGAACAGATGACTGTATAAGGCAACAGTGGTATATCTACACAATTGAATACTATGCAACTGTTGGGAAAAAAATAAAGTCATGAAATTTACCTATAAATGGATGGACATTAAGAGTATCAGGTTTAGTGAAATGAATCAGAAGGAGAGGGACATATAACAGAATCACTGCATTCATTTGTGGTATCTGATAAAAAGTAGCAGGAGACTAATATCTAAGATCAGGAAAACAGGGTCCAGAAGGATTGGTCAGTGGTTGGAATCTACCACAAGAGTGTTGGGGGGAGGAGGAAGGTAGGTTAAAAAATAAAAAATATCAGTTTGGCAATAATAATTGGAAATGGCCATGTTTGACAATACAGAGTGTTGAAATTAGGTAAAGGGATATACAGGATAGCCTTTTTGATATATATTTCAAACCACATTTCCCCAAAGCAGAGACATGTGTGGGGTATGGAGGGAGAGTGGATCAAAGAGGGAAAATGAGGGGGAAATATACACTGGTGGAGGGATGGGTGTTGGAACATTGTATGTTTTAAATCCAATCATGAGTAGCTTTGTAGTGGTCTATCTCACAGTGATTAAAAAAATTAAAACAAACAAAAAACAGACATAGATTCCAAGTTGGATGGTAATAGAAAGATCTACATTTGAATAAGGCTTCTAAGGAGGAAACTTTGCTTGTGGCTTAGATATACTTCTAAGAGGAAGTGACATTAGAAGTGCTTATGTTTCTTATGAAAATTTAATGGAATTTAGAATACAAAATGAAATATTGGGTGAACTTTTGACAGGTTGTCTTTAATGACAATTCAGGATACAAACAGTTCATCCCACAGACTATTTACCTAAGGCTTTTAAATTAAAATTTTCTAAGTACCCTGCTTGTTCAACCTTACATTTAAACCAAAGAGCATTCTACTTCAGGGAAATGAAACCACTTATGGCCATAAAATAATAGATTCTTATTGGCCTTTCAATGAAGGGAGTGAGTGTGCCAAAACTCTGAAGGATATTACTGTAAATAAAGATCCTTATTAAGAAATAAGGAGTATAAATTGATTTTAAAGATTGCTTTCCTTGTTGGCACATGATAAAAAACAATAATGATAGTCAATATAAAAGTGCTTCCTAGGAAGCAGAATGTCCTGAAGCCCTATAAAACTGTCCCTCAGATAAGAAGGCATGGTTCCAGGCCAGTGAGATAGCTCGATGGGCTGAGTTCATGCTTAGTATACAGGAAGCCTGGGTTCCATAGAGCTGGGAGTATCCTCTAAGTATTGCCAGGTGTCAACAACTTCACCCCAAATAACAAATATCACTAACAAAAATGAGAGAAAGAAATAATGACTGCATGAAGAAGCCCTCTTGCATGAATATGGTCTAGCATATAAAAGTGATGGCTTTTTCTCAGTGGCAACACTGTGATTGTGAGCCACATTAAAGGCCAAGGGTCAGCAGTTAACCTATTTATGTTTAGGTCTGATGCATAACTCCAACAAGGATTTGTTATCTATGCAATACTTGTTCCTAGGTTTGTCAGTCAGCATTTGCTGCATTTTAGGCAACTGGTTGGCTCCAGAGGATATTGCTTAAGTTAGTAAGAGATGATACTCTTCTCACAAAAGTTTTCTGTATCCCTTCATCACCACCCCTGCTTGCACCCCCATATTCTCATTTTCTATCGACCATCAGTGGAAGACTAAAGCAGACCCTAAGGAGTTAGCAACTCAAAATGATGCCATTTTCTCCTCATTGTCCTTTGGTTTGCACCTATTAAAAGAGAACAAGCAATGATTTGTGGCCAGAGCAATAGTACAGTAGGTAGGATGTTTGCCTTGTACACGGCCAACCTGGGTTCTATCCCCAGCAACCCATATGGTCCCCAAAGAAATGCTAGGAATAGTTCCTGAGTGCAGAGCCAGAAATAACCCCTGAGCATCACTAGTGTGACCCCAAAAAAGCAAAAACATACTCAAGAGAATAAAACATTATTCATATATTTTCATTTTGCCTATTGATTGTGGGAGCATAAAACAGTAACTTAAGATAATAGCTGAAAAACAATTATAGTTGCAAAATCAGAATTTATACTTAGGTCCCAATGCATTTCCAAGTACTTGAATACTCTATCACATAGGTTGCAAGACATACCATGTGGAAGATGAGAGGTTTCTAGTCTCCAAAAGCACATGCTCCCTACTCAGCTCTTCTGTTTGCACTCAAGATCTATTAATCCCCACAGACCATCTGTAAAAGCTATCCTGCTTGCTAACTCATGCCTAATCATGATGGTTTCAATTCCTGCCTTGGACCTTCTTTTACAGAAAGACTTCATTGTTTGACTTCCCTACTTCACATTTCTTTTCAATCTCTCAGGGTTTTTTATGTCTTTGGGTGATCCCTGACCCCAATTCTGTCCTAGGAGTCAGTTTCTCTTTCGCTTGCTTCATGAAAACTGTTAAATTTTGAGAATATTGCAAGGTTAAAACAGAGGGCAGAGAAGATGCTTTTGAACTGTTTATTTCTATAAATAAAATAAATCTTCATTTACAAATTATAAATATAAAATGTGAGAATATTTGGGTGCATAATATTGGGAATCTGTCTTAACTGTGTTTAAAATTTAAAACAATCAGGGCCAGAGAGATAGCACAGCAGGTAGGGCATTTGCCTTGCATGCGGCCAACCCAGATTCGATCCTCGGCATCCCATATGGTTCCCGAGCACCGCCAGGAGTAACTCCTGAGTGAAGAGCCAGGAGTAATAACCCCTGAGCGTCGCTGGGTGTGACAGAAAAAAAGCAAAAAAAATTAAAAAATCATGGCCAGTTTAGTTCAAAGCTTTTCTTGTGCAAGACATAGTAAACAGTAACGAAGATTTCTTGCCCTGAAGTTGGAAAGAAAACTTTATTGAAGGAATAACCTTATAAAACTAAGATCTTGATTTTATGTTTGTTTAGAATAAACACAATTCAATGAATATAATAATATAAACAGTTCAATAAGTAATTAGTCAGGCAGGTGTATAGGAAGGAGCCCCCATGACAATGGAATTCCTACAATAAAATTGATAGACCAAGGCTCAGAATTCCCACCTTGCAGACACAGGATCAAAGGCTGATAAGCTTCACCTGATGTCAACAGGCCCCAAATTTCTGGGCCTCCATTTGAGAGAACCTCCAGAAGAAACAAAGGCCAAGCAAAGAAATTTTAGAGAAGGCTATAAACCACTCACAATTCCGCCCCTTGGCAATCACCCTAGCAATTGACACCTACCTAGCTAGAAGCCCCATGTGGGGCAGTTTGGGAAAAAAAAAACTATCAAAGCCGACTTGAACAAAGGAAGAGTGTGCATATGCTTCCTGAGTACATGAGCTGATTGTGACCTAGTAGCCGAGCACATGTGGTCACCAAGCATATATGTCACCCATTGAGATGTGTACTGGGTATCTCTCTTGAGAGAGAAGCCTGTGCTCTCTCTGGAGCCTGTTACTCTCTCTTCCTTTCTCTCTCTCTCCTCCCCTTCCTCAAAAACACCCCCAAAATTTGTTTTAACTTCATTGCTTGTCTCCTTCTGAAATTCTTTTCTGTGAGAGTACAAGGAGCTGTAATGCCTGCATAAGTCCTAGGGCTGACTCTCTTTTCCTGCAAAGTGCAATTCCTCACTGCAGCCAGAGTACATGGCTTCCCAAGAAATGGAATGATGGGGATTTTCTCATGCTGAGAATATCAAGTGCATGTCAGGTGTGGCTTGAAGGTCATGCACCGGGGCTAGTGGGGCTCTGGCCCATGCTGTGCAGGGGCTCATCACAGACTTTATCTGGCCTAGCTTTTCCAACAAGTCCAGAGTGGCAGAGGTAGGTAGTAGATGGTGAGAAAGTGGCCATCTCTCTCTTCTCTGCCCCAGAATAACCACTTGTGAGCATCCTTTTAAGGCTAGATAGGCATCCAAAGGTATTCCACAGAGTGGGAATTTTATCTCAAATTAAATAGTCTTTATTAGCTGGCCAGCCACTGCTCTCTCAGCTCAGTCTGAGTGACAGAAGCAGTGCTGATAGCAAAAAGCAAAGGTTTCTTATAGGGCAAAACCGTATCCTAAATTTTTACAAAGCAAGCCAAGTATAGAAGCAAGAAAGAATCAAAGCTAGCTAAGTGTGCATCCTGACCCAGAGCACAATTTAGTCTTGGAGCCATTGTATCATTGTATCATTGTCTTCCCATTCATCATCAATTTTCTCGAGCGGGCACCAGTAACATCTCCATATGACCTGTCTCATGCAAGTAGAGCCCAAGGGCACCTGCTTGCTCCAGGAACATAAAAAGCCTCAAAACCATTCCATCAGGTCATGGGAATGAGGTCTATAATTGTTACTGGTATCTGGCATATCAAATACGACATGGGTAGCTTGCCAGGCTCTGCCGTGCAGGTAGCATACTCTTGTAGTCATCTCAAAATCCAGCATTTATTGATGAATCATGTGACAGCGTGAGCCAGGTTGTGATAGGCTGGTATGCTGGGTGGAGTTCTGATGAGGGGAAGTCGGATGTGGAAAATGCAGGTCCTCATGGAGTGGGGGGTCGTTTAGCTTGTTGTGAGGCTCTGCTGGGGTGGCAGACCAGGGCTAGAACCTGCCATCCCTCCCGGGCGCCTCATGAGCAGCTGAGCACAGTGAGAGCCAGTAGCAGCTCTGCCCCATATCTGTCTCTGGATCAGCATACCTCTGCCAGATTAAAAAAGACTGCAGCAGGGTGAATCTCGATGAGCCAGGCTGTGATAGGCTGGTAGGCTGGGTGGAGTTCTGATAAGGGGGAAGTCTAGATGTGGAAAATGGAAGTACTCATGGAAAGGGGGTCGTCTGGCTTGTTGTGAGGCTCTGTTAGGGTGGCGGGCCAGGGCTAGAACCTGCCATCCCTCCTGGGCGCCTCTTGAGCAGCTGGGCACAGTGAGAACCAGTAGCAGCTCTGCCCCATGTCTGTGAGTCTCTGGATCAGCATACCTGGGCCGGATTAAAAAAAAGACTGCAGCAGGGTGGATCTCAATGAGCCAGGCTGTGATAGGCTGGTCTGCTGGGTGGAGTTCTGACGAGGGGAAGTCCAGATGTGGAAAATGGAGGTCCTCATGGAGTGGGGGGTCGTCTGGCTTGTTGTGAGGCTCTGCTGGGGTGGCGGGCCAGGGCTAAAACCCGCCATCCCTCCCGGGCGCCTCATGAGAAGCTGGGCACAGTGAGAGCCAGTAGCAGCTCTGCCCCATGTGCCATCAAACAAAAATAATTTTAAACCAAGAAGGGGAAATGTTGTGGTCCCTTTAACTATTAAAGGGACCCAACAATTGTTTACTTACATTTCATAGCATTTGTTAGAACTACAGGCAGGTGAAAGAAATGGTATCCATTAAGGAAATACAATTTCCAAGCTAATGTTCATTGACAGGCCCTTTAACAGACATTGCCTGTACTGTTACATGCTTAGGGGATGAAAACCATTTTGGTTCCAGTACTTTTGTAGATTGCTTTGTAGTTAGTCTGGTTTCTTTAAGGGCATAGAGAAGCAGAGCTAAACGTCAATGTGTTTCCTGTTGGGATAACAAATGGCCAGGTTGTCTGTATGTGTGCATTAGGAAAAGACCAGTGACAATATCCTAGGATCCAGGAGAAAGGACTGAAAAGTGCTTCTGGATCTCACCATCATTTCCTGCTCACCATCAAAGCCCACCACTGACATGACCTTATATCAATTCCAAACCCTGAGCTCAGTAAGCAACCTCGACATTCAACATTTGTAGGGGGCATAGCTCTTCCTCAGCAACTGAAGTTCCAAAGCAACTTCCTCTTCCAGGCTAGTAATGTTTAAAGCCTAAAAACACTACAGCGATTTTCTCCAACTTTTGCCCCAGAAAACTAAATTTGAAAACCAGATATGATGTGGTTCCGAAATAAATACTTTCTACTATGTTTATTTACCTCATCTGTGAATTTCTTTGAACTTAGAACGCCTTCATAGTTCACTTATTCAAATGTCCTCTGGACCACTGGTCTTTTTCAGAAATCAGACTCCATAGGTAAATACATAAGGGTAAAATGAAAATCGCCACATGCTCTTGCAGAATCCGTTCAAGGTGCTGGTCTTCTCCTGGTTGCGTCTCTGTCTAAACCAGTGCTGAATGCTGCGAACATCCCCATCTAGCTGTTTGGAGAGGCCTTCCAATCTCTTTTCATCAGGATGCTTTGTAATTGCAGTGAAAACCTTCTCCAGGATGGCATTAGGTTGGGCAATTTGTGGTCCATTAGCTTGGATGTTGAGAGCTATGGCACATGGTTTGGCAACAAATCTCTCGAAGATGAGCCACACCATGAAGATGCAGAAGGCCAGGGGGAAGGCGAGGTAGAGGTCCTCCGCCTGCGGAAAGGTGGCTTCATCCGTGTTCTTCAGGTCCGCCCAGGTGACATTGTGCGGGAGCCAGAACCTCTCGTTCCAGAACCAGGCTAATATCCCTGCCATCTTGCTTTGTCCACTCCTGTCCTGCGGCCCCTTGTGGCCCCGCCCAGCTCTCTGCTGCTCATGGAGACCCAGGAATGCCGGCGGTTGCACCGAGTCTGGACAGTCGCCGCCTCCGCCCGCGGCTGCAGCTCTTGAAGGCTAGCGGTGAGCCCCCGGTTCTCTCCTCACTGTGGCCTCGTCGGGGATTGGGGCCATTACTAACACCCAATTGGAGCCATTACTAACACCCAATCCTAGAAACAGGTACAAGAAGTTCTTTGTTCTGGGAATTGGGTACAGTAAATTCCCATTCACCGTTCCTTCTAATTACCTCCTGATGTTTTCGTGTTAATTTCTTGTCTAATAAACCACCAACTTCAATAGTATGAACCTCATTTGTATAGCTCTCTCATCACATTATTTATGATGGCTTCTTTTATGTGACTCTGTGACTGGACATCATATGCCCAGATATTTGATCAAACAGTGCTCTGAGTTGATGTGAGGTACAATTGGAGATTAAAAATTAAATCAGGAGTCTGAGTACAGGAGATTGCATTCTCTAAAATGGATTGGATTCAGTATGTTAAGGGTCTGGGCAGAATGAAAAGACCAATTCTCTCATGAATAAAAGAGACTCCTCTTCCTCCAATTTGAGCTTGGACACCAGGCTATTCTTAACTTTTGTTTGTTTGGTTTGGGGCAACTGGAACTCGGTTGGCAGTGCTGGTACCTCACACATTGTGCCTCCATGACCACCTCTTCTCGTCTTTTAATGTAAATGATCCTACAATTTCAGGGCCATTGATTTGATAGAGTGTCCTTTCATTATTCTTGCTCTCACACTTTCAGACTCAGTTGGAACTTGGTTGGCTTGTATAATCATGTTGAACTGATTACTAAAATTGCTATCTTCTCTCTCTTTTATTTGAAGCACATCCAATGGTAATTGGGGACTACTACCAGCTCAGTGCTGAAGGGTCACTCTTGGTCATGCTTGGGGGCCATATGGTGCTCGGGATTGAACCCAGGTCTCCTGCATAATAATCATGTACTTCAACCAATCCTCCTAGCTGTCTCCCAAGCTTCCTCCTTTCCCCACCCCCTTTTTGCAATATTTGGCATCCAATCTGTTCAAGAGTTTACTAGGTTTGAACTAATTTTTAACACTAGGTAGCTTGAGATATTTTTCTTCATCTTCTTTCCAATACAATCTACTAATATGTTTCTTGTCATGAAATAAGAAGTCTTATTTTTCCCTTGCCATCTGCTGGAGCAGTCCCATTTTTATCTTTAATTTCTTTGCATTCTTTGCAACAAAACATTCTTGACACTGTTCAGTAACACAAATATCTAGTTTTCTATTAAAAATAGACCATAAAACCAGCCATAGTTAACTTAGTCCTATATTAAGTTCCTCCCCACATGAGGACTTCCTTTTCCTTTCTCTTCTACTTTCCAATAAACTTTTCTACTTTCTGGCGAATTTTAGATCTTTATATGAAGAACTTGGAAACCATGAACTGATGCAGAGATTTGCCATTACTGCTCTTGCCTTCGTCATTCTGGCATTTTTGTCTCCATTCTTCTATGACTTTGTTCTTTCTACTACCTCTTCTATTTCTTTTTTGTTCTTTTTTTTTTTTTGCCAGGGATAGAACCCAGGTCAGTCAAGTGCAAGGCAAGTGCCCTACTTGCTATACTATCGCTCTGGCGCTCTGGCCCCCTGTTCTATTACTGAATTGGAATTTCTTTCATTCTTTTTTTTTCTTCTGACATGCATACAACTATTTAATCAATGTCCATAAAGTCTAGTCAGCTGCCAAGGCATTTATTTCCTATACGCCTGTTAGAGCCAGTTATAATTTCTCACATTCAATCAATGCTCAAAACCTTAGAGAAGGTGAGATTCACAAGCACATGATACTTAACCAGATTTTAAAATATATGATGCAGATTTTATAGCTTTAATAATTTACAAAAACATCTAAATTTGTCTCTTGTGGTAGTAGTTGAGCTTATTAGCAAGCAGCAGTAATAAAACCAGTGGCATTGTCCCTTTTCCTAAGGCTGTCCATTGTCATGAGTTTACTTTCAGTCAGAGGCCTGCATATGTCTATCTACCTCGCAAATTAATCAAACGGATATTTTGTTGGCCAGACGTGGCATGGGAGAGAAAGAGCAGATGAGCTTCAGTCCAGCTACTAGCAAAACAACTCAGGACACACACTAGGGGAGGCTGGTAGGACTCAGCAGGACAATCTTATTATGTTAAGGTCAGCAAGTTATTAAATATTCTCCATAGGGAGGTGATTGGATTAAATAATTAGAGAGTGTAAAGTGCTTCAAACTGCTAATTATTATGCTTTGTGGGCCTACTTTGCAGATGATCTGCTGTCAGAAAATCTATCATGAGACTTGGGGCTCAGGGTGATGTTCTCTCTCACTTGTCTCCACTGCCCATGAGTGCGTATAATTATATCATGGAGGCATTTGGTATTTTACAGCATTTACAAATGTAATCTACCATTGTGACTTCTTAAACTTGATATTTAAGAAAAACAGAGCAAAATAGCTAAGGAAATCTTTTCAGGAGAAAAGGAAGATTAGAAACGCTAGATTAGTAAATAGTGCACACACCATTAATCATGTATCACCACACCAACAAAAGTGCTATGAGCTTATGCTGTATAGGGGGAAAGAAAAGCACAAGGAAAAATTGGGCTCAACTACTGATAAGTCCCTTATAGGCTCCTTGTTTGTGAAGTTTAATTTAGTCTCCCATTGTAGCATGGTGATTTGAAAGGTAGAGACGCAATTGCTCCTGTCCCTGGAAGATCAAGCTCTTCTCATGATGGAATTATAGCCAGCTTTAGGCATGATTTAAGATGCTATCTGACATATACAGTTTGTAAAATTGAATAGGCCATACTCAATCATGTTAGTATAGTTTTCAGTAGATTTGAAATTATGTATCTTTGCTAATGAGCTTGCTGTGTTTAGTAGCCCCACCTTTACTCTGCAAACCACAAGGGAACCTAATAAAATTTAAATATATAGCACTTGCTCTGAAGTTGGTGTAGAATTAATTAAATGCACTTGATGTGATTACTCTTAAGTAAAAACCTTTTGAATATTGGTAGAAGAGAGTGTGAAATCAAGCTTTATTCAAAAATTTGCCCAAATATTATTAGAATATTACATTTACAGTTCTAACTGTAACTGTCTAACAATTTTTAATGAATGGATCATTAAAAATTGATTCTTTATATTAGCAAAATTTTTAATGATCCATTTATTAAAATTGTGCTAATATAAATAACGAAGCAGCTTACAGTATTTGTTTTAAGTAGATAACTAATCATTTAAAAGGAAGAGAATATCTGGAAACCACCTTCACATACAACCGCTTAGATCTTCATTACCTCTTTCCACTGTGTGGCTTAGAAATAAAATAAAAAAATAAAAAGATGTAGATATGCTGCATACGGGTCCGCGGCATATGGTGATGGTGAGCTAGTGAGAAATGACTGTTTATGTCTGTGTCAGCCCATGCCTGAGGAAAGTTCTGGATCTGTGTACAGCATGTGAAATAGTTGCCTCTTTGGAGGCTTCCTGCTGTGAGGAGCACAGAAACCATAATTCATTTTCTTTGAGAAAAGAGAACAACACCGCAATCTCCTCAGCCAAGGCAGGAACTGTCTGGAACAGAGCAGGGAGTAGCGTCATGGAGGAGTAGTTAAAAGCTGGAGTCTAAATTCACAACATTTCAGGTGCCCTGGTCAGTTCTCTCAAAGGACTAACTGTATATTCTTAGGTAGATTATATAAACTGCCTGCTCCTCAGTTGATTAAAAGTAGGGATACTATTGAATTGCTATGGAAATTAAAGTGCTTAGAGTAATAGAACAGACATTATTAGTACTAAGTTGTTATAAAAAGTGATATTGAAATTACCTTTGTTACTGGAATTACTGTTATTAAATAAAATATAAGATGTTATGCTTTAAACCCATGCATGATATGCAAGATTTAGTTTCTAATCTTTAGCTGAAATAAGGTTGTGGTTTTTCAATTACAAAGTTACTTGTTTACTAATTAACTCTTAAAGAAATTGAAGTATATAAGGGAAAGAGAACTGGGCTACAAAGACTATACACACCCTTGAGTTCTGTTTGGTTGGATTCTGCCATGGATATATTCCAGTTTATGTCTTCTTTTATGAAGTAAAAGATCCTACTTTTCTATGTGGATCCTCTTTCAGTCAATAGCTCCCAATGTGACATAACCTTTTTAAAAAATTCTGAATTCAGTCCTTACTAGGTGGGGTTAAGGCATCACCAGAGGATTCTCACTCAAATTATCTTTTCACCATAGGCTTTTGCAATAACATTCCATTTCAGAGCTTCACTAACCAAATTATCTTGACATTCTGATGCTGATTTTTTTTTTTTTTTTGCTTTTATGAAGGTAGAGAATTTGGGGCTATGTTAGACAGTATTTACAGATTGCTCTTAGTTTGGTGATTAGAGACCACTCCTGGCTGTACTGAGGGACCATACAGAGTGCCAGGAAATGAACGGACTCAGCTGTGTGCAAGTGCCTCAGTCCCTCTACTATCTCTCTGGATCCTGGGTTAATTTTTTAGCACATCATTACTTATGATTTGCTTTACTTCCTGCTTGACAATTCCATGTGTTAAAATGGAATTTTAACAAAATTAAGCCGGTCTTTCTTTGTAGAGGGTCAGACCTTTCATGATGGGTTTTAGTGTAACCTTCCAACTTTATCTTATCCCTGTTGATCTAACCAAATCAAGCCAAATGAATGTCCTGCTCTTAGTATTGCTCCTGCTTTTATATTCTCTCGCCTTTTCCAACTTCTACTACCTTCTTCAACTTACTACTATCTAGTTACAAATGTGTCACTTCTTGAAGTTTTACTCTTAAGTCTATTTTTCATTCCGGAACAGTATATATTTTAGTTGATGTTACATTATGGAGTTGGTGGTAGTTATGGCTGGTCCTTGTACTTAAGTCGTTATAGGACTGTATTGGGTCATTGTCAACTTGATAGCCATTGAAATTCTTAAGACATTGACTTAAATTTGGTAGTAACTAAAAAATGTGATGAGTAACTACGTTAATGGTTTAAAATGACTAACCATGTGACTCAAGAAATCTCACTTTTAGCTGGAATTTCTTTATTATAAAATAATAAGATTGAAGGAGTTTATTTTTACATTTCCGTATACTTTTTTGGTTAATTAATTTATTTTGTAATTGAATCACCATGAGATATATAGTTACAAAATTGTTCATGATTGGATTTCAGTCATACAATGTTCTAACACCTGTCCTTTCACCAGTGTACAAAAACAAACAATTTTATTTAAGTCTTGAATTTATATCCATAGTTCTAAAAAGTATTCTCTTTTTCTTGATTAATTGCATAAAGAAGGCATTTTCTCTTGTCTGTGATCAACTCCTCCCTTCATCTTCTTTTTGAGTTTATCTTTTCAGGTTTGGATATTTGCATTTTATCCTTTAGTTCTTCAAGTAATTTTTTTAAAATTGAATCACTGTGAGATGCATAGTTACTGGCTGTTCATGATAGGATAGTCATACAATGTTCAAACACCTATCCCTCCACCAATGTATGTTTCCCAACCACCAGTGCCCCCTTCTTTTCCCTCCATTTGCCCCCCATCCCAATACTTTTGTAGAGTTTGTGGTTCTAAATCAGTTTATATCTTCATAAATACTAAAACTGCAATATAATTTAAATAAGTGCAAAAATATATGTAATATAACTGCCATTTCAATTTCTCTTCAATTTACGTTTCTATTATTTTTATTCATACTATTAGGCACGTCTATCACTGTTGTTTAAAGAGCCATTAATAAAACACTTTAATCAAATTAAAGATTGCATGATGGAATTTTATATGATTAATGGAATCAATTTATACCAAAGTTTTTATGCTCTTGCAGATATTTTCCATATGAGGCTGTTGCTATTTGATAAGACACCTAGAACTTAAATCTTTCTTTTAAAGCTGATTATTGTTAGTAGTTTTTCTTTATAAAATAGATATCTTTTTAGATATATATTTATAGATATATGATTATATGATTATATATCATAAGCTGATTATATATCATAAGCTGATTATTGTTTTTGATTTTCTTTATAAAATAGATATCTATGTTTTAAGATCCATATTTTCACTTTTAAGGTGAATAATGTTAAAGATAAATGTTAAATTTGTCTCAAGGAGAGCCACTGGAAAACACTAATGTAGACTGAAAAACCAGTCAATTCACATAAGTAAAAATTCATTATAAATGTGTAGCAGGTCAAAAACACCTAATTTCTTTCAATATTGGTTTAAAAACACTTTATTTCTTTCAATATAAAGTCTTAATTTTAAATTGCAAACTACTGTTCAAACTTCCCAGATTGGTTCATTTTTGAATAGTGATAATCTTGCTTTGCAGCCTGTTGAACACGGTCCATCTTTAATAACAATAATTTTGCTTTGCAGCCTGTTGACCTTGGTTCATCTTTAATAAAAATTACCTTGCGTTGCAGCCTGTTGATGCTTTGGCTGAGATAACCCCTTTCTTTCTTAAAAAAATAGTTTAAGCTGTGTTGGGGTGTATTAAAGGTAAAGCACCTAAACAACCCTCCAAAAGATGGTACCATAAAAATATATGTATATATTTTCTAAGTGTTTAATGTCTTAATGTTTCCTTGCTGCCTTGAAATGTTCAAAGGTGTGAGCACCTAAATAACCCTCAAGGAGAAGGTATTTTGTAAGAATTTTCTAAGGCTCTTATGTATGGGAATGACTAATGAAGAAGATTTTTAACGTTTTGAAGAAAAATGAAATGGACTCCTGTGTATGATGTTAAGTGTCAAGGTTTTAAAAATTAATGAGTTTTCTAATACTTTGTTTACAGGTTAAAAAATAATAAATAAAAAAAGGAGAAAAAGGGTGAACTCCAAGTATAGTACTCAATATCGAAATCTGGAGCCTCCGAGCTCAGTGGGTATGAGCCTGAGCTCCAGCCACCACAGCCAACTACAGCAAGACAGAGACTCCAGATCCACGGCTGCGCAGCCTCGGCCTCATGGTGAGTGGCCCTATGGAGTTCAGGGGGAAAAGCAAAAGGCTTGGCCAGTGCCTGGTCGTGTCCTACATAGCTCCTAGGGCCTGCTCGCCATGCAGGCGGCTGTGCCTGCTGGACATGGAGCAAGGATTGGGGCCTCCACCCAGTCCCCAGCCTCTGGGCTCAGTTTGAGCTCTAGCCACCACAGCCAACTGCTGCAAGACAGAGACTCCAGATACACGGCTGTGCAGGCACATGGCAGCTTTGCTGCTGTGGTTTTAATCTTAGACTCAATGTATATTGGCGCCAGGTCCTTTCAGGATCTTTCTCATTTGTACACTTCAACAATCATTCTATTTGAATCAAACTGGAGAGTTTATGGAGAATGAAGAATTATGAGAGATTCGAACACACAGGGGCAGAGCTGCTACTTGCTCTCCCTGTGCCCAGCTGATCACGAGGCGCCGGGAGGGATGGTGGGTTCTAACCCTGGCCTGCATCCCCAGCAGAGCCTCGCAAGAAGCCAGAGGAACGCCCACATCATGAGGTCAGCCATTTTCCCCATCCGGACTCCCCCTCTTGTCAGAACTCCACCCAGCAGAAGAGCTGATTGCAGCCCGGCTCGGCCGCATGGTTCATCAATAAATGCTCGAGTTGAGGTGACTAGAATATTATCCCACCTGCACGGCAAAGCCTGGCAAGCTACCCATGTCATATTTGACATGCCAAATGCCAGTAACAATTATAGACCTCATCCCCATGACTTGATGGAATGGTTTGAGGCTCTTTATGTTCCTGGAGTGGGCAGATGCCCTTGGGCTATCTTGCATGTGACAGGACATATTGAGACGTTACTGGTGCTCACTTGAGTAATCGATGATCTATGGGAAGTCAAGTGATCAAGTGATCAAAATCTGCTAACAACTAATAAAAATTTTTAAATGACTTTGTTCAGAGAGTTATAGAAAAAGAACTTAGCTGCTGCAGATTTCTTCTATGATGTTTGAGGCTTTGGACTCTGATCACAGTGCTCATTACAAAAATGTTTGCCAAATCAATGAAAAAAACATTTTCTAATGTTTCTGTTCACAGAATAAGATATTGGAATGCAGTAAACTTGTACTACAGTGCTCAATACTCCTAAATCAGTGCTCATCACAAAAAATTAAATAATTTGCAAAAGAGTTTGTCCTAATGTTTCCTTTCACGTGGTCATCACATGGCAGAGCCTGACAAGCTATCCGTGTCATATTTGATATGCCAAATACCAGTAATAATTATAGACCTCATTCCCATGACCTGATGGAACGGTTTGAGGCTCTTTATGTTCCTGGAATGAGCAGATGCCCTTGGGCTACACTAGCATGTGACAGGACATATAGAGATGCTCCTGGTGCCAGCTCGAGCAAATCGCTGATCAACAGAAAGACAAGTGATACAAGTCATTTTCACTTTTTATCATCAGCAACATCCTATCTCCTACATAGGTGCACTAGTTCACCATTGCTGCTATTGTACAGGGCTAATGATGACACCTGCCAGTGCTCATGTTTTTGGTGAGTGTGATGCACTTTGTATCCTTGAGTATACAGGGGAAGTGATGAGATCTGGAGAACGACTGAATTTGTGGAATAGTAAGATACTTCCTAATGGCATTTTACTGTACTTTCAAAGAACGTTGTGACAGGGGATGTCACTTTGAGTCATCATTCAGCTAAACAGATAGATGTGAATTCTTGACTTAGTATGAAAGTTATGTTTCTCTTGGCATTTTCACTGAATATTTGAATGTAAAAGTCTTAGACCTACCTTACAAGCAAAATAATTTCAGTGCTTATCTTGCTTCTTACTTGAAAGAGATAATAAGAATCTCTAAAATATGTTTGCAGCAAGACTGGTCTCTTGAGGTCATTTAATCATATGACTTGATGTTTATATATCTGTGACTCTCCATGTATGTGACATTTTTATGTGTTATCATGAAAGGATTGGCATTGACAATTCAAATTCCTTTGGAGTTTGAAGTAACTCAAAATTCATCTTAAAATTGCTTCTTTGCTTAGCTTAGAGCTACAAGAATGATTCCATTATAATTATAATTTTAATTTTATTTTGCTCTTTTGAAATTGCTGAATACTTGAAAGGACTGCGTATTTTTAATATATGGAGGGAATAAATATTTAACCAGCTGGTTAATCTTCAGTTCTGAAAGTATTATGTGTATCTTGTCTTCATTATTTTTAAAAATAATTTAAAGAATCAAGATATTTTTAATCTCCCAAGCTCAATTACTCCCATTTAATGCATTGAATATAGTGAAAAATCTGATTTCTCGAGCATTTTTCATTTTTCAGAACAGATCAAGCAAGTTTTCTTTGCAGGTATTCTGGGGATTACCTCAGGAGAAATAACTTTATTTTCTCACCACTATCTTTAAATTGACATAATTGGTCTCTCTTTCAAGTTCCTAAGAGAGAGCTATGATAATTTATTAGCTAATTTTTAAGTCACTTTGAAATATAGATTCTCTCTTTTTAGGCAAAAGTAGCTGTTTCTAATTGAAATAGAAAGTTCATTCTACATACAGTTAATTTTCTTGCTATACAGTTACACACTATCCCTTTGATTGATCAGAATACCCAGAGATCTGATGAGCCTATTGTAAGCATAATCAAATGTCCTTGACCTACAACAAAGGGAGCTGGAGGAAAGACATAACCTTTTTTAATTACTAATTTTGTCCTACATCGTTCACCACTTGTTAATTGTTCTTTTGACTCCTTCTGGGTCATATGAAGAGTGGGGACTAGAAGAAAAAAATATTCTTATTTATTTAATTCCATTAGATCTGGCATCAAGTCCCTCAATATGGCAGATGTTCAAATGCTGATTCATTCCAAAAGATGCTTTGGTGGACTTTCAAGAATCCATAACATCAACTTCCCCTGCTCCATCCAGGAAGATTTAGTCTATACTTTTGCCTGAGGAAGATGATTCATTTCTGGCAGGCCGAGAACAGAGCTAGGAGTTACCCCTGGGAATCACTGGATGTGATCTAAAAAAGTCAAAAAACAATTAACAGCAGCTCAGATACAACTGTATATCACATAAAATTTCATTTAATAAATGGGTCTACATCACACTAAAACGTTTCAGTATAGGGGCTCTAGTGATAGTACATCAAGTAGGGCATTTGCCTTATATGTGGTTAGTCCTGGGTTCAATCCCTGCTATCCTATATGGTCACCTGAGCACCACCAGGAGTAATTCCTGAGTGTAGAGCTAAGAGTAACCCCGAGCATTGCAAGGTCTCACACAAGAAGCCAAAAAAAAGTTTCAGCACAATGAAAGGAATTATAGTTAAAATGAAAAGACAATATACTAAATTAGAGAAAACATTTGTGTATCCTGCTTCTGCAACGGAGCCAAATATGTCTTTATTTGTGTGTGTATGCGTGTGTGTGCGTGTGTAGATAGATACATATGGCTTATAATTCAACAACAACAGCAATAAAAATTCAAAATGACTCCATTGAAAACTGAGTGAGTAGACAATCTGAAGACATTTCTCCAAAGAAGACATTCAGATTATTAACAGGTACATGAAAAAATGTTTATTATCTTTTTAAAAACAGTGAATTGCTAAATTAAAGCACAATGAGCAATTACCTTATTTTATGTGAATGACTTACATAAAAATGACTAGAAATAAGTATTGTGAAGGTATAGAGAAAAAGCAATCCTGGTACATTGCTAGAGGAAATATAAACTGATTAAATCTTTATAGAAAGCAATTGGAATTGTCTCCAAATATTAAAATAGTTCTATAATATAATTCAGAAATTTTATTCCTAGGAATATATCTGGAGAACTTAAAAACATTAATTAGATAAAACACTTGATCGCCTATATTTCTAGGAGCCTAACTTATATTGGCTAAGATATGGAAACAAACTGGTTGCTCATTTATGGATAGATAAAGAGGATATAGTATATATAGAATGCACACACATATATTAGCACACTCTGGAATACTAGTTAGCTATAAAATAGAAGAAATATTGCCATTTGCAATAGAAAAGATTGAATTAGAGGTAATAATGATAAGCATAATAAGTCATAAGGAAAAAATAATACTGGGTGATTTTCACCTCTATTTGGAATATAAAGACACTTAATAGATAAAATCAAATTTAAAATAAAGTGTAGAATTGATGTTACAGGGTAAGAGGGCAAGAACAAAGGAAGGAGGGTGCCCCATGAACAATGGTGGAGAATTTTTTGTACTTTGTTGATGGGTTTTGTACAGGAACATATATTTGAAGAAATGTGACACTGTTCCTCTGAAAATGTGTACATTGTTATATGCCTATGAAAAAAGAAGAAAGTAATAAAAATACTGATGATAAAAGAATAAAATAAAACAAGAAAGAGATACATAAAACTACAGTTAAGTACTGTGTATCTATTTATACTCAACCACATTGGATTTAAGGAAAGAAAAACTTTCTTTCTATTCAACATCTTGAAATAAATACCAAGGAAGTATATCTATAGAAATACACAAAGACAGTATGAGTGCAATAATAGTAAATACACACTGCTTTAAATTGTATTGATTATTTGAGTAGCACTGATGTCATGTCACTCATGTGATTGTCTTATAGTTTAACCATTTCTGAGCAAAGTGTACAGATATTCAATTTACAAAATAGTTATATTGCTAGGAAATCTGATAATGTTTAGACCTGTGCCAATCTTTTATGCCCTACCATGGTGAACTGAGTTCATCAACTACCCACTCAAGAAATCATTCACTCATTAGCAGTTAACAGTGGTTGTCTAGTAGGAAATAAAGGGTGCAGGATTCAAGGAGATTCCAGCACATCATGGTTTTAAGGAATGATAGATCTAAACATCCAAACCAACTGAAATTGTGAGACCTGAATTTAAATAGCCAAACTTAAAAGTTGCCTGTCAAGATGGCAGACTGGGGCTAAGAGCAGGGAAGGAGGGGAGGGAGAGAAAACCCGGGAATATTGGAGGGAAGTTGACCCTGGTGCTGAAATCAGTACTGGAACATTGTATGTCAAAAACTCTACTTTTAGTATCTTTGGAACTCACAATGATTTTATGGAGAATTGAAACCCAGCTTTTATTAGTATTATTCTTATTAAATCACTGTGAGATAGATAATTACAAAGCTATTCATGATTGTGCTTCAGTCATACATTTTTCCAACACCTATCCTTCCACCAGTGCACATTTCCCAACATTAATATCCCCAGTCCATCCCCAAACCTCTGTCTATAGAAGGCACTTTTCCTCTTTCTCTCTTTCTCTCTCTCCCTCCTTTTTCACATTGTGGTGAAACTTAGTTTTGAATGTACTCAACACCTGATTTACATGCTAGTTAAAAGTTAAAAGATCTCTTCCCCCTCCATTGTGACGAGCCCGGTTTCCCGCCCTGGAGCTGCTGAGGGGCCGGCATCCAGAGTCTTGCAGACGGCTCGGGAGGCGGGAGCCTGGCTCGCGCCGGGCCTCAGCTGACTATGGAACCCGAGGAGGGGCAGATGGGCTTTGGGAGTGGGCCCGTCGCCTCCGGGGATCCCGGAAGCAGCCGGATGGGACTTCGTCCATCACACTCAGCCACCATTTTCATTGTCCGGACGCTGGGAGAATGCCCCACGACTAGTGGACCAGCAAAACCAGTTCGAGCCCAGGTAGGCGGCTCCAAGAGGCGGGAAGCACTGGGAAGTCGTCAGATGGAGGCGTGGTCACCCCTTCCCCCTCCATCGTGGCGAGCCCGGTTTCCCCGCCCGGAGCTGCTGAGGGGCCGGCATCCAGAGTCTTGCAGACGGCTCGGGAGGCGGGAGCCTGGCTCTCGCCGGGCCTCAGCTGACTATGGAACCCCGAGGAGGGCAGATGGGCTTTGGGAGTGAATTGTTTCACCACTAGGGTGGTGAAACAATGATGTTTTTTTGGTACACTGCATTCCGCGAACAGCAGGAGGGTTTGCTGAGAGGGAGATATACAGAGGAAGGAGATGACATAGAGCCCGCCGGGTGGTTGGGATTCGGGAGGGGGGAGGGAGACGGGACGTTGGTGATGGGAGATGGGTTCGGGTGGAGGGTGCATGTTGGAACCCTGTGGAGCCAGGACTCTACATGAGCATCCTTCAATTAAAAAAAAGGAGAAAAGGTGGAAAAAAATAAATAAATAAATAAATATCTGCAGGGCTAGCCACAATGTATAAAGAAGAGGGAGAGAGATGCAGAGATAGAGAGAAAGAGAGGAAGCAGGGCTATCGGCTATTAAGACAGCCTGGGGGTGAGTGGGAGGGGTGGGGTACTTTGGTGGTGGAAATGGGGTACTGGTGGAGGGATGGGTGCTGGAATACTGTATTACCAAGAACCAATTGCACCTTTGTAATTGTATGTCTCACGGTGGTATAATAAAGAATTAAAAAAAAAAGTTAAAAGATCTCACAAAGAAGGAGAAAAGCTCAGCAACTCTGCAGATTTTCAATTTAATATCTAACATTCAAATAAAACTAATCAGGTATACTGACAAAAGAACCAAGATTAAAATAGACAATGGAAGCAAAATTCTAAATTAGTCAAATATTAGAAACAGATATTACAATACAACTTAATAAAGCAAGGAGAAGATGTATAATTTTATCGGAGAATTATGTTCAACACACAAACTCATGCAAAACTGTATAGGTATTTTTTAAACATGTATATGTGTATGGATTTTTTTTCTTTGGTAAACAGTTAAGCTTTAAAATCTGATTAATATAAACATCACTATCACTATCACTATCTTCCCGTTAATCTATTTGCTAGAGCGGGCACCAGTAATATCTCCATATGTCCCGTCTCATGCTAGTAGAACCCAAAGGCATTCACATGCTCCAGGAACATAAAGAGCCTCAAACAATTATATTATGTCACGAGAATGACCTAATATAAATGTTACTGGTATTTGGCATATCAAATACTACACAAGCAGCTTGCCAGGCTTGCCGTGCGGGTGGCATACTGTTGTAGTCACCTCTAAATAAAGCATTTATTGATAAACCCGCGGCCGCTGGTGGCCATGCAAGCTGGGCTGTGATAGTCTGGTCTGCTGGGTGGAATTGTGATGAGAGGAAAGTCAGGATGTGGAAAATGGCGGGCCCCATGAGTAGGGGAGGGTGGTCTGGCTTGTTGTGAGGCTCAGCTGGGTTGGCAGGCCAGGGCTAGAACCCGCCATGCCTCCCGGGCGCCTCACGAGCAGCTGGGCACAGGGAGAGCAAGTAGCAGCTCTGCCCCATGTCTGAGAGGTCTCTGGTTCAGCATACCTGGGCCGGATTGAAAAAAAAACTGCTGCAGGGTGGCTGTCGATGATCCGGGCTGTGATAGTCTGGTCTGCTGGGTGGAATTGTGATGAGAGGAAAGTCAGGATGTGGAAAATGGCGGGCCCCATGAGTAGGGGGGGGTGGTCTGGTTTGTTGTGAGGCTCAGCTGGGGTGGCAGGCCAGGGCTAGAACCCGCCATGCTTCCTGGGTGCCTCACTAGCAGCTGGGCACAGGGAGAGCAAGTAGCAGGTCTGCCCCATGTCTGAGAGTCTCTGGTTCAGAATACCTGGGCCGGATTGAAAAAAAACTGCTGCAGGGTGGCTGTCACCCCGGCATAAACATTGGTATAGACCTGTTTATGCTTATATTTGGTTAAATATAAACATAACCAAATATAAGCATAAACAGGTCTACTACAAATGTTAATGAATGCCTTATGAAACACAGATTATGAGAGAGTTATGGTGTAGAACTTCTTTGTGCATATCTTGGTATCTAGTATTTCTGCTTGTCCAAACACCAAGAGCACCTTATAATTAAAGTATTAATCGGAAGCACCCTAACATGCCTCCTGGATAACTTCTGGGGCAAATTTTGTCCATGTTGAGAGCTGCTGCTCACTTAATCTTGTTTTGGGGAAGATAGAGCAATGATGTTTATATTGAACTCTACAGCTCACACCACTGGTTATTTGCACAAATACTATTTGAATCCTGACCTTCTACCTCTTACTGAGTTTTCTGTCACAAAGTGCTTTATTCCAGTTAAGATTTCATATTTTCCAGGAGAACAGGCTGTGATTTCCAAACCAAACCACAATATATATTCTATGTATTGACATTTTCTATCTATCTATCTATCTATCTATCTATCTATCTATCTATCTATCTATCTATCTATCTATCTATCTATCTATCTGTCTGTCTGTCTGTCTGTCTGTCTGTCTGTCTGTCTGTCTGTCTGTCTGTCTGTCTGTCTGTCTGTCTGTCTGTCTGTCTGTCTGTCTGTATCTCTATCTGTCTGTCTGTATGTCTATCTGTCTATCTGTCTGTCTGTCTATCTATCCCCAGATAAAACAGGATACCTGAAAATCATTAGTAAATGAAAATTATAGCTATTTAGCAAATGATTTATTATAATAATGAAAATCCCTTCCTCCAAATTTGAGGTAGGTTAGAACTCTTTGCTGTGAGTTTAAAGGTCTCTGAAGCACTACCATACTTCAGTGTACAGCACTCAGAGGAATACTTCAAAGACCTCAAATTTGGGGGAAACATCAGAAAGTCCTACTTGTGGAGTAGTTCAAAGCAATCACAGGTGAATCATGAGGGATTTGTGTCGAAAGCCAGTATCCAAATATATTTTTCCTCTGAAATTTACATGGGTTTCTAAATTCAGTTATATTAGCATATTTATAATTCTCTCACAACTTCACAGTTCGTCAACATCACGGAAATCATAGCCTCTACTCCACATTAATGTTAGCTAGCTCTCAGGTCAAACAGATTTCTAAGATCCCTGCTTTTCATCCATTTACCCTCTGCTTCTCTTACATGCTGAAAATAAAAGCTAGTCTAAAAGATTTGATTTTCTCAACTTCTCTTTTATAGGCAGTTTAAGATTTGCATTTTTATCACTCACTTCTCTCTCAAAATATGTTGGCGTTGCTGTTGAGTATTAATGACTCTATTGGTGGTCTTCAAAATGAGTGCATCATTATTTATTGTTCTGGGAAGGGTAGTATGCAAGCTCCATTTTATGTTCAGTTTTTTTCTCATAGAATCTTCGTATCTACCAGTGTCATATGTGTGTGTATATGTGAATATTTTAGCAGAGCAGGAGCCCAGTAGAGAACACCCCTGTTTATGGAAAGTAATTTCAAAATTATTGTTTCTCTTTAGAGATGCACACAAAACCAAATGATTCCACGTTTGACAGAGTTTCAGCAAATTTCAGTGATCCCTTGCGAGAGAAGTATTGTACCTTAAAGAGGGGATAAATTTTATTTGCCACAACTCTGAATATGCTAGTAAGACCTTGAAATTGTGAATGCTAGTTATCATCCTTCATTTTCATTTGTTTTATCTCATTCTCTTTTTCTCTTCTTCCTAAAAATGTCCAAATACTTCTTTCATTTGCTCTTGAGTTTTATTATCTCTTATTTTTTGAGTAATTTGACTGATACAATTATTTAGACTAAAATGTAAACATATTATTTCATTGCATGTTAGTACAAATTGGTTTATACTTTATGAGGGCTAATTTCATGGGGACAAGATAAAGGGAACTTATATTCTGCTCTTTTGGAAACAATATCTTATCTTGTTTAGAGAGAAAATCTGCACTGTGGAAGAATGAATGTGTATCCAAGTAGTTTAGAATAGACAGATCTGATCCAACATCACAACTGGTTCTTGCCTTGTGTTGGGAATCAGAAAGGAGAAAACTGGAGATTCTGACTTAATAGATCGGTTGTTTTTATTCTTCTAGTGTGTGCTAATTTTGACTAAGGGAACAAAGTTAGGATACCACATTTAGCAAGGTTTTATCTTTTCATAGTCTAAGCTGAGATAGGAGGTAAGCAAGTCTATAGAAAAATAAGAGCAATGCATTTTGGCTCATCTCCTTGTTTCATTAATTAAGCATTTCCATAGAACAGTGTCAGTGTACAGACTAAAACCAGCAGTCTGATTTCCAACCTTGGCTGTTTCACTTACAGTGTGACCTTGAACAAACTTGTCATATTGCACTTCTTTCTCTGAAGTAGGCGTAATGGACGATTTGAGCTCATACAGTGATTGTAAGGGATTAAATAAGAACATATATGGAAAGCATTATTAATGTTGCACTTTAATTATTTTCATATTTAATCAATTACTTCTTTTATTATTTACCTAACTTCAAAATAGAGTTATTTATCATTTTCCTTACATATTATTCCAAACATCCTTATATGGCTACTTACTACATTATTTTCTTATTCTTTCACTATCCAATATGTGATGGTATTTCCTAAATGTTGGTTTCAGCAAATTTCACTTTCAGAAAAACTATTACAGATGGCATCTTAATATGACAACTTTCTATGGTTTGTGTTTTGTGTTTCAGCTGTTTTGTCTTATCAAGCATTAACTTATGCTCTTTAATTTAAAATAAAGAAAAAAATAGACAAAGGCACAAGATTAGTTTATAATTGTTCAGCAATTTTTTTCTTTCAATGTTCAGATGTCTTAAATCCTTTTACAAGTTTCCACATCTTCAATCATTTTCACCAAAGCAATCTTTACAAAAGATTATTAACCACTCTCTTTCTTATGATAGTTTGAACTACTATGTTTTTTTCTAAGTTAGTCCACACCTTCTGTTCTTTGAAACACATTCAAATTTATTTACCTAGATCTTGTTCCTGAAGTACAATGTGTCTTAGATGGATACAACATGAGTGGTTGCTTTGATCATGATAACTTTCTGCCTGGCCATGATGAGGCTATTATTCTTTTGGTAATGGACATCATTTATGACTAAATTTGAACATAATCATCAATCATCTTAATGTCACCTACTGAGCTAGAGGTAGCTGATTGTAATAATCAAAATGTATTAATAAGATCCAAGTAAAAACAATTATGTTTGTAAATTATCTAATCTAAGAAAGGAATCTTATTTTACATTTTATTGTCAATAAGATGTTAACTTCTAGTAGTGATTTTGGTTCCCTGGTAACAGCTGGCCTAAGAGAAGCAAAATGAAATTTGTAGAAGAAAAGGAGCATCTCAATAGTATTTGAATACTTAGGTCCATCATGCACTTCCTGTTTTTCACCCAGCAAATGTTTTATTTTTTTTAATTTTTTATTTTTACAATTACAAAGATATACAATTAAAAAGTTCATATTTGGGTTTTGGTCATACAGTGTTCCAGTACCCATTCCGCCACCGGTGCCCATCTCCAACGTCCCGGTTCCCTCCCCCCTCCCCAGCCCTGCTCCATGGCAGGTTCTTTATTTCTTTCCCTTTCTCTCTCTTTCTCTTTTCCTTCCCTCCAGACTATGGATTACAGAACATACATTAAAGGGTTGTCATATGTATCTTTTTGCCTCTATTTAATGCTCAGTTCTAGGCTGGCATTAGTACCCTCGACAATTGTTAGCACACTGTTCCATTTTCTGTCTTACCTAGCCTCTGACTCCCACACGTTTGTGATAATTTCCACCTTTGACAAGACCTCCTGATATATGTTTCACTTGACCTTGGATATTGGTATCTTAATATGTACATATATATTTATGTTATGCAGATAAATGCAGTCATTCTGTGTCTGTCTCTCTCCCTTCTGGCTAATTTCACTCAACATAATCTTCTCCATGTCCATCCATTTATAGGCAAATTTTATAACTTCATTTTTCCTAATAGCTGCATAGCATTCCATTGTGTAGATGTACCAAAGCTTCTTTATCCAGTCATCGATTTTCGGGCACTCTGGTTGCTTCCAGATTCTGGCTATTGTGAATAATACTGCTATGAACATAAAAGTAGGGATGGTGTTTCCGCTGTGTATTTTTGGTTTCCCAGAGTAGATTCCCAGGAGTGGTATGGCTGGGTCAAATGGGAGTTCAATTTCTAGTCTTTTGGAGGAATGTCCATATTGTTTTCCAGAAAGGCTGTACCAGCAGGCATTCCCACCAACAATGGATGAGTGTCCCCTTTTCCCCACATCCACACCAGCACTTGTTGTTCTTGCTCTTTTGAATATGTGCCAGTCTCTGTGGTGTAAAGTGGTATCTCATTGTTGTTTTGATTTGCATCTCTCTGATGGTTAGTGATGATGAGCATTTTTCATATGTTTTTTTGCCATTCAAATTTCTTCCTTGCTGAAGTTTCTGTTCATTTCTTCTCCCCATTTTTTTGATGGGGTTGTTTGTTTTCTTCTTGTAAAGTTCTACCAGTGCCTGATATATCCTGGATATTAACCCCTTATCAGATGGGTATTGGGTGAATATTCTTTCCCATTCTGTGGACTGCTTTTTGTATCTTAGTCACTGTTTCTTTTGAGGTGCAGAAGCTTTTTAGTCTCATGTAGTCCCATATGTTTATCTTTTCTTCTAGTTGCTTTGTTAGTGATGTTTCACCTTTGAAGATGCCTTTAGCTTCAGTGTTGTGGAGGGTTTTTCCTATATTTTCTTCAATGTACTTTATGGATTCAAGTCTGATATTCAGATCTCTAATCCATTTTGATCTGATTTTTGTGCATGGTGTTAGACATAGGTCCAAATTCATTTTTTTACATGTCACTGCCCAGTTTTCCCAACACCACTTGTTGAAGAGGCTTCCCCTTACTCCATTTTAGACTCGTTGCACCTTTATCAAGGATTAAATGATTATGTGTTTGAGGTTGGGTGTCAGGATACTCAATTCTATTCCATAGATCCACAGGTCTGTTTTTATTCCAATACCATGCTGTTTTAATTACTACTGCCTTGTAGTACAGTTTGAAGTTGGGAAAGGTGATGCCTCCCATCTTCTTTTTCCCGAGGATTGCTTTAGCTATCCTTGGGGGTTTATTGTTCCATACAAATTTCAGGAGCGTTTGGTCAATTTTCTTTGAAGAATGTCATGGGTATCCTTACAGGGACTGCATTGAATCTGTACAGAGCTCCAGGGAGTATTACCAAACCTTTAAGATGGACCTACTAGCTAGTCCTTTCCCAAGCTCTTTCCAGGGGGAAATAGAAGAAATAGAAACACTCCCAACAACAGCCTACGAGGCACATATCACCCTGATACCCAAAACAGGGAGAGACAACAACAAAGAAATAAAACTATAGACCAATTATCCCTGATGAACACGGATGCTAAGATCTTCAACAAAAAATACTAAGCAAACAGAATCCAAAAGACTCATCAAGAAGATTATACATCATGACAAGTAGGATTCATCCCGGGAATGCAAGCATGGTTCAACATTCGCAAGTCAATCAACATAATACATCATATCAATAAAAGAAAAATGAAAACCATATGATCCTATCAATAGATGCAGAGAAAGCATTTGACAAGATCCAGTACCAGTTCATGATTAAAACCCTCCAGAAAATGGGAATTGAAGGGACTATCCTCAAGATAGTTACAGCCATCTACCAAAAGCCCACAGCGAGCATCATTCTCAATGGGGAAAAGTTGAAAGCCTTCCCCCTGAGATCAGGGACAAGACAAGGTTGCCACTCTCACCTCTTTTATTCAATATAGTACTGGAAGTACTTGCCACAGCAATCAGAGAAGAAAAGGACATCAAGGGTATCCAGATAGGCAAGGAAGAAGTCAAGCTATCATTATTTGCAGATGACATGATATTATACCTAGAGAACCCTAAACTCTCTACCAAAAACTCCTAGAAACAATAGACGCATATATTAGAGTGGCAGGATACAAAATCAACACCCAAAACTCAGTGGCTTTCCTTATATACAAATAGCAAAAGAGAAGAAAGGGGTATTAAGAAAACAATTCCATTCACAATTGTGCCACAGAAAATCAAATACCTAGGAATCAACTTACCCAGAGTGTGTAAAGGACCTGTACAAAGAAAACTACAAGAGGTCGAGCCTGGTGGCCCTGCCCCTGAGCTGCCCACGGCCAGCATACAGGGCCTCATGGACGGCTGGGAGGCTGGCGCTCGGCTCAGCGCAGGGGCCTAGCTGACCATGGAACCCCGAGGAGGGCAGATGGGTTTTGGGAGTGGCCCGTCGCCTCTGAGGGGTCCCGGAAGCAGCCGGATGAGACTCGCCCATCACACTAGCCACCATTTTTGCTGTCCGGATGCTGCGAAACTGCCTCAGACCAGATCAACAGAGCAAAGCCAGTTTGAGCCCAGGTAGTTGGCTCCAAGAGGCGGGAATCTCTGGGAAGTCGCCAGATGGAGGCGTGGTCGTCCCCTTCCCCTCCATCTTGTCGAGCCTGGTGGCCCTGCCTGCGGGAGCTGCCCACGGGCCAGCATACAGGGCCTCACGGACGGCTGGGGAGGCTAGGCGCTCGGCTCGCTCGGGCCTAGCTGACCATGGAACCCCGAGGAGGGCAGATGGGTTTTGGGGAGTGGGCCCATCGCCTCTGAGGGGTCCCGGAAGCAGCCGGATGAGACCCGCCCATCACGCTAGCCACCATTTTTGCTGTCGGATCGCTGCGAAACTGCCTCAGACCAGATCAACAGAGCAAAGCCAGTTCGAGCCCAGGTCGGGCGGCCACTTGCTGCCACGGCGGTCCACTAAAATAGTGAAACAGTAATGTCTTTTAATGCACTGCATTCAACTGAAGAGCAGGAAAGGAGATATAGGGAGGAAAGAAATGACATACACAACCCACCAAGTGGTTGAGGTGCGGGAGGGGGAGGGAGGTGGGGACATTGGTGATGGGAGATGGTTTTGGGCGGAGGGTGCATGTTGGAACACTGTAGAACCAAAGCTCTACATGAGCATCTTTCAATTAAAAAAAAAGGTGGAATCTACCACAAACATGTGGGAATCAGTGGTTAGGTGAGACAGAGAAGGGAACAGTGTGCTAATATTTGTCAAAAATGATAATACCAGCCTAGAACTGAGCATTGAATATAGGAAAAAGATATACATGATGATCTCTGAATGTATGTATTGCAATCCACAATGTGTAAGAGAAGAGAAAAAGAGAGAGAGAGAAGAGATAGAGAACTTGCCATAGAGGCGGGCTGGGGGGGGGGGGGAAGTTGGGACATTGGTGGTGGGAAAGGGCACTGGTGGAGGGATGGGTGCTGGAACACTGTGTGACGGAAGCCCAAGCATGAACATCTTTGTAATTGTATATCGCATGGCGGTGTAATAAAATATTTAAAAAAAAAAGAAAACTACAAGACACTGCTCCAAGAGATAAAAGAGGACATAAGGAAATGGAAACATATTCCCTGCTCATGGATGGGGAGAATCAACATTGGCAATAAGGTATTCTTATAATCAAAAAAGAAAGATATTCACCACATTTCTTTTCAAATAATTATTTATACCTTTCTCCAAGATTTTCACTTATGTCAAAACACTGGAGGTAGAGAGAGAGAGAGAGCGGAGAGAGTTGGCATAAAGAAATACACCTTAATGGATATATATTCATGGGGAGAAACACATCGTAATTTCAAGGACTTCATGCAATCTAGATGGCACCCACAAAGTCCTTCTTCTTTCTATTCTGCACCAATGCGATTCAGAGTGTCTTGTCCTCTATTTACTGAAAGGGTCATGCTCACCTGCTTGAAGGCAAACTAGCATGATTCCTTCTTTAATCGTGTTTAAACGATAGTCTTAATGTAACCAGGGTAGTGGTCTGGTCAATTCTAACTGTCCCATGCTGGGACAAAGGAGTTTTAAAAAGGAATTGTGCCCAATCTAGATTATGTTGAAATCATAGTAAAGATTATAATAATATTTCAAAAGTCGTTAATTCAGAGTCAAAATGACTCATGTAACTGCCACACTCTCCATCAGTGTTTACAGAGAAAAGAAGTCTCAATGGTATGAACCCTGATTTAAGGGCATGTAAATAGTTTACACAGTAAGTAGATTAAACAACAAAGATTCCAAGCTAGTGGGTCCCTGTCATCCAAGAGAATTTATGAAAAGAGGAGGAGGCAGTGGGGAAGAAAAAAAGAGAAAGAGGGAGGGAGAGGACAAAAAAAGAGAGCAAGAAAAAGAGGGACAAACAGAGAATAAGAATTCCAGCCTCTCTCATTATAAAATCCATCCTTTGAGCCTAATTGTCATGTCCTCTTCTAAGCCCAAGTATATTTCAAAAGTCCATTCTCACAATATCATATTGAGGCTCCAACTTGTGAATTTGGAGGACAAATTTGTTCCATAGCATTATAACTTCAAGTGACTCAACCTAACACATTTAAAAAATAATACCTGTTCAAAATAGTAAATAAAAAACACATAAGATAGAAAAAAAAGTCACCAACAATTCTACCACCTGGGGATAAATAGCAATTACATTTTTAATATGTTCCCCAGTTTTTAAATATATATACCTTTCTGAGATTGTGCTCATATCATGTATTTAATTTTGTACTCTGCTTTTAATTTAACATTGTTCCTTGGGCAATTTTCTGTGCCATTGAACATTTTTAGTAACATTCAAATGAGCCATTTATTTAACAATTTCTATTTTTTTAAATGTTAAAATGGGTTCTAGTTTTTTCAGAAACAAGTCTCTGGAAAGGAATATGACTAAGGATACATTTTTGTTTGCTTATCTATACTCTTGGGGTTCAGCTGTAGACCTATCTTTTCACATTCACAGTCGAAGTCAGTCAGCATTTGTGCCACGTGGCTTATGTTTGGTGTTATTAGCATGATGTCATCAGTGAAACGGAGGTGGTGTAGTTGCCAACCATCTAACTTCACTCCCATTCCTTCCCATTCCTTCCCATTCTAATTGTTGCATGATGTTCTCAGGGTGGCGCTGAAGAGTTTTGGTGAAATGGCATCACCCTGCTGAACCCCTCTTTTGATATCAATGATCACTTCTTTGTAGAATGATGTGATCACTTCTTTGTAGAATGATGAGGTCCTGGTGGTGAATCCAGTAATACAGCTCACGAAGGATCTTGATGTATTACAGCTGAATCTCAACAAAACAATATTCATGAAAACGAACTAGTTCCAGATGCTCCATTCACTCTCAAAGAAACAAACACCAGTGAATGCATCAGTTGTGAACCTAGGGTGGAAAACTGAACATGATCAACAACCTAAAAAACTAAGCAGCTCAGGGAGGAAGAGAGCGGCATGGAATGCCTTCAAGAGCATCGAAGAAATAGCTAAAAGGACAAAGATCCTCTGGCTCTGGGTACATCTCTTCAACTCCACCATTCTCCCTGCACTAACATATGCCTCAGAGACCTGGGCCCTTTGAAAGCAGGATGAGAACAATATTTGGGTCTCCCAAAGAGAAATCGAAAGAGCTATGGTTGGAATATCATGCCTCACTCAAGTGAGAGAAGGAATCCAGAGTGATCAAGAATCACGGATGATGTCTCATTTACCAAAGTGTGGAAAATCAGAAGGATTGGACATGTAATGCATTTGGAGATGTCTACTAGACTAGATGTTACTGACTGGATCCCACATCACGTGGTCACCCACCTACAAGATGGTCAGACTTCTTCATAAAGACCCTGATGAAAGTTTTGAGGCTCTTCAGATTCCTGGTAAAGAAGCAGATGCCATTGGGCTATACTGGCACTTGACAGGGACAAATGTTTGAGCAAATCAATGAATAATGGGATGTCACGTGATCAAGTGATTAAATATCTATACTCTTATTATGTATTTATAGAGTATAGTGATTAAATGGAAGGGCACTGACTTTTTTTTTTTTGCTGTTTTTGGATCACACATGGTGACACTCAGGGGTTACTCCTGGCTCTGCACTCAGGAATTACTACTGGTGGTGCTCGCGGACTGTATGGGATGCCAGTGATCTAACTTCGGGTCGGCTAAGCGGGTCGGTAGGGCAAACGCCCTACCAGCTTAGCTATCACTCTGGCCCCACACCAACATTTTTTTTTTTTTGCTTTTTGGGTCACACCCGCCGATGCTCAGGGGGTTACTCCTGGCTCTTTGCTCAGGAATTACTCCTGGCAGTGCTTGGGGACCCTATGGGATCCGGGGATCGAACCCAGGCCAGCATAGGCTGGCTGCGTGTAAAGGCAAACACCCTACCCGCTGGGCTATCGCTCCGCCCCACACACCAACATTTTTGATAACATTTTAAAGTTCTTACCTGATTCACATATTTCAATTTTTTTTTTTTTTTTTTTGCAGGGAGGAGGTCACACCTAGCTATTTTCTGAATTAATTCTGGCTTTGCACTCAGGTATCATTCCTTTTGATTTTCAGGGCACTAAATGGGTTGCCTGGGATTAAACCTGGCGTACTCATTTGTAAAAGCAAGCACTCTCTGGCCCCAATATTTCCAAAAAATTTTTAGGGAAATTTTATTATACTACTAAGGTGAGTATTAATACTACTATTAACTTAGTAATTTGACAAGTCATCACCTCTCACTCTTGCTATAAGTACTGACCTGACCTTTCTTAAAAAATTCATATGTATGGGGCCATGGGGCTGGAGCGATAGTCCAGTGAGTAGGGCATTTGCCTTGCTGCGGCCAGCCCGTGCAGGCCGGGTTCGATCCCTGCATCCCATATGGTCCCCTGAGCATCACCAGGAGTAATTCCTGAGTGCCGAGCCAGGAGAAACCCCTGAGCATTGCCAGGTGTGACCTAAAAAAGCAAAAAAAAAAATCAAATGTATGGGGTCAGAGTGATAGTACAGTGGATAGGGTGCTTACCTTGCACATGGTCAACCTGAGTTTGATCCCTGGCATCACATGGCAGTGCTCAGTGGTTCACTGAGTAATTCCTGGAGTAATTCCTCTCTGCAGAACCAGATGCGGCCCCAAAACAAAACAAAAAGCAATTCAAATATAATCTATTGTTTACTTGCTCAAACCAATCACATATTACTTATTAGGTCAAGCAAGTCCTTCGTTTGAGGAATGTTTTTGCAGCCTTTTCGCAACATGGTTTTGTCTACATTTCCAGTCTTATTTTTAACATCTTGTCCATATTGTTTCCAGTGACATTAAACTATTTCTAGTTTTTTTAAAATATGCCTTGTTTAATACTTCGTTTCATTTTCATGTTATTTCCTGTCTCTGCAGATTCTTTTCTCTTAGTTTGCAGCACTCACAAGTCTATTTAGAGTGAAGGAAGGAGGTAGGTGAGCTGCTCCATTCCTGAAAAGGGAGTCACATTGCAGTTAGCACTAAGCAGGTCTTCCTATCATTAATCCCTGGGAGACACAGTCCAGTCCTTTACATAGCAATTACATTTCTGCTGTTTAAAGCCCTCAGATCATGATGTGCTCCTGACAATTTTGTCTAAGTAGCTTTATTACAAATTTTGTTGATTATCCCTGGTTACCATGATATATCAACCCTTTATGATCTCAAAGGATATTATTTAGTCATTGTGTGCCTGATTCACTCTTTTCATATATGTTGAAGGGAATCCTAAATTTCTACAAAACTTGTATTAGTGTCTAGCATGTCTTTAACATTTTTTGCTAAGCATTATATGTCTAAAAATGTCTTTAGGAATACAAAATAAACTGCTAGCACTCAAAATAATGACAGACATTTCAAATCTGTTGAATATTAGAGTTCAATAATGGGTAACTATTAATTTATTACATTGTATATAAATATAAATAGCTTTGTTAATGCTAATTATTCTATGCCTAAAAAAGCACTTGAGATATTTTAGATTACATGTACTACTCAATAGATTATTTTATTTCCATACCTTAAAAGTTAAAAAGAACCTATTGTAAGAACAAGTTGTTTCCTAAAGAATCAGAGTTGGAGTCAGTGTTGTTTAGCATGGTATGTTGTGCTATAAGCCAAATTCTTTCTATATTTAAAACCATGCAAATATGATACAAGAAAATATACTTTCCTTCTCTGCCTCCATTGAAATGACTGATTCGTGTTGATTTGTAGTTTGCTAAAATATCAAGGTGATTTATGATAAGTATAAACACCTCTGTGGGTGACACACCCTACTGAGCCTTAGGCTCCTGCTACATAGCTTGCAGCCCCTCCCAAATCTGCTAGGGAGATGAGCTGCATTTCAATAGGATCTTTTACCTGGCTTCATCCCTATGTAGCCCAGCCCACGATGGCTGGGCTGATAGGTTTTGGAGGGCTTCTATCTATAAAATAAGCTAGGAGAAAGGAGAAGGAACTTTTTGCCATTTTGGCTCCCTGCTGCCTTCTGCCTCTCCTCTCTAACTCTTCTCTGTTAGAACTTAACATGTTGGCCTTTAGAATGTGGCGGTCAACACATCTTGGCCTAGGATTCTAAACCTACATGTGCTGGGGCCCAGCTAGGAACCTAAATCGGGTTTTTTCCTGTTATTGGATTGTATACCAGAACCTGTGAGAGTAAAGCCTTTTAAAACTGCTCAGGATTCCTGAGTTTTCATCCATTCCCTCCTAACTTTGGAGGTATAAGGCAACTCATTCCTGGTATTGTTGGGGACCCCAGCAGCTCCCCAAGAATTGTCCATACTAAACTTTGAGTCAAAGAAACAAACAATTCAATGGATTTTAGAAGTCACTTTGTCTAAACTCTCATGCACAGAAGACATAGCATACTTGGTTGAGCCGTATACACATACCAGATGTGTATACGGCTAACTTTCACTGTAAGTAAACTTAGTCTTATATTTTGTAGATTTCCTTCAGTGGCAGGCATTTATGGGTCTGAGTTTTAAACTCATAATCTGAATCCAATATATTTTTTCAGAGAATAGACCTTCACATGGTTGAGCCCAGAAAGCACACTTTGCTCTTCTTTTTCTGAAATTCTATACCCCTGGTTTCTCAGATAGCTGAGTATGCCTAAAACATAGCTTTGGTATTGATAAAGCTGAGGTTGGTGTGGCTCCAGGTTTTAAAAATTCCCAACTTACAAGTGAATGGGAGAGTATTATCCCTTTCATTTTATTTTCCTATTTTGGATAGCTTATCTGTCAGCTGAACTTCATGAATTAGTCATGACTCCTTTGGCTGCAAGTAACAAAAAACCTAATTCAAACCAACTTCAATAAGAAGAGGCTCATTTAACTAGCAAATCTAAGGGGTGGCTTCAAGTAAAATTGGATTCTGGAATGCAATACCAGGTGGGTCTTATTCCTCTCTTCATCTCTGCTTTGCTTGTCCATGCTTTACTTAATTTCAACATTGGCAAGATACCCGCATATGTACCATGACCATGATCGGCTTGAGATTATAGAAAAGGAGGGACCATCTTCCTTGATATCTCTGATAAATCACCTGGCTCAGCATGGGCTTGAGTCCATCTCCTAATCAATCACATAGTTAAGAAACTTGGAACCTTTCTGACCAACTCTTACGCCTGTCGTGTTAAGCAGGAACAGAGGGTCCATCTGATTCATTTGGGTTAAGCAGAATTATTTTGAATAGGGTCATAGTTGGTTACCCAAAGGAAGTAAATCTGGCAATACAAGAAGACATCAATTGGATTACTTACAGGCTGTTCTAGAAAGAACATGCTTCCAACATTCAAACTCTAAAATGCAGAAATGGTATGGCACAGCAAAAATAAATGCAGTAGTCAGATGGACTATCTATCTATAGTGTACATTATTAATGATAATGTAATTTATAATCTATTTACAATGTATCTATAATGTATCGATTCAATTCAAAATTATCTTAGTGTAAGGACTCAAGCCATGTTTTATAGTTAAATTGAGAAACAGACTAAAATGTGTTTTGGCTAATTTTTTAAGCCACTTTTTCTAGGGAGCATTGTATATTGGCTTATAGAAAAATGTTTACTTACTTATGTGTTCAAGTTACACTTCATTGTTTGAAGCAAGGTCACATATCCTGTTCTATTTCCAAATCTATTCCAATTTGAAATATTCCTGTTGTTAGGAGCTTTCTTTATAATATTTGAAAACTGCTTGGAGATATGGAAGTTGAGCTAGATTAAAGTTGTACAAATCTGATTAACATCATCTGCTCTGCTTCAAAGGTCAGGTGCACTCAACGAATTTACTTTGAAATTATTTTGTTTATTTTGTGGGCATATACATCATGAGCTTTCTAAAGGTCAAAAGTAGAGTTTGTTCTTGGATTTTAAAGCAATTTGATTTCCATTTACAGTATGCTTTGGTGACCCTAAATGCAGAAACAGGCCTAGTTAAGTCATACTTCCAGTGTGTGTTGGTTTAATTTTCTCATGAAGAAAATCCCTTGTAGATTAAGGCAGTGCTCAAATATTACTTTCCCTAAATTACTTTTATTTTCAGTAAGATATGTAAGGGAACGCTGCTCGTGAAAGACATCTGAACCCTGAATGTTAGCTTCCTGTCGATTCTTTTTTTTTCCCAAAGATGTACAGGTATCTTAGTCAGCAAATTTCTTATCTACAAGCCAAAGCAAAGTACAAGTACAGAAAAGTCAGGATTCCTGAGTTTTATACACCTTTACCTGGCTGGAGTCCTAAATCTTTGTTAATTCATAGTTGTAGGTAATTGTTGCTTCTAAGACAAGCGTCTCCACTCTCTTATATACACAAGATAATTTTTCATTAATTATTTTAGATGATTTTCTCATTTACTATATATACTTTACCAAGACAAAAGAGGAAAAATCTCAGAGTATTTTGTATTCTGTTCATTAACATTCTGGTGGAATAATAAACCTCAAAACGATTCATGTATGAATCACTGAGGCATAGCTAATTACAGTTTTCAGCCACACAGCCAATAGCATTCACCACAAAACACAGTGTCTGTTAAATACATTTCCCTGAATTTTTGTTGGGGGAGAATGGTAGGAAACCGGAAGGTCGCAAATTGCAATTTTTAAATGTCTAAATATTTTACGAGTTTTTATATTATAAATCTCTTTCAGGCAAGCATTTATTACAAATGTGATATCCTAATATCAAAACAGAACCCCACCCCACCCCAACACACACGCAGGCTTTGCTGTAAAAACAAAACAGAAACAACCACTGTCCTACAAATGATCATGTTCTATAAGTAAGCAGAAAATTAAAATGTATTGGGACATTAGGAAACATGATTAACCATAATTAAACAAAACTTTTATATTGAATTTTTTGAAAAGAATTTTTTTTAGAGCTGTCTTGATACTGACTCTCTTCAGTCCACAATATAGTTAAAAGATAATCTGGAAAGCCTACAGAGATAATAGGAAAAGTAGAATGGCTTGACTAAAAACACTAACATTTCATAATTTTGTAAGGCATGTTTTTTTTTTTTTTTTTTTTGAATCAAGTCAATTTATTTGGCTCAGACCAGGAGTCCATGGGCCTTAAGAACATCTGTGAACTTTGTGATCTTCTTTTCCACATTCTTTTCTGCCTGTTCCCGTAGCCTCATAAGCTGCTTTTTCTTGCGGTAATGCATCTTGGCCTTCTCTTTCCTCTTCTCCTCAAGAGTGGCTGTCACTGCCTGGTATTTCCAGCCAACCTCATGAGCCAGACGCCCCAGATAGGCAAACTTCCGGGTGGGCTTCAGGCGAACCACCTTCAGAGCAGCGGGTACCACCATCCGCTTTTCTTGTCATAGGGGTGGGATTCCATCGAACACCTTAAGGCGGTCCAAGGCGGCCTGGCCTCGCTTTAGTCTTGTAGGGCAGCATGCCTCGCACAGTTCGCCAAAAGATGCGACTGGGGGCTCGGAAGTGGTAGGGGCCTCGGGAGGGGTTCGTGTTCATCCGCTTCCCAAGGAATGCCAGGTACTTCAATTTATTTCTGTAGAAATTGCCAGAAATGTTTATGCCTTCACACCGCAACGACAACCACTTTCCGGCCCAGCAGCACTTGCTTGGCCACGATAGCCGCCAGGCGGCCCAGGAGATGGCCACGGCCATCCAGCACCAGCACCTGCTGCCCCTCCGCCATCTCTCGCAGCCGCCTGGGAAAGGCCTTTGTAAGGCATGTTTAAAAAATTTTTCTCTGATCTTATTTGTCATTATTTAAAGTATCTTGCCATTGCAGACTATGGAACTAAGAGTGCCAATGGGAAAGTAGAGTTGGGGTATAAGGGTAGAAGGAACCCAATAGATGTTGGCAGCCAGATACGGGCGCTTTGGTGGTAGGTGAAGTGCGACAACTTACCTTTTGAAGCGGTATGAAAAGCACTCCTAAAACTTACAATTATAAAAGCCAAATTAAAGAATACTGGGGCCAGAGAGGTAGCACAAGATATAGGGCGCTTGGATTGCTATCAGCTCATCTTGGTGACCCCTGTCATTCCATATGGTCCTCAGAGCACAACCAGAAGTGATTCTTGAGTACAGAGCCAGAGTAACTTCTAAGCATCACCAGTGTGCCCCCCAAATCTATTTGTATTAGTTTTATTGAGTGCACAAAGATTACATGAATACAAATATTAGCATCCATATTTCATGTTTTATTTTAAGCTAATGCTATTTCAATGACATAATGAATACATGCTAAAATGGTTAAGAGTACTATATAAAGTAGCTTCTGCAAAAGTCATAGCAAGTGAATGAGTATGAACCTGATGTCCGATCTCTAGTGAGCACTGTAACCAAATATCTGGAGCTTACATTGTAAAACGTAGAAGAGAAAAGGTAAAAGGTAAAAATGTTGTTCAGTTTCAGAATGATCCAAGTTATTGGCAAGTAATACCATGCAATGATAGATCACTTATGCTGTTTGTTTTTTGTTGTTCTGGTCAATCAAACCCAGGGAGTCATACAAACAGCATAAGTGATCTATCATTGCACTATTAGGTCTTGCCAATAATTTTGGATCATTCTGAAACCTTGAAAGTTATGTATGCGCACACAGTTTTTACCTTCTACCTTTTTCTCTTACTATTTCAACGGGCTGGGGTGGCACACATGCCTGGTTGTAGTGCTCAGATATTTGGTTACAGTGCTCACTAGAGATCGGACATCAGGTTGCAGTACTCATTCACTTGCTGTGATTGTTTGAGGAGAGGTGTGCCATACTCTACACTTGTGTCTGCATATATTCTTTGTTGTAGTGCTCACTAAGTGGCCACACAGTTTATTGGTGTGGGTCACCCAATCTTTTCAGACCGTGGTGCTTGCAAGAGACTGCATCCTTTTAGTTGCAATGTTCTTCCATTCCTGGCTATAGTGTAGCCAGAAATTACTTTTTGGCACTGATGATTACACATAACAGAGTTGCCATGCACATACTGTGAAATTGCTAGTATCATATGGTATGCCTCTGTAGGAGGTACCAGGGATGTAATTCATGGTCTCATGCTTTTAGTTAGCTTTGAGCCAACTCCTGGCCCTGACACACAATGCTTTATGTTCACAGAAATAGATTATATTATATTCACTGTATGGTAAATACTTCTGACACAGCTTTAACTTTTCTCCTAAGTCCTTAAGGTGGCCTGTGTGGTCTGACCTTTGGTTACTTTTGAACTCATTTGTTCCCTCTGTCTTGAACATTCTTACACAGATTTGCCCAGGGCTAACCCCCTTCACGTCACTGAGATCTTTATTCAAAGGGCCTATTTCTCAAGAACATTGCTGAGTTTACAAAAGATCACCATCAGATTTTCCCTCACTTTAAACAAAGTGATTGATCAATATTTATTATTAAAAAAGAATTTATCAACATTTATTATATATGCTTTTATGTCAGCCAATGATAGAATTTTTTCTGCTAGAAGCTCCATGAAGATATGTTTTTTTTAAAGGATCTTCTTTGGCTGCTTCCTTAGCATTTAGAGTGATGGCTGACAAGGAGTAGGTACTCAATAAATATTTGTTGGACACAGTTGGGTTTTTGCCTCAAAGGCAAGCAAAAGTGATTCATTTAGTTGTTACAAGGCTCTCAATAACTCATGTGGTAAACTAAGAAGTATGTCTATGAAATGTCCCTGAATGGGCCCTTGAGACATTTCCAGTCTCTTTCACCACTCCCCAACTTCCATTCGAAGCTGTGGACTAATGAATCTTCTGTCTGAACTGTGGAGCTTGCTGTATGCTACAGTCTCTGCTTAGAACTCCCCTTTCTCCTCCACTAGAGCCAGCAGAATCAACTCATTCGAATAGCAACTTCTATAGCATATATTGATTTGTGAGCTTGCTTACTTGCCTATGGTCTCCATAATAATATAATATCCAGGGATATTCATTATCTGTTTCATTAGTGAGTCTCAGTTTCTAGCACAGTGGCTGTCTCAGAGTAACTCTCAAGACATGAACAATTGAGCTGAATTGCGTTTACAGCCTATTCTGCTCTAAATCCTCAACTAAAAAATATACTAGCTGATTTTTATAAAATGCTTTTAATGGTTTTACCTTCTAGAATGATGAAATGCCTTTTAAAGCTGCATATATAAATGAGGGCAAAGTGTTTAGAGACATAATTTCTTGAAAGACAGTGATGAAAAATCATAGCTTATCTCTGGGACACCCCAGTGAGATCACAGCTTGGACACTGAGCTAAGTTTTATGCACCTTATGTTCTAGGTAACTGGAAGATGATTGCAGAAGATGACAGTAAGAAGGATTAAGTATGATTATTTATGAGGCATAGTTAAAAAGAGACAGTGTGCATATGTTCACTAACTATGGGGAATAGACTGATCTCTAAATACCTGATGAACAAATCCACCCAAGGAATACGCTCAGCATGGAACAATACAGGGATAAATAGAATGAAAGAACTTAAAAATAGGGTAAAGTTTAGAGAATTTTCAGTGCATTGTAAAATGGCTCTATTACCTGCAATTGTCCAAAATAACCCCCAAACTAAATAAATATGGGCTGAGAAATTTGTTGGATACAGAGCATTTGGGCACATCTGAGTTTACCGATCATTTTACTTTTTGGAGATTGCAGAAACAGTGTATAACTTTAATCCTTTTTTAATAAAGTATTTTCATATTATATACTATTTATTCCAATAATAGATAATCTCCAAGATTCTTTTCTGAAAATCTTGTCCAAAAGTCTATAATTCATATCCATGCTGAATTATATAGATCTTTTTGGTGTAGGTGGGCCTCACAGGTGGCTTATGTGAGACGGAAGGGGAGAGAGATGGTCACTTTCTCCCCAGTCGCCTCTACTGCCCTAGACCAGCTGGCCAGGCTAAGGACTGATAAAAGGCAAGTCAGCCATAGGCCTTACCCAGGGTTTCCCCAGGGTTCTTGTCCTCCTCACAGAAAAAGAATTTTTAGGGGTAGATGAGCAGTGAAATAGAACAGATTTTATTATGGAGGTTTTAGGAAGGGGAAGGAGGAGGGAAAGTGAGAGAGAGAGACAGACAGACAGACAGACACACACACACACACACACACACAGAGCGTACACATCTCAAGAAGGGAGATGCGGGTGACACATGTGCTCGAGCACCACATGTGCTTGGCTATGTGGGCTCAAGCAGCACATGGGGTCAGGCAGCATGTGCGCTCAGGCAGCATGTGTGTGTAGCCCTTTGACAGGACGGCTTTTATAGATTTCTTCCCAAGCTGCTCCCATATGGGGCCTCAACCTAGGTTAAAGTCCGTTGCTAGGGCCGTTGTCAAGGGGAATAGATTGTGGGAGTGGTCTTCTTTGAAAATCTCCTTTTCTTGACCTCTGTTCCTGCTGATCTCTCCCCCATTGAGGTTCATGAGTAAATGCTCAAGATGAGAGCCTTCTACTGAGAGTATACCACCTACGTGGCAGAGCCTGAAATGCTACCCATGTTGGTTGTATTTGATATGCCAAAAACCAGTAACAATTATGGACCTCATTCCCATGTCCTGAAGGAATGGTTTGAGGCTCTTTGTGTTCCTGGAGTGAGCAGATGCCCTTGGGCTACACTTGTTTGCTTGCAACAGGACATATGGAGATGTTATTGGTGCCAGCTCAAGCAAATGTATGAACAACAGGAAGAAAAGTGATACAAATTCCTGCTGGATCTTCTGCCCTGGAATTAACGGATTAAGGGCTGGGCAGAGAAGCTGATCTGGCTTCCTCAAGGTCTGTTGAGGGTTAATGGGTCTCATCAAGTTTTGTTTCCTGGTTCTACTGTAGGCAGGCAGACAGGGGGCCCCAAGGCAATAAATTTTTTGCCCTAAGGCTGTCCAGAGTCACCTGTTTGGAAAACCAGAATGAAGACTTGATAAGACCCATTAATCAATAACAGACCCTGAGGAAACTGGATCAACCTTTCTCTGCCTAGCCCTTAATCTGGTTACATTCCATGGGGAACAGAGGTCAAGAAAAGGAGATTTTCAAAGACCACTCCCAAAATCTACTCGCCTTGGCAAAGGCTGTAAATCTAGGTTGAAGCCTCATATGGGAGTAGCTTGGGAAGAAATCTATAAAAGCCATCCTGACCAAAGGACGGAGCGCACATGCTGCCTGAGCCCGCCCATGTCCTGCTTGATCCCATGTGGCTGACACATGTGGTGCTCAAGCACATGTGTCACACGCACCTGCCCTCTTGAGATGTGTACTCTCTCTCTCTTCTCTCTCTCTCTCTCTCTCTCTCATTTTCCCTCCTTCCCTTCCTAAAACTTCCATAATAAATCTGCTCTACTTCACTGCTCATTTATTCCTGAAAATTCTTTTCTAAGAGGAAAACAAGAACCCTGAGGAAACCGTGGGTAAGGCCTAGGACTGACTTTCCTGCAAAGAGCAATTCCTCACTCCAGCCTGAGTCTGTGGCTCCCTGAGAAATCTCCTGTGGTGGGGTTCAACTCCCGTGCCTAGAGATCAAGCGGACATCAGGTGTGGCTTGACCAGCCCTTGTGGGGCTGGTGGGGCTCAGACCCATGCCGTGCAGGGGCTCATCGCAGACTTTATCAGTCCTTAGCCTGCCCGGCGGGTCCCGGGTGGCAGAGGCGGCTGGGGAGAAAGCGACCCCTTCCCTCCTCACATAAGCCACCCTTGAGGGTCCACCTACTTCAGTTCCAAAAGGTAACTTTGTACAGCCTTAGGGCAAGACTTCACTGCCAGGTGTGTGTACGTGTGCGCGCCTGTGTGTGTTTGTGTGTGTGTGGGGAGGGGGCCTGTATGCCTGCCTACATCACTTTGATTTCTAAACTTTTTTCTAAATGCTTTGACCTCTAAACTTTTTCTAATTTTTTGGTATTATGTTTCCCTGGGAAATATTGTATTGTTGGCCATGTGTGCTTGAACTTGATGCTGCTGGAAGTGTTTACTAAGCAGAGAGTATATGACTTATAAAATTCCCACGTGTCCATATGATCCATAGTTTTACAGAGGTGGATGTCATTGAGGGTTTAGTATGTCTCTATTGCTTAGCTCTAACTCACTGAGTAGTGTGTGTATATATATATATATATATATATATATATATATATATATATATATATATCAAACTTTTCTACTTACCCTGTTTGATTTTTTGTGACCATCACAATCATCAACCACATATTTACTGAGTACCAATTATTGCAGATAGTTATAAATAAAAAATTCTTAGAGTTTACATTTTTATTTGGAGAAAACATGACAAAAATACAATAAAATGTTCTGAAATTTTAAGTAAAGCTATTTAAAAAAAATATATATATATATATATATATATATCATGGGGCCAGAGAGATATCTCCAAGGACTGAATGCATACTTTTCTTGGAATGGCCCTGTTTGACCCTACTACCTCTGAGCACTGATAGCATATAGCCCTTGAAAACTGCTGGGTGTGTCCCCAAACCAAAAGCAAAAAGAGGACCAAAAGAAACAATAAGGGGGACTAACATGGCACAACCCATAAAAATTTTTCACAAACTATATTAGGTCTGAAGATCATCACTTGTCACTTGTGTTCCCATTGTTCATCGATTTGCTTGAGCAGGCGCCAGTAATATCGCCATACATCCTGTGGCATGCTAGTGTAGCCCAAGGCATCTGGTTGCACCAGAAACACGAAGAGCCTCAAACCATTCGTTCATGTTATGGGAATGAGGTCTGAAGATCATACTCTATAATAATTTAAAAATCCCAATAAATTGTTTTTTCAATATTATGCCGTGTTGTATTTGATATGCCAAATACTAGTAACAATTATATTAGGTCATTCCCATGACCTAATATAATTGTCTGAGGCTCTTTATGTTCCTGGAGCAAGCAGATGCTCTTGGGCTCTACTAGCATGAGACAGAACATATGGAGATATTACTGGTGCCCGCCGAGCAAATAGATGATGAAGGGGAAGATAGTGATAGTGATAGTGATGACATGAATAACATATTGCCTCCAGCATTATCTTAAAAAATTCTTTTTAATTCTTTTAAAATTGTTTTCTCCTCCCTTTGTACCAAACCCAGCTCCCCTGCAGTCTCTCTTTAAGTCTCCAAAGAGTTCCTATTTTCCTCTTTAGATGAGGCTCTTGTGGATTTGAACCGGTTTACATCTCCATAAGAATTAGAAAGTACTGTCTACTAATGGTTCACATAAAATATACAAAGTGGCAGATTGCTTGGCTTATTTGTATGTTTCTACTTAATTTTTGAATTATTCTCACTATGTTAATCTCATAAGGTTTGTGATAAACCAAAGCCACCAGCAGCGAGAATATTGGTGTCTCATAGACTCCTTTAGTCTCTTATCATTTCTGTGCCTATGCAGCACCAGTATGTCTGGCTTTCTTTGACCTCTGAGACAACTCTGCCTTCTAATATGGCATGAGAGCAGAAACATAAATTTAATAGTTCCTGAAAGCAGCTGCCAATATCTGATGGGACTTGAGGGACATGGGTGTGACTCCATGGTTAAGTGTACATCTTCCTTGAATGCATGAGTCTGGACTCTAGCCTCAGGACTGCATATAAATAGATAATAAAAATAACAAATTGTAATAAACTATCACTATCACTATCACTATTTTCCCGTTCATCATCAATTTGCTTGAGTGGGCTCCAGTAACATCTCCATATGTCCTGTCTCATGCTAGTAGAGCCCAAGGGCATCTGCTCGCTCCAGGAACATAAAGAGCCTCAAACCATTATATTAGGTCATGGGAATGACCTAACATAATTGTTACTTGTCGGGAATGCCGCGGGGTCCCCAACAGTGTCAGGACAGAGGTTGTCTTCTATCTCCGAGGACGCCGGGAGAACAGATGAAAACTCACGAATCCGGTGCAGTTCCAAAAATGGCTTTTAATAGTACAAAAGCTCTTCCACAGCAATCCAATATAATGAACAAACTCTAGCTCTGGTCCAAACTTAGACCATACAAAAGAGCCTAAGTCTCCCACCGAAGAGAGAGAATCTCACCCGAGCTGAGTCCTACCTAGAAGAAGGAGTAAAAGGCCAAAGAGCAAAAGGCCAAAAGCCAAAAGCCAAAAGCCGCAGGAGCCAAAAGCTGAAGGCTGAGGAACCAAAAGGCAAAAGGTGAAGGGGCCTCAAGTCAGCCCCTTATATACACCAAAGTAATCCAATCGGGAGGTTGTCATGTCAACAAAGAACCCTAAACAGAGTGTAGTGCCACACCTTATTGCAGGTATAAACAAAGGTTAAGCCAGGGACTAATCCCGAGATTATCTCTTATGTAAAACACTGGAGAGAGAGAGGGCTGATATAAAGTAATACATCTTTAACTTCATGAGCTTCATGTAGTCTAGATGGTACCCACAAGGTCCTTCTTATTATTATCTGCACAGGGTGATTAGTCTCAACGTAGCCAGGGTGGTAGTCTCCTGGTAAATTCTAACTGTCCCACGTTGGGTGCAGTGGGTATAAAGAGGAGCTGTGCCCAATCTAGAAAACATAGAAGTCTTAGTAGATGTATAAGTCAGAAGTTATTCAATCAAGGTGACTTCTGTAACTGCCACACCCTCTAGCAGTGTTTACATAGAAGAGAGGTCTCATTAGAATGAACCTTGACTTAAATAAGATTAAGCTGGGTGTGGGCAAAACAACAAAGCTCCCAGATTAGCTAAATCTGTCCTCCAACAGTTACTGGTATTTGGCATATCAAATATGACACGGGCAGTTTACCAGGCTTGCTGTGCGGGTGGCATACTCTTGTAGTCACCTCTCATATAAAATGAATAATATATAATAACAAATAAATGAATGAATAATGAAGATAATAAAGTAGAATAAAGACCCGCAAGGGACTTGGTTTTCAAACAATTCAGTTCTTGTTGTTATTTTGCTCTGTTTCCTAGAGTTCTCCATGAAATAGTAAGTTCCAGTAACCCCATATTACATGCAGGATAGTGCACCATTCTGCCTGTTTTTCTCATGTACTTTCTTTTTCTCGCAAGGCAATTCCTGCGTCACTTCCCAAATAAACTATTTAGAGATGACTACATATATTGGACATGTTCTCTGGGAGAAATCAAGCTAACCCATCTCCGGGTGATTATGCAGTTTGATTAGAGAATATGTTGTTAAATCTTCACTGACTCTCTCAGAGCACTTTAATGTGTTGGGCCCAGTACAAATGTTGTGTCTTCGTGAGTGTACAGGACATCACCCACATGTGAAGTAATTCTTATATGCTCACTTTCGGCTGCCCAACATTGATTTAATTATCATTAGATAACATTGGTTAAGTACTCAGAATACTCATGTCTTTTTCTTTTGATTGTTATGAAAAGATGTGAAAATTATAAGCTGGTACTTTCTTAGGAAAATCTGGTTGCTGAGCTTTCCACTTTCATATGGTTCAGTGATTTCTTTCATGTTAAGTCTGGCTGTTGACACATGTGTTTAAATCTCTCATGCCGATCAGTCTGAGAAAAGCTGGGACAACTGAGCTGAGACTACTCATGAAAGCTAGAAAGAAATGTTTTATTACAGAAAACAACACCAAACTGACAGAAGATTTTGCTAGGAAGTCTGCAAAGGCTTTTAATCCTTATGCACAAATCAGTCTGTCCATGTTGATCACATTCCTGCCGTTTTATCTGTAATTATTTTCAATTTTCCCTATTATGAATAATTATCTAATATTTTATGTGACCATACTGTCTTTGCGAAGACCTACAACCTGACCATAATCCACTGTGATTATGTCCGAGAGTCTTCTACAGATACCAGTGTTTCACATTAGGACATCGTGTAGGACAACTGGCTACCTCCATGGGGGTACATATATGAGAAAGGATGTGAGATCTAAGACTGGGTGGATCATTTTTACATAATAAAGGCCAAAGGGAAAAGAAAGTGTGTGTGTAAGAGAGACAGAGAGAGAGAGATGCAGAGAGACAGAGACAGAGAAAGAGAGAGATACAGAGAGACAGAGACAGAGAAAGAGAGAGAGACAGAGAGACAGAGAGAGAGATGATAAACCAAAACAATAGGACATCATAGTCAGGGCTTTTTTCTCTTTATTATTTATTAATTTTTGTAGGCTAGGAGGGAAATGAAGAGAGACCTACCTTCTATCCAATCATCACTCCCAGATCTTGTCTTAATGTTCTAGAGTTTAATTACCAGAACAGGAAATCATGTTTTTTCCTTTAAAAATGTAAAAAGATGATTGGCAAACATCTCTTCTTCCCTATCTTTAGGATTGGTGGGAGGAAAGAAAGATTGTTCTGAGCAGCAGAACACTGTAGTAGCCTGAAGGTTAGGACTCCAGACCCTACTCACTAGCAATGTGACATAGTGAAAGTATTTAGCTATGAGTAAACCACTAGGTCAGGGGCATCTTGAGGATAGAAATTGGGTCAGATTCAATAGTTTCTGCAGCACTCAAATGACATCTGGCACAGAAAAAAAATTTAAAAAATTACTTTGAGGGGCTAGTGATAACACAGTGGATAGGTGTTTACTTTGTATGCTACTGACCCTAGTTTGAACCTGGCACCCTATACCATCAACCATCTGAGAGATCCCTATCTCAGTGCCAGGAATAAGCCCTGAACACTGCTAGATGTGGAACCAAATAACAACAACAACAACAAAAAAGGAATCTGAGGCCCCAGGCCCATCCCAGCGGAATTCCCAAGGACCGCAGAGTTTGAGGGCCAGGCAGGAGTGGTGGGAGGGTTGGGAGAAACAACCCAGAGGAGCTCGGGGCCTCCAGGTTTCCACTAGGAGTGAGCGACCAGGAGCAGGCCATGGGCTGGGCAGAAAAACAAGCCAACTTTACGGCCTTAATTTCTATCTCTATTTCTCAGACCAAGCACTATCTCTCGGGCCTTTATTTTGCATTTAAAAAGGGAACAAACATCAGGACCAGGAAATGTCAGAAGAACTTAATTAATCTCCACTGTAGAAAAGTAGAATAGAACAAAAATGTAATTCTACATACCATTAAACTATCCAATGTATATAATTATAAACTACAATACATACTTATTACATATATTTTATAATTTATATGCTTTTATTATATGATGGTCACCAGAATAAAAGCCCTATTTGCATAGACCTGGTATTCTAGTGGACAAGACAATAAAAGCGATAAATGAATTATACAAGCACTCTTGGAAGCATAAGTGCTAAGGAGAAAAAGAGTGGAATTTGTGATTTTTTTTTACTTAGGATTCTTGTCTCAGAGGGCAAAGTGCAGTGATAACTAGGATGGGTCAGTTGCTGAGAGCGTACATTCCGAGGGAAATATAAAGGCAAGTTTCAAGAAGTAAGAAAAATCCAGAAAGAGGGATGGAAGGGGAAACATATCAGTGAGTGAGCATTAGGAATTAAATTAAACGCGTTTGAGGAAAAGAAGAGAACAAAAAAAATGCAGCATAGCTCAAAGAATAGTATTTCTTTTTCTTTCATTTCTCTTTGTTTTGTTTTTGGGCCACACCTGGCAGTGCTCAGGGTTTACTCCGGGTTGTGCGCTGAAGGATCACTCGTGGCCGTGCTCAGAGGACCATGTGGGTGCACCTGACAATGCTCAGAGAACTATATGGGGTGCAGCAAGGAAACCCTGGTTGGCCCCATACAGAGCAAAGTGCCTTGCCCGCCGCCCTAGCACTAGCCCAAGATCTTTTACCTTCGATAAAAAACAAAAGGATTGTGCAATTTTGATAAAAATCTTCTCCTCAAGGGGACTCTCACTTCAGCTTTTCTCCAGCGAATGCTCACAATTTCCACCCCTAAAACGACTACCATCACGTTAGCTGCTGATTGGTCCAGGGTTTGCACGCACTTTGAGATTTGGGTCTGGGAACGCGTCCCCTAGCGCGCGGCCATGTTGGCCCCTCGCCGCGGGGCCTTCTGGGAGTTGTAGTTTCGCTGCGCGCCGGCGGGTCGCGGCACTTTTGGCCCTGCGTTCCTGGGTACCGGAGGCGGTCACCCCAGTGGGCACACGCCCAGCGCTGCTCGTGCCCCCGCTCCCTCCCTCTGCCTTTCACTTCCCAGCTGCCAAGATCTTGGAAGGTAGGGGCAGCGTCAAGGCCAGGCTGACCGTGTTCACAGGGCGCGGGGCTGGGCTGTCACCGGCGTCTGGTCTTTATCTGGGCCACCGGCTTTTTGCGGGTAGTCGGCTCACGCAGCTCTTGGGGAGCCGGTGGTCTCCGTCGAGGACCCTCCCGCCGTAAAGCCTTTCTGAACCCACTCCAGAGCACTGCCCTAACGCTAGCCCGCCTCCTGCGCCGCATTTTCTAAATGGGTAAACTGAGGCATGGAGCCAGGCCCGAAGTGTCCGGGTGTCATTGCTACTGGCCGCTTTCGGATGATTGTCAGTGCAGTAGGACGAAGCAGGAATGATTTGTTCCCCCACCCCAGAGTAGCAAACACCCAGACCTGAGTTTCCCAAAGACAGCGTTGCACACTTGCCTATTTGGGGAAAGAGCTTTACATTTGAGTTTGAAAACACAAAAAAGCACTGAATTCATTATGTTCAGAGAACTCAGTATTTCGTGGGTCTTCTTTATACCTGCTACAGTTTATTTTTTTAATGTGTTAAAAGGATTTAAAAACGTGTGTGTGTGTGTGTGTGTGTGTGTGTGTGTAAACATGGGGAATTGAGAGGTTTACAGATGCATTTACAGTTTCCTGTTAGCCCAAATTCTAGGCTCAGCTACATGACCTGGGACTCAAAAGTGTTTATGAAATAAAGTGATCTTAAAGCCTCTTGGCCAATTAGCCCAAAATTTATACATGAAGCTGCTTAATGACTGCCACGTGCAAAGAATGCTATTATATTGGGCTTCTAAAAGAATGTGTCAGAGGCCCCGCCAGAAAACAGCTCCCCGTTTAAAAAGGCCTTTAAGTTATTGGGTGAGTCCGGTACCAGAAGAGCTTTCGCGCATCTGGTGAAGTGCGCAGACCAGAACCTTCTGCTGCTCCGGAAGGCCGGCGCCTGGAGGTGGGAGTCCCGCCGCTGCTTTCCGGTGGCGTTGGCGGACTGTGTTACAACGTTCTGGGAAATGAAGTCTCTTTACAAGTAGGTCTATGGGACAACAGCCGGACTTGAACTACAACTCCCATGTTGCCCTGTGTCCGCTGCTGCCTGCCTGAATCTGTTTGCTGAGAGTCCAGACGCCGAGAGAAGTGATTGCGGTTTGATTGGATGTGCAGGTTCGAGAGTCAGGGAATTATTGTAAATTATGTTCAAGTATTTAACAATATAAACAAGTGTGTTGAAGCACAGCTAACACTGTAATTTGTAGGACTGAACGCTCTCTTTAATACCGTTGTATTACCCATTTGTGGATGAGGAAAAAAGTTAGCGAATATTTCCATAGCTGATTTGTCAACGAATAAATGTAATTCATTTAATAAATGAAGTAAAATTATTTATCATTTAATTTAGTACTTGCAAAATCAAGATGGGGAGGGAATCAGTTTCATTTGTATCTCACATATTAGAAAATGCGAAGTTCCGGAAAATTAAGAAAGCTGTTCGAGATAACTCGAATTATGTATATATCCAAAGTGCTGATATTGTAACCCAGTCTGCTTGGTAGTTTGTGCTTAGATTAAAACCAAACGAACAAAAACCAAACCAGTTTACAGCGGGAGCCCCACTTCCTGAATCTTGAAACCTTTTCATTATAACATGTTTCTTCTGCAGTTGGAATCGAAGCATTAGCTCCACAGAAACAGAGAGGAGATCATTTAAATCTAACAAAAAGGTTTGAAATAGCTTTCTGATGCCACAAATGTTAGCGAAAGATAACTTACTGGCACAGCCATAAAGACAGATGAGAAAACTGGCTCAGCTGTAGAGCAGTCTGCCCAAGGTCACACAGTTGGTTTGTGTCAGAAATTATGCTAGACTGAAGTGCCTATTTCCAAATCCAGGGATATTTTCATCGTAACAGAAGTCAGCTGGAATTAGCATCAGCTGTAAAGCTGTTTAGGTAATTTTTTCCTCCTCTATTTAGGCCACAAATAGGGCCAATTGTTACAAAGTCTTATTTATTGTTAAAGTTGTAATATTTTATTAGTAGGTTGTAATTAAAATTTCCTTATTTACTCTTATCATTGTAATACTTTACTAATTCAACAAGTATGTGCACAATATATGTGACCTTTTAGGATCATGCTTTTTCAGTTGTCTTTAAATGCAGTTGCATTTGGTCAAATGCTTTAGGGTATGCTATGTTACTGTGTTCCCCTCTTTATTTGTACTAATGTGCATCTTCAACATACTCCACTAATATTTTGAGAGTTAGCTTTCTATTGGCTACTAATGTATAAATATATATTTAAATTTCATATACTGTCTCTACAATCACATAAGTTAAAATATAACTCTTTTTTTTTTTTTTTTTGCTTTTGGGTCACACCCGGCAATGCTCAGGGGTTACTCCTGGCTCTGCACTCAGGAATTACTCCTGGCGGTGCTCGGGGGACCATATGGGATGCCGGGATCGAACCTAGGCCGGCACAGGCCAGCCGCATGCAAGGCAAACGCCCTACCCGCTGGGCTATCGCTCCGGCCCCCTAAAATATAACTCTTAACACAACTCTAAAGGTGTATCAAAAATGAAGACAGTTGCTTGAATTATGTAAAACTTTTGTTTTAGGAGATCACTGACCATTTCAATTATTCAGAGATAACACTTTAGGTAACTATCCCCGCTTATGTTTGAATAATGACTTTCGTATAATAGTTAAGGACAGTTTTGCAAATTATTAGCTATGTATTCCTAAGACTTAGGAAGTCCCCTATCTCCCTCATTACCCATGTTCCCACTTAAAAATCCGAATTTAGTCTTATTCAGTTTTCAGTACAGAACCTGACTGAAAAAAAATTGTGGAATTGTGTTCATAACCACACAGAAGCTCTGTTTCTGTGTCTTTTTTCTTGGATGACAGCTTTATCTTTTATTGTAACTTTGAAATTTAAGATGTAGTAGGTTACTTTTCTTCCAACATCCACACAGTAGAAGAAAAACTACAACCTTTGGAGTTCCTACCCAAAGGGCTGTTTCTATGGGAATGCCCACGTCCTGTCATTTCTCAGATGAGAAAGTGATATGGATAGATAAGCAGAGAAGAGACGTGTAGAGAGTGTTAGGATGGAAGCATGTCATTTATTTTATTTAATTATTTTTTATTTGTTCTTGGGGCATTAGAGCTTTTTTTTTTTTAAATTAAATATTTTCTTATACCACCGTGAGATATACATGTCATTTAAATCCAAGTTCTGTCTCTTAGGAAGGTTACCTCTATCTTAGTATATCTTATGGACTTGTAAAATAGGGATAATAAACATTTCTAAGTCACTAAATTAAAGGCATAATAAAAATTAAATAAGATATTGTGTTTAAATCTTGAGCTTTGTGAGTGCTTTACAGATCTTGGGTATTATTCCTTTATATGATATAGCATGTGCAAATATTTTCTCCCATTTAGTGTTTTTCATCTTAGTCTGATTTTTTTTTTGCCATGCAAAACCTTTTTAATTTGATGTTGTCTTACATGTTTATTTTTGGTTTTGTTATCTAATGGAATCAATCACTGAAAATACCTCTGAGGTTTAGACCATAGAAAGTTCTTACTGTTTTCTTTGGTGTATTTGCTGAATTCTATCTAAGTTTGATATCTTTATACCACTTTGCATCGGCTTTTGTGACTGGTGTGAGATTTAGTTTCATTTTTTTAGAATCTAGCATTCTAGTTTTTCCAACATCATTTACTGCCACGCCCCAAGATTCTTGTTGTAGACTAACGTGAATATATATGAAAGTTTATCTCTGTGTTTGCCGTTCTGTTCCATTGACTTCAGAGTATTTCTTTATTCTAGTACCACATGGTTTTGATTACTATAACTTTATTCTTTTTTCTTTCTTTTCTCTTTTTTGCTTTTTGGGTCATACCCAGCAATGCTCAGGCGTTACTCCTGACTCTTCGCTCAGGAATTACTCCTGGTGGTGCTCGGGGACCATATGGTTTGCTGGGGGTTGAACCCAGGTCGGCTGCATGCAAGGCAAATGCCCTACCCGCTGTACTATCACTCCAGCCCCCTATTCTTTTTTCTTAAAATTAAAATATTTCATATTCTTTTTCTTAAAATTCCTTTAAATATTTGAGAAGTTTTATGATTCTCTGCAACTTTTAGTACAGTTTATCCTAAGTCTTTGAATAATGTCATGGGCATTTTCATAGGAGTTGCATTGAATCTTTACAATACAGTGGTGTAGTTTTCATTTTGACAGTGTTAATTTTTCCAGTCCATGAGCATAGAATATTTTTCTATTTCCTTGTGTCTTCTGTTTCTTTCACTAGCAAATTAAAGTTTGCAATATGCAAGTCATTCACATTCTTTGTTGATTCCTAAGGATTTGATGTTTTTAAATACTAATCTGAATGGGGTTGTCATTTTCTTTCTTTTTCTCTTATATTTCATTATTTGCATATATAAATGCAACAGATCTTTGTGTTTTAATCTTGTAGCCAGCTAATTTATTAGTTTAGTGTGTCTAAGAATTTTTATATGCCATTTTTAATGAAAGATCCAGTAGTAATTATTTTTGCTGAAAGCAAGCTTTCCAAAGAGGAGTTTGTATTTTACAATAAATAAATTCATGAAAACGAATTTCAGACACCTACTCCAAAATCTACACAGTTTCTGTGTCTGTGTTCTATTTCTGCTGTTTTTTTTTTATTTTGGTCATAGAAAGGAATTTCAGAGAAAGGTGAATAGTGAAATAGCTATAGAGGCAATGCGTATGCTCCCTTAGTAGCTAGAATGGCATTACCAAGTTACTTCCTGGGAACAACTCTTGGTTTTCTTTCTTTGAGTCAAACACAGTGATGTTGTGGGTTACTCTTGGCTTGGAGCTCAGAAGTTACTCCTGACAGTGCTTGGGGGACTGTATGGGATCCCAGGTACTGAATCTGGGATGGCCTTGTGCAAGACAAGCACCAGACCCATCGTACTATGACTTGAGTATGTTCTGATCTTGTAATTACTAATCTTCCTATATACATCCTATATATGCTTTTTTTCCCTGTCTGTTGATAATTATGGCTGTGGTTGTCTTCAGTCTTGCTCAGGAGACCAGGTACAGCACCAGGGATTTGAAGTGGGATTGGCTGCATGTAAGGCAAGCACCTTTAAACCTGTATGATTTCTCCAGCCCAAGATTTGCTTCTTATTTAAAGTTGACACATACTTATTTTGGATTAAACACAAGTTGGCCACAGGCAAGGCAGAAGCCCGACCCTTGTACTATCTTTTCAGACTGGACACATTTGTTTATTTTTTTACAAAAATTATTTACCATGTGCTTTCTTAGAGCAGGAAGTTGGCCAGTACAGTTAAAATGTAGTTACAAACAATTTGTAGTAGCTAATCTTGTCAGCACAGTAACATTCTGTTGTGTGATAATGAAGTTTCTGTTCTGTTCTATCTGCTGAGAAGTCTCTGATATATTAAATCTTGGGTTGAAAAAGTGCCCTGATTTGGTCAGTGAGGACTTCTGTCTGCTTCCACAAAGGATGGGACTCTCCCAGGAGCCTCAAGTTTAAAGAGAATGAGTTGTCATCCAGTTGAGTATCCTGTGGCAATGACCATGTGGACATTGCAGAGCTTCTTTCTAAGGCGACAACCTCAATAGCCATCATAAGGAGGTGATTTGCATAAAAGGAGGTGATGCAGGAGATTGAGAAGGAGAAAGAAGGAGGATAATACCAACAGGAAAGAGAAGATGGTTGAAGGAAATAGTTGGTGCCTTGCTACCTAAACATGTTTTTTATTCAGCATATTTATCCTGCTTTTTGCTCTGTGCCCGGCTCTCACTGCCCTGTATGCACTGGAGATAACCACAGTAAATGTAGCTGCTCTGGAGTGATGGTCATGGTGGTGGGCGGGGATATGTTTTAGGTGGGGAAGAGCTTAGAGAAAGGAAGGAAAGGAGAATGACAGAAAGGAAGGGGATAATGAGACCTGAAAAGCAAAACAGACTCTGTGGACTGGGGAGGTGGGGAGATTAAGCTGCAGAGACAGACATCTGCAATATTAAGCTTAGTCTCATTTCCTATGTTGTAAACTAACTATGGACTTCATTCCAAAGGCATTTGGGAAACATTTAACAGTTTTAGGAGGGGAAGTGAAAGAACTGATTTTGCTTTTTTAAGAAAGTACGGTTGCTGTTGGGTGATGAATTTAAAGAGGGAAGTAGTTGACGTGAGGAAATCAGGCTGATTTGACTTTGTTAAATTGAGTGTGCTATGAGTCTGACTGTTCTTAAAGTTTATGTTTTGATTCAATGGACCTGAATCTCAGGCCTTTTCTAATTGGATAACACTTTGAGTAGCAGTTACTTAGGAAATACTCAAGTGTTTTGGGAAAGAACTAATGGGGGTTAAAGAGAATGGATTCTGGAAGGAATGCCCAGAAGCAGGCGGGTTTATGAATGAGTTTGGCTCCCTGAAAACAGGCAAAGGAGTGAGGAGAACCTGTGAGCGGGGGTTCTCTTACCCTAGTGCACCGGTGTCCTGCTCAGTGTATCCCAGGAATAAAGATGACTAAGAAAGAGGTATATTTCTTGAGAACATGAAAAAAGCAAGAGAGAAAGATGATTAAAGGGGGAGGAAAAGTATTTTTGCTCCTATGTAAGTGAACAAAGCTCTGTAGGCCTGAACTGTGCATGGGTAGCACAGCACATCTACATAGAGGATCTGCTAAATGGAGGGTGTGCTAGTTTAGAAGAGGAAATTGCTCTCAGGACACCTCAGCAACAGGGATCACTGCAGTGCAATCCAGTTGCTAAGTTCTGCTATCAAAGATAGACCCAGGGCCCTTCAACTGCTAGTGGCCATGAATAAACCTACAGTGGAGGTTTTCTTGGCCCTGGAAGCTTAGAAGAAAGCCATTCTCAAGCTAAGACTTCCTTTGTAGCCATTTGAACTTCCAAGAGACAATAGGCCAACATCTCGCGGCTTACACAGTGGTTAGTTCAATAGATCTGTCAAGCAGCTGTATTCAATTCCTGTGGTAGGAAACTGAGACTTATATGCAAAGACCCTTGTGAAGCATGAAACAGCTATATTTCTAAAAAGCTCCTGGGTGCTGGAAGCGTGGTTAAGAGTAGGTTCAGCATGTATAAGGAGCTGAGGAAGGGAAAAGATGGCATCAAAGGAGGAAGAAAGGCTCTGTAGATGGGTCATCAAGATGGGAAGTAGGGCTTCCCATTTTGAACAGTAGAGGCAGGCCAACATAGGACCTGGTGTAAAATATGGACTCAGACTTAGCACTGTGTTTGGAGCTTGATGTTTGCTTTCCAGACTTCCTTTCTGCTGAACTTCTCCACTGAACACCTCTGCCTAAATTTTCTTTTTGTCTTGCACAAACATCAGGCATGGGGACTAGAGCAATAAAATAGTGGGGAGGGCATTTGCCTTGCATGCAGCCAACCTGGGTTCTATCCCCAGCATCCCATATGGTTCCCCTAGCACCACCAGGAGTAATTCCTGAGTGCAGAGCCAGGAGCATTGCTGAGTGTTACCTCTAAACAAGCTGTTATATGTTATAACAAGGTCTGTTATCTACCTAATGCCCGTCGTATTTTTTGTGTGTGTGCCATCTTTTTCTGTTAGTGGGCACTCTGGATGCCTGCTCCATGTTTATAACCTAGTCCCTCCGTCTTCTTTACCCGGCTTATGCACAAGTTATTTGCTACACCCTGTTCTGCCCTTAGTGGGGTGTCTGGCCATGGACCTCCTGCTCTGACTCTTCTGGCAGTCATCTTCAGGATCAAAGGCCTTATTATAGGCTTGCAGAGGGATACAATGAAAGGGTTCCAGGAAGAAGAATATCCTTTAATAACTAATGATGGAAGACGGGATAATATACAGTTGTTATATGTTGAGATCATGGGCTGGAAGGACTTTAAGAGTCAAGGCTTTTTGGGTCCATCGAATTTCCCTGTAGGTTAGTTTTTTTTTTTTTTTTTTTTTTGGTTTTTGAGTCACACCTGGCAATGCTCAGGGGTTTCTCCTGGCTCTGCACTCAGGAATTACTCCTGGAGGTGCTCGGGGGACCTTATGGGATGCCAGGGATTGAACCCGGGCTGGCATGGGCCGGCTGCGTGCAAGGCAAACGCTCTACCCACTGGGCTACCGCTCCGGCCCTGTAGGTTAGGTTTTATTTCGTTTGTTTCCATGACTTATAATACACTTCTAAATCTTTTATTTCAGTATAAATTTTGATTAATGTCTCTCTTTCAGAATGTAAGCTTTATGAAGGTAGGAGTAGTGGCTATTTTTTTTTACTTCTCTTTCTAAAATCTGTTGCCCAGGGCCGGAGCAATAGTCCAGCGGGTAGGGCGTTTGCCTTGCACATGGCTGGCCTGTGTCGGCCTGGGTTTGTTCCCTGGCATCCCATATGGTCCCCCGAGCACCGCCAGGAGTAATTCCTGAGTGCAGAGCCAGGAGTAACCCCTGAGCATTGCTGGGTGTGACCCCAAAATAGCGAAATATAATAAATAAATAAATAAATAAATAAATAAATAAATAAAATCTGTTGCCTATTTTGAGACAATGGCCCAGGTTAGCTCTCAGATGTTTGTGTTGCACTTTCAATGTGTCACGTTTTTACATTTCTTCTGGACCATCCTCCATTACTTTTCTCATTTACCCAGTCTGGTTGAGAAATCTGCAGGTGGTGAAACCTACGGAAATCCCACAACTCAACCCCCTCTTAACATTTTTTCTGAAATTGTATAGCCTTTTGGACTCATACATGGGGCAGAGCGGCTACCAGCTCTCCCCTGTGCTCAGCTGATCATGAGGTGCCGGAAAGGGAAGGTGAGTTCTTTCCCCGGCCCTGTATCTCAATAGAGCCTCACATGAAGCCAAAGAAACCCCCCACACTATGAGGGCCACCATTTTCAACATCCGGATTCCACAGCTGGTCAGAGCTCCACCCAACAGAAGAGTGGATCTCTCCCCATTGGTTCATCAGTAAATGCATGAGATGAGAGCCTTCTACTGAGACTATACCACTGGCATGGCAGAGCCTGGCAAGCTACCTGTGTCTTATTTGATATGCCAAAAGCAAGTAATAATTATAAACTTCATTCCCATGACTTGAAGGAATGGTTTGAGGCTCTTCATGTTCCTGGAGTGAGCAGATGCTCTTGGGCTACGCTAGCACTCTACAGGATGTATGGAGATGTTACTGGGGCCTGCTCAAACAAATCGAACAATGGAAAGACAAGTAATACAAGTGATACAAGTATAGCCCTTTCATTTCCTCCCCTTTTTGGAGACAGTCTCTCATTTATTCCACCAGTAATATCTACTTCCCTTTCTAGAAAGTTGACTTTTAAAGGGCAGGGACCTTTCTGTTTTTAATCTCAATGCATAGAATGGTGCAAGTTATAGACATGTCTAAGTGCAAGACTTAGAATGAGCTAAGTCTTATCAAGACCTAAAAATCCCTGTTGTCTTAAAAACTGATGATACAGGCTAGGGGTCATTTATGCTATAAAGATAGTGAATTTTTGAAATCTACATGTTGAGACAAGATTCCTAAGAAAAATTCACTGACTCTTTAGCCAGATACCTAACTTTGTTTCCTATCAGCTGTGTAATCTAATGTAACATTCCGTGCTGTCCTCAAAGTATCTATGTTTAAGTCAGTTTTAGAGGGATTAGGAGGTTAAATAAAGATGAAACTATTAGAGTTGTTGTGAATATTGGGTAAGATTTACAGTGCCTGATGCGTAGTCAGAACTTAGTAAATGTTACCATGATCATTGCTGCTACCCTTGGAATATTGCTCTATTGCTATCACTGGAAATGGTTTTATATGTGCAGAAATAAGAACCATATCTTTCCCAGTTCTGTCCTACTTGGTGAGTTGTCCTATACCCTTTGGTCATGAAATAAATATAGAAATTATCAATTCTGACCCTATAAAGTTTATTGAATATGTTGATGAACCCTGGACAAAAATATAAATGCTTATTTTTTGGTTGATGTTAAAGGCAGAAGAATATAAATCAGAGAATAAGCACATCAACCATACTGTAATATTTAAATGTCTTCTCATAAATACTTGAGACTCTCATTAGTCCAACATCAGAAAAACGATAAATATTAATATTTGTCATCAAAGGAAAGTTAGAAATCAAAGTAGAGAAAACAACTGTTATATTTTGAGGATTATATAATAATGAATGAATTTTAATTCAACACCTCCAAAACTTTTTTTTAAATAATTCTCTGGGACATATGAAGTACTTTTAGCTAATACACAGACTAGGTAATGTGTACATTTAATCAGAAAAGATTAAAAAGACTTTCTTATTCACTTTATATTCTAAAACTCAGCTTGTTTCTTGCATCTACAAAAGAGACCCTTCCTCATTCTGTAGCAAGCTTAGTTTCTCCAAGAATTTCCAGCTCTTATTTCAGGAAAATCATGTTGGAAATTGAGCATGTGTAGATCATGAAAGGTCTCTGGTCCTTCCTTGAATGCTGTGGATTCTCTCACTAAATTTCTCTACTTTTCCCAGTTATCCAGTTATGAATATTCATGGAAATTGTGCAGCAAGTTCCAGGGTCTGGAAGGAGCAGAGGGAAAGGCCACACATCGGTGCCAGCACCCTGCAGCTGTCTGGCTTTTGCTTTCTTCTTTCAAGTTGTTTGAAAAGGCCTCATCTTTTAATGTAAACACGTATCCCGGAGTCCGAAGAGCTGGGTGTAGTTCTAAGTCTTCTACTGCTTTATGCGTGTCTGTCCTCTCTCTGGGACTTCCTTTCACATTTGTGAACTGATGAGTCTGATAATTCTGAAGTCTTGGTGTCTTTTTAATATCAATAGGGTCTGGTTGCTGTTGGGACCAGACAGATCTATATCTAGCTTAAACATATATTCTTGTCCATTAAATGGGAATTGAACAAGGTTGTTGAAAACCCAAGAAATGCTGTTTAGAATGCATCCAAGCTGTGTCTAGTATATCACAGGGATTTATTGTTAGTGTTGTGTTATTGTTATACATTATATTTATGACTTAGCATTTTTTATGTCTCTTAGTTTCATTCTCTCAAGAATGGGGGTAATATGAGAACCCATTTCATGGGTTTATTGTGGAGAAAATTAAATAATTGTGAAGCTTATACTAAATACTTATTAGTAATTATTTTATCCATTAAAATTATTCATTATTGTGGGATCTTAAGGGCAGGGAACAATATCTGCCTGGACACAGGCCAGTGACCCCCTAACGGACAGTGAGTCCTGCTGGCGAGCCAGCCCGGCCCCAACATCTGCTGCCATGGTCACCCCCCTGACCCCAAGTAATGTTAAGGCCATGGAACCCACAGGCGGTCCCTTGAGCCTAGGGCCTTGGGACCTCTATGAGGGGAGAGCCACAATCCCCCTCCTATAGAGTTACTTTCAAGTCTTAACACATTATAATAGCTTGACTAAAGTGCCTTAACTATTGTATTATCCCTCGGAGTGCCAGAGATCAGAGCCTTGGTCTCACCTGTGCAGAGGCAGTACTCTTCTGATAAACTATCTCCGTAGTACAAGACATTGCTTTTTTTTTTATCAGATCATGATGCACTACACTAAGACCTTTGTGTGGATTCTCTCCTTGTCTTCACTAAGACCTTTGTGTGGATTCTCTCCTTGTCTTCTCATCCCTTTTCCAGATCAGAAAGTGGAAACTCAGACATGTTAAGTAAATGCTCAAGTGAGTGGTGTGAGACGTGAACCAGGACCATCTGATGGGGGAACTTGAGTTTTACTGACTGATGTCATCAGTTGACAGAAAGGTCAAACCTGCTCCATAGTTCCTCCTTCTCTATTGAAGTCTAGCTAATGGATCAAGACAAGGTGGCAATGGACCTTTTCTTTTCTTTTAATCAGTGACATATCAAGTTAGCGTTCATTTTCATAGTTTCTAAGATCATCCCATTTCATCCACGAGAAGGAATTTCAATGCAGAGTAGACATATAGGAAACATCAATAGTTTTTGCTCAAATTGGCAGCATCCAAATTTTATTTATGGAATTAAATGAAACATACTGCATTTATATTATACAAATTCACTTAGAAACACAAATTTTTTTTTATCATTTTCTGTAGCATAGCAGGCAGCTGTTAGCATCAGACTATTTTTAAAATACAAAACAAATTATGTCTTGTTAACTCCTTAGTCAGATATTAGACATAGTTGGTGAGGATAGGCCCACACCATGGTCAAAGGGTTCAGATTATTCTGATAGGATGGTGTGATGCTAAGGAATGTTTAAAACCAATTGTATAAGAAAATAAACTTTTTTAGAATCAATTTGTACAGAAAAAGTTACAGAAATGCCTAAAACACGAAACACTGCCATCCTTCATGATAGTCCTACCAACATTTCAGTGTGTTTGTCCTTCCCACCCTTTCTAGTGTAGATTTGTTTATTCGTTTTCAAAATTAAAATGCCCCTTAACATGTGGTTTGGTTACTTTTCTTTCACTTTGTGTGCTGTGCGCATTTCCCAAGCCAATAGTGACTGCACAGTACTCTTACACCATGCAGCTATTTTCATTTATTAACTTCTCCTTTCCTCTGTGTGCGATGACTAGCGGTTGCATACATGTTTGGTTGTGGTGCTCACACACTTGGCTGAGGTGCCTCTCAGGTGTTGAACACTGGTTATAGTGCCTGTGCACACCTGGATCATTCTTTACACACCTGGCTACTGTGTGGCTGGAATGTGCTTATGGTGCCAGGGATCCTAGATAGAGCAGAGCTGCTCCACACAAACAGCAAAGCTGCAAGTTTGTGATCAGTATGTGGGGGCAGTGTTTGGGACTAAAAAAAAACTGACCTCCCACTTCCAAGGGCCAGGCACATTCTGTTTGTTATATTTGTTTTGGGCAAACTTATTTCTGGGTCTGCATGCAGTAACCATTCCTGGTGGGCTTGGGGACCGAGGGATGCCAGGGATCCAACCTATCTCCCAAGCACCTTACGTGCTATACTGGTTCTGTGCCTCTAACCACTGAACTATCCCAGGCCCCCTGCAATACTTTTTAGCAGATCCTTATTAGTGTTAGATTTCATGTCACTTATACTTTGCTGTCGTATATTAAGGAAGATGCCATATTTGCTTATCCACATCCTCTTCTTTGCTTAGAATAACATTTCAGAAGTTGAAGTGCTGGATTTTATTGTAAGCTGCAGGATTCGCCTCCTAGCTTTTCTTTATTCAGGCCAGCCTTTCTGTACCCTCAGAATTCCTGATAACAGCTTAACCTGGACTCTGTTTCCTGGGAGCCCCAGAGAAATCTGGTGGGGTGATTAATAACATCAATCTTTAGGCTTCACTACTTGATGAAAATAAACATGTTGGATTGCCTGTACCAGCCTGAACATGTCCTATATTATTTAGTAGGCTACTGTGTCAGCTCAGAATGTTTTTAGCAGCAAGTGACAGCCCCTCACTACCCCCTCCACGATTTATGGTAGTTTTAAAGAAATGGATTATTTCTTCCACAAAATGTGTAGGTGGCAATGAGTTTAGTTTGGCTGCTTGGAGATATAAAGGAAAGTATGTCTGCAGTGGTTGAGAATGACTCTGACTGAGGCAGACATAAAACGAGGGTGCAGGGAGTCAGGACAGTGCCAGAGAGATTTAGGAGACATTTATTTTTATCATGTGAGTTAGCCGAATTAAAAAGTCACAAATCTACAAAAAAAAAACAGAGCTATCTATTTGTGATTAAATGATGTTAATTAATTTTTTATTATTATTTCCCCTTCCCTATATTTGCATTACCTTTTGTCATTGTTATTGTAATGATGTGGTCCATGTGCTTGGCTGTCGCACTGGCACACCTGGTGTGGTGTTTGTCATGGCTATACACACTTGTATCATGCTCATGGGGAAGTACGGGAGGTGCACGTGGAACTGCACCTACCTGAGTGATTACACCTCTGAGTTAAGAGGGCAAGAGAGTCAGACTCCTTTAGTTGGGGTGCTTGTAGTGCCTGCTGGCTGCAGTGTTTGCACCTTTTTGTGGCAGGGGTTTGCATATTTCAATCCCTGTGTTGCTTGTTCACACCTGGCTGAGGAGCAGAGCTGGTACCAGGAGCAGAGCTGGCACGCCTCTTGGGCGACTCTGAGTGCATGCTTGCCACACGTGATGGTACTTAGGGGAATATTCTCAGGTTTGGGCTCATGAGTGACCCCTGGTGGTGCTCAGAGTACCATAACTGCTGCCGGAGATGGAACCAGGATTAGACACTTTTTTTTTTTCTTTTTGGGTCACACCCGGCGATGTTCCGGGGTTACTCCTGGCTCTGCACTCAGGAATTACTCCTGGCAGTGCTAGGGGGACCATATGGGATGCCAAGGGTCGAACCAGGGCTGGCATGGGCAGGCCGCGTGCAAGGCAAATGCCCTACCTGCTGGACCATCGCTCCGGATTTATACGTATCACTTGTATCACTTATCATCCTGTTGTTCATCGATTTGCTCAAGCGGGTGCTAGTGACATCTCCATTCCTTGGGAATGAGGTTCATTACTGTTACTGTTTTTGGCATATCGAATACTCTGCGGGTAGCTTGCCAGGCTCTGCTGTGGCTTTGGGCTCATCTCAGTCTTTTTCTATGTCAGACAATCAACCATCCAGGACCCATGGGACAGAGCCCTGGGTGTAGACAAGCCTGTTTCCGTCTGCCACCTGCCGATGCAGCCGGGCACTACAGCCACACCCGCAACACCTCGAGGGGCAGGGTTGAAAAAATAGTTATTTTAAAATATATGCTATTGGCGCCAGAGAATCCAGTGAATGGGGCATTTACCTTGTACTTGGCCCAACTGAGTCCAGTCCCTGGCACCCCCTGTATAGTTTCTTGATTCTGCCAGGAGTGATCTATGAGTGCAGAGCCAGGAGAAACCCAGAGTACAGATGGTTGTGGACCCTGCCCCCAAATTAAAAAAATATATGTAATTAAAAAAGTACATGTATATTAAAATAAAAATATATATACTTTTATAATGTTTATGTAAAAATGTAAATATGTATTTTAAAGAGTAAAAATATACTTTTAAAAAGCATGTGTATTATATGTAAAATGTAAAAATATATACTTTGAATATATATTTTGTATAAAATATATATACACTTTATAATATAAATATAGATATTTTTGTGTATTTGGGTGAATTACTTATAGTATAATTTTAACAGCTATATTTTACTGCATTGAATGTTTATATCATTGAACTGGTTCACTTCTTTGATTGTCTATTTTGTTACATGTAGATTTAAAAATAATTTAATTATAGTTGGAAATGGACATGTTAGACTAGAACTGAGTATTGAAAGTAGGTAAAGGGTTATACATAATAACCTGTCAGTATTTGTATTGCAAACTACAATGCAGAGAGAGAAAGAGAGAGGGAAAGAGAGAGAGAGGGGGAGAGAGAGAGGGGAGAGAGAGACAGAGAGAGAAAGAGAGAGAGATATGCTTTCCATAGAGCCAGGTTGGGGGTCGGTGGGAAACTGGGGACATTGGTGTTAGGGGAATGGGTGCTAGAACACTGTAGGAGTGAAACCCAATCATGAACAGCTTTGTAATGGTCTATCTTATGGTGGTATTATATATATATATATATATATATATATATATATATATACACACACACACACCATGATAAATACATTTATTTATATATAAATGTGTATATATATATATATATACACACTTTTTTTTTTGGGTCACACCCAGTGACGCTCAGGGGTTATTCCTGACTCTTGGCTCAGTAATTACTCCTGGTGGTGCTTGGGGGACCATATGGGATGCCGGGATTGAACCTGGGTTGGCCACATTCAAGGCAAACACCGTACCTGCTGTACTATCGCTCTGGCTCCTGGTGATATATCTTTTAAAAATGTAATCATAATAAATTATTTTGTAGTGAATGTCTTGTATGTGTATTTGGTGTCCACACACACATTTCTCATTATTTCTGGGTAAATCTCTTTTGGAAAGTCAAGTCACTGATGTGTCTGAGGGAATAATATTTCCCAATTTTTCTTTTTATTTTTAAGGCACGACTCTTTGCAGTGACCCAGGGAATCTTGGAGACCAGACTTGGGGATAGTTGGTCTGCCCATGTAGGCCTGATGATTTGATGCTCAGACCAGTGTTTAAGTGCTGAGACTTCGCTTGGCAGTGTTACGGGCCTTGGTGCTGGAGGTGGCAGCTTACCAGGGCTAGAAGCAGTGATGCTCAGGGCTACAGTGTGTCAAGGAGCCACTGCCAGACCTTGAATATCCCAGGCACGTCCCACACCCCTGGGAAGAAAGCTTTTAAAGCCCTTGTGTGTGTCACCAACTTCCCTTTTTCAAATGTACCATTTTATACTGATATTAGAAAGAACACAGTCCTTATTATCTGAGAAATAAAGGATATGGTAACCTCATTTTACATTTTACTTTTAATAGACTGTGTTCTGTCTTGTACCAAAGCTAATGCAGGGGCCAGGGAGATAGCCAAGACATCAGAGGTGTGTGCCTTGCACCTTGTGGGAACCTGAATTTGATCCCTGGCATTGCATGGATTCTGAGCATCCCTGGATACAGTACTGCTGGACCAGAATAGCACTGCAGTGCTAAACTCAGATTGCAGTGTTCAGCCTAGCTGACCGTGCATCACTGGGAATGGCCTTCCCAACACCCCTGAGCACTATTTGGGAGCCCAGCCCCAATTAAAGTAATATAAAATGTTATAAAGTTCTACTCCCATTCCTCTAACTATACTCCATTTTCCTCAGGGTAACCCTGCCCATTTATTAGGTTTTATATATTTTTATTTTTTCCAGTTTTTTTCCAGTGTATGTAGGCAAGTATGGCTAGAAATTATTTTCTTTCTTTTCCTTACATAAAAAGTCACATGTAATATAAAACATTCCGTACCTAACTTTATTTGCTTTGACTGCTGTGTAATGTTCCATTATGTAAATATTCCATAGTTTTATCTGTTCTCTCTCTACTCTTATTTAAAACCTGTGTGTTTTTTTAGCCAAACTGGGCCCAAGTGAACCATGATGTGTTGGCACTGTGGCTAAGCTACTAATCGGAACAGGCAGCTATATCTTAATTTCCTAGTCCTGCTGGCTGGCTTGCTGCACATTTTGATTTTGCCACCTAGGATGTGTTTGGCAGTATCTGAAATATTCTGAATCCAAGAAGTGAGATAAATGTAAAGGTAGGTTTTTCTCAGTGAAGACATGCTGGCTTATGTTCCCATCGCTTTGATATGACATGTTTTGGTGCTTTAGTTTGGCTAAAGAGTATCACCTCTTTATCCTCCCTCCTATCCCAGTGATTCTCACCCTGGGGATGGTGATGATGTGCTGGCACAGGCAGTAGTGTCCTATGTACATTTTTATTTTTTTATTTTTATAATTTTATTACATTATCATGAGATATACATTTACAAAGCTGTTCATGATTGGGTTTCAGTCATACAGTGTTGCAGCTCCGATCCTCCACGAGTGCACATGTCCCACCGCCAATGTCCCCAGTTTCCTTCCCTACCCCACTTCCCACTTGCCTCTGTGGCAGATACATTTTCTCTCTCTCTGTCTCTCTATGTCTCTCTTCTTTTGCACATTGTGATGTGCAATACATACTGAGATGTTATCAGGCCTATCCCTTTACCTACTTTCAATACCCAGTTCTAACAGAGCATTATCATTTCCAATTATTATTGGCAGACTGATCCCTTCTCTATCTTAACCTCTGCCCCCACACAGTTGTGGGAGATTCCTACTAGACATGTCCTCCTAGGTGTCAGAGCTGGCCTACAGTTTGTTCTTTCAGGAGCCTTTCCCATTAGCTCGGGTGGCTTCAGGTATGTGCTGATTTGTGCCTGCCACTTCTCTTGCACGTCTCTGTAGTGTTTCCTCTTCTGTATATCTTAAATCTCCATATGCCTTTTTATTTTCTAGAAAAGATAACTTTGATGATTTTGTGATCAGCAAAGCTCTAGAAAAGAGGTAGGGAAGAAAACCCCTATTCACCCTCTATAGACTCTGATCCTGAACTCTGATTCTTTAATCTGTGCTTTGCTTTACTTTATCATAACCTGTAAACTTCCACAGACAACGTCCATTTTATATTCTACATGATTATTATGGGGAGGAGGGTTTGCTTAGTGGTGTGTGTGTGTGTGTGTGTGTGTGTGTGTGTGTGTGTGTGTGTGTGTGTGTGTTGTTGATCACACTTGATAGTGCTCAGGGCTTACTCCTGGCTTGGTATTCAGGGATCATTCCTGGCAGTGTTTGTGGACCATATGTGGTATCTGGGATAGAATCCAGATTGGCCGCATACAAGACAACCTCTTTACCCTTGATACTCTTTGGCCCAAGTGGACTTTTTTTCTTCTTACACAGAGCATTGCACAGTGGAAGTGCTCAATAAAAGTGGAATAAATTTAAAATGAAAATCCATTTTATATGCAAAGACATGGATTTTTATTTAGGGGGTGAGTGGGTGGGTGGGTAAATCCTCATTGCTCCTGCTACCCTGAGGAACATGCCAAGCCAGGGACAGAACTGGATCTCACCACACACTAATCTAGCTCATTGAGCTGTCTCTCCACACTTGAAGGCAGTTTTCATGTCTTTCCTCTAGGATAAATATTCCCCAGTTGCTTTAGTTCTTTATCTTTTTTGGGTGGGGCTAATTTTTTTGCACCGACATTGGTGCTACGCTGGTACACTAGCTAGTTGCTCCAAGCCTGTGGGTGCTTGGGAGATATGCAGTTACAGGATTCAAATCTTGGTGCTTCTGCCTCCTGCCGAGCATATGTGTCAGCTCTTTGAGCCATCTCCCTGACCCTGTGGGAAGGTCAGAGCCCCACACTATCTTAACCTCTGCCCCCACACAGTTGTGGTAGATTCCTACCCGACATGTCCTCCTGGGTGTCAGAGCTGGCCTGGGTGCCCTTCCATAGCTACCTTTTGTTTTGTTTTTTTGGGCCATGCCCAGCTGTGTTCAGGGTTTTCTCCAAGATCGGAGCTCAGAGATCACACCTAGAGGGGCTTAGGGATCCATATGAGATACCAGGGATTGAACCTGAGTTGCCCATATGCAAGGCAAGTGTAATACCTACTGTGCAATCACTCTGGCACTTCATAGCAATTTTATAGTCAGCCATTTTTCCCCTCTTAAAATAGCTTTTACAAGCTGAACTCTGGATAAGATCAAAGAATCAGGGCAGAATGGTATATTTAAGTCTCATGATTTATATTCTACATTTCTTTTTTTTTTTTGGGAGAGTTATTGAGCCACACCTAGTGGTGCTTAGGGTTTACTCTTGCCTCTGTAGTCAGGGATCACACCTGGATGTGCGTGGAGACAATATGCAGTGCCAGGGATCAACCAGGGTTGTGTTCATGCAAGACAGGCACCTTACCTCCTGTATTGTCTTTCTGACCTTATAAACTGTATTTCTTTCAATAGCCCTAAGTGGTGTTCATCGTAGAGTTGGTGCTAAAGTCCTTTTTGGTAATTAGTAGCAAAAATTCTCCATATTAGTAGCTTTTTTCAACCATTGAGTTTTTAGGGCCAAATTCCTTTTCAGTTATGCTAATGAAATTTTTATTGATTTTGGATTTTGGGGATAGATGTTTTTCATTTGGAAAGAAAATGGTCCAAGCATCACACTTTGGGACTTAGAAAGGGCAAGCATAATTATGAATAAGTCCAGTTTTCCGTCTCCATTCCAATTTATAGAACCTTTGGAAAAAATGTTGTGTTCTGTAAGAGGTGATCCAAAGCAATTTTCTGCAAGAATAAATTTGGATTTTATTGACCCAATATTAGATAATATTTTCACCCTTAGTTTCCATCTATTGTGTCATAAAATTGTGTAGTTTATAGTCTTTTATTTTTGTTAAATCACATTTACTAACTGCTTGTGTTAATTTTCATGTACTTGTACCCTGAACAAATTTACGCTCTTGGCATTGTATATGCTGCAAGTTTCATTGCTGTCAAAACATGTTTTTAAAAATAACCCATGGGTTTTAACCAGAACAGTCAAGATAAATTAGATTTTTTAAAAAGTAAAATCTACCTTAATATTTAGATCAGTAAGAAGGTATGGGTATGATTAACTTTTGCCCTAATCTGGCATGCTAGAAGTGAGACATATAAATGCTTTTAAAAATGTTTCCTTAATTAATTTTTTTCAACTTGGAATTAAAATATGGAAGCGAGAACAACTCCCAGTGGTGAACTTCGTGGCTTCATTTACTTTGTTATGAATTGTGCTGTATTTTAAGCCCTGGTTTCTTCTGAAGGAAGCATTAAAAATTTTTTTTTCTATTATACCACTGTGAGATATTTTGACGAGAAATACTGATACTCTTTATTTGGAACTTTCTTTCCCTCAATTTTTGAAGTCACCAATTCTACTTAGTCTAAGTATCTTTTCACAGGGATCCTGTGCTAACCTATAGGACTTTTTGTTATTTTTGTTTCCCTAAGTTTCCTTTGTACTTGGTTTTGTATTTGTAGTCTTTTTTACATTACATTCAATCATCTTGTTATTGTTTGTCTTTTATCTGAGACTGTTAAGTTTACAAAGCAGAGGCTATGTCTATTTTCAGTATTCTACCTCATTTGGTATCTGGCTCATTTAGATATTTTGTGAACATTTGTTGACTGCTTAGAGACTGAAAAAGCTCATTTTAGGACTGAGAGGAACAGTGGTTTTCACATTGTGTGTGTGTGTGTGTGTGTGTGTGTGTGTGTGTGTGTGTGTGTCCGTCCTAATAGCAGTGATTGTCTCTTTTTTCTATTTGTTTTGGTGGGAGGGGACACTATCATAGCCATCAAATTTCCAAGTGAAAAGAACAGCTGACACTCTGTTTTAAAGTGTCCATGTATTTGACCCACTTCCTCTCTAGTAATGTCATCTCGATTGTATCTGATTGCTGTGGGTTCTTGGAGGCTGACAGGCGGAACAAGTTGCTTCAGCTCACAGTCCTCATCTGTCATACCGAACAGCTTGCAGATTCTTATTATGTGAATGAAATATGGAGAGAGAAATTTCTTTTCTTCTTGGGTATCAGGGTAATTGCAAGTAACCATATCAGGGCACGACGGGATTATGCAGGAGGAAAGGACTGGTTTCGTGAAGGACAACTCATTGACTCTCAGAACCACAGGTGTCGAGTCTCAGCTCCAGGTGTAAAAGCCCTGGACGTACTTTTCTTTATCAGAAAGCCTGAGATGTGACCAGCACATCCTTTCAGTAAGGAAAATATGTTGGTTCATGTGACTGCCCTTCAGCTGCATGATGAGATGCCGTCACCATGGTATGTGGAGGCACTTCCCTTGGGACCTGAGTACAGGCTTTGTGTGTTGTAAGCCAGGGAAGTGAACTGTTTGAGTATTCCAGATCAATAGACTGTAGTAGACGATTGGAAATGTGCTATGAAAAAATCGTTAACCAGAGAAATTATACTGTTCTTGAGTTTTGGATCAGAACAAATAAATAATGCTTGACCATTCTTACAGTTTATATTTTACAAACTTAGCCTTGGTGAAACGGAATATCAGATAATTCTGTATCAGTGACAATTTTCTTTCTGTACAGGTGACTCAGTAGATATAAATTGAGCTTTATGGTATAGTTTTGGTTTACAGGAAGCTTTTTACTTAGTACTAGTCAAAAATACTAACATGACAGTGGAAAGCAAGGTACATACAATTCAGTAGTCGTTCAAGTCATGACTTTGTTATGTTTTGAGATAGCTTTATAGTCATTTAGCTGAATAAAACTCTAAAGTGCTGTAACTGCCAGGTTGCTTTATCTAATTTATGAAACAGAGGCAAAGGAATCAACAATAACCTTCCATTTACCATTATTAGATTAGCTATTACTGAAACCACAGAAAGTATATAACCCTTTACTTTGTGTTCTCTTGAATTTGGTTATTAAGCTTTGATGGACCTTTTATTTAACCAAATGTCTTTGTTTACAAGAGTGAGCATGTTAAATCTTTTGTGTTCTGAATTTGATGTGACCATTTTAGTACATGCCTCCTACAAAATCATGTTGAAATCATGCTTTTCATCTGCAGTTTGTTAAACATGTTCAGTTCAAACTAGTTAGGGTCTTGTCTTTCTTCTTGAGTTAAATAAATATCTTTTTCCCATTTGGTCTCTAATTTTCCATGAATATAGTCAGGCATTAACAATCATGAAACTACTTCTCACAGCAACTATCTAAAATTGAATTTTCAAAATTAAATAAGCATCTGTTGGACTGAAAATGTTTTATACCTGATATTTAAGAGATATTTTGACTATTGCCAAGAGGAAATTCCTTCATGCCGCCTGCCTTGTTTATGGATGCTGTCATATGCCACACTGGTAAAGCAGAGACTCTGAAAGCAGTCAGCCTTTGATTTGTACCTCAATTCTTCCACTTATCTACTTGTGACCTTACACTACACCTCTTAGGATGGTAGATTAGCACTAACTGCCCTCTCCTTGTTGTACAATAAAGTTCATAATAGTATTTCTTCATAGTGTTATGAAATGCATGCAAAGCCTTTAAGCATCAGGTTACTATCATAGTGTGCATGCATGTGAAGGTCTGTATGTCCATTCATACTAATACATGTTGTTGATTGGAGTGAAACAGTTTGGATTCTAAATTGTTATAGCAATAGAAATGCTGATCACTGTTCAAGACTAAATGTTCTAATGTCATAACCATATTTAAAGGTGACATGGAGCTTGTAGACATACAACTTAAGATACACCACCATGAAAGTTACTATTTCAGTTGATGAGATTGGAAACTGTGAACCAACTATATATTCCAAAGAAGTCTTACTGGATTTTAGAAACCTCCACTCAGTTTTATTTCAGTGTTTTTAAATTGAAGTATTGAGTAGAATAAAATTAGTTTTGTTTTGTTTTTGTGCTAGGAACACATCTGGCAGTACTCAGGTGCTAGTCCTGACTCTGTGCTCAGCAGTGACCCCTTGTTAGTACTCAGGGGATTGCCAATATGTTGTGTTGTGGATTCAAACTTGGGTCAGCAAGATGCAAAGTAAGTGCTCTCATGCCTGTATTATGAGTTTTTAAAATACAGTGAACTAGAAATATATGACCTATCCCATCTAAACTATTCTACTGACAGTTATTATACTTTCACCAACTTTATGTGTTTCCCTTGTCAGCATCTGAACAATCTTGTTCCCTTCATATTTTTCATATTACTCTCTCTCCTTTCCATCAACTACACCCAGTGTCCTTTAGTTACCTATAGAACACTAAGAAGTGAGCCTGGGAGATTAGGTTTCTGATAATAGTTTCCTGCAGATTTTGTTTATATACTTTTTATTTTTTAAATCATTTTTATTTAAACACTGTGATTTGCAAAGTTGTTCGTAATACAGTTGTTTTAGGCATTTAGTGTTCCTAAATGCCTAAAGGTCGCCAGAGTGACCTTCCCTCCACCAATGTCCCAGTTTCCCTCCCAACCTCAACCTGCCCCTTTGACACATAACAAATTTATTTTATATTGTTTGCTCCAACAAAACTTTAAGAAATGGCAAATAGAATGATCAGAAAATAAATCTGTAAGAGCCAGTTTGTAATTGCTATTATAATTTTAACCTCTGTAAATTGGAAATTAAAACCATTTAATAAAATATAATGACATGCCTATTCTCATTTATGTAAGTAATTTTTAACTCTAGAATCTAAAGCATATTGTATTAAATTTTATTCTATACTTGGATCTCATTATGATAATAATCATGCCTATTTGTCACTAATAAGTTTTAAAAAATTCTGTGCTGATATATTTTGGAGTTTACATGTATAGGTAATGTCTACATATGTAAATGTCCCCCTCACACCACACATTTTATTTAAATACTATAGCACCATAGTTTACAAAGCTGTTCCTGATGATTTGTTACAGGCATTCAGTATTCCAACACTAGCCCGACTTCCATTGTCATCTTCCCTCCATCACTGTCTCCAATTTTCCCAACCACCCCTCTAGCCTGCCCCCCATAGTAGTTGCCCCCAAATTTATTTTGTTTTATTTGTTACCAATAAATCACTAATGGAATGATCAAAATATATCTCCTTAGAAGAAAATTAGTGTAAATTGTTACATCTCGCCATGGAGACATTAAGTCCTGTATGTGGGATTACTGACCTGTTGTGTTACTGTTTGATTAGTTGAGATTGGTTGCCTTCTGTTTTCCATCCCATGCATTCTGGATCCCATGCATCCCATGCTAGTACTATATTATTAGTGTAGTAGCGTGCTCCAGAAAGTCCTGAATTTTGGACTGGGCAGTAAAGCTAAGTTAAATATTTAACTGGACTACAGCTTTGGTTGTGTGGAGTGAGAAGCCCCCCTGCAGGGACTTCTAGAAGTGTGTGTGTGGGGGGGGGAGGAGGTGGGCAGTGAAGCAACCCATCCTGACTCCAAGAAAGCCTGAGATTTGTTGTCTCACACCTGCATACCTGAGTTTGTGGCAGGTTAATTTCTTGGTGAGGCTCAGCCCTGAGACAGTGGAGTCCTGATGGGGACATGGGGGGCAACTCGGAGTGTGGACGTGAAGAGCTGCCAGGCCTTTGTTTCGGTGGGTGCTGGCCTGACATTCTTCACTTCCTGCAAATTCATATGGTTCTTCCAGGGATGGAGTTTTTTCCTGATAATGTAACATCTTCTGCTGGCACAATTAATGAGTTGTAGAACAATGAAAGTTTTTCTAACTGAGAGTTTGAGGGAGAAAAGGATGTTAGGTCTTTAGTGTTAGTATAATGCAAAATAACATTTAAAAACAGTCTCAGCTTCAGCCTCACATTGACAATACCTTGCACTCGAGTCAAGGATTGAGGGCTTACTGAGATACACCATCTGGCAAAATGCGGAGGCCAGTCTCGTGCCAACTGAAAAATCTGTATCCGTTCCAACTCTTGTGTACTTTGCACATTACTGGATGCCTAGCAAAACGTTTATCACTTTTTAATTAGGGAAGGACTAGGGGGATTTTACTACCACAAGAAAATGTCAGTAGCCCAAAGATAGAAAACATGTCTAGTGGGCCATAAAGTGTGGTAGTTGTTGAACTTTGGGGCTGCATAGGTTATGAGGGGTTCATACTCAGATCTTTGTTGGGGATGTTTGTCCTTGGTCAGTCTAGGTGGCACCGGAGATGTGGTCTTTGTTTTATTCTGAGAGTTCCTCAACATGTTTCTCCTGCAGTATGGCCAGACCTATGAAAAACATGCCAGATCAACCCTGTTCTGCTTCTTGGCCTATCGTGTAAACTGTGGCCTGTTATGTTCATTAAAATGAAAATTTGTCCAATGGAATTTGCCTGACTGGCAGAATAGTTTAAATGTCAGATGTTGTTAGGCCTAGATATAAATATTATGTTTCTATTGTTAATTAATTGCAATGCCTCAGTACCAGTGATCCAAAATCCAATTTAGTTTGCAATAGGCTAGTGGATAAGGGCCAGTGATAATGAATGCAGAGGGAAACAATTGTATTCAGATTCCATTGTATCTGTCAATGTCCTCTTAGAAAACCAGCAAAATTTGATGTGTCTCAGGAGTACAAGAGGTGCAAAGTAGGGCAGAATTAAGACTCATTGTCTTTGAAACCTCTCAAATCATTAAATCTCTTCTTTTGCTAGTTTTTAGTCAGTTCCAACATCAAAATCCCCCAAATATGCTTCTCCATGCTTTCTGTGATCCTTACCCGCCCCATACTCAGATGTCCACCCATGAGTCTATTATGTTCACAGCTTATTTCAGAGTTGTAGAAGTGAGGTAGCTAGTCCTATAATCTTTCTCATTTCTCTTTGCAGTGTTGCCTTTCCTCGCTTCCATTTGCTGTCAACCCTTCCTTTCTTTTTCTTTTTTATCCTTTGTTTTGGTCCCCAGGCTCTCTCAACAGCCTGTCTGTCAAGTCTGCCACTGTTTGTTAAGATCATTTTGCTTCTAAATTCAGCTGGTGGCTGAATATCTCTCAGAATAATGCAGCTAGAATTATCTGTATCAGACAGGGGTCCAGAACGGAAAGCTGTGCTTGTAAAGCCATGAACCTGCGCATGTTAGTGACTTCCATTAGTGAGCAATTGTTTGTTTATGAGTCTGGCATCTACCCTGCTATCTCCCTGAGTTTTAAAGGCAAGTGGGTGTGCCAGGTAGAGAAAGACTAATTAAGACTTTGGGAGGCAGGACTAGTTTTGTCCATTGGTCAGGAACCCTCATCTAATTCCTGGAGTCCTGGTCACTGCCAACCCCATTCAGCCCCTGTAATTATGCCAGCAGAAAAGCAGGGAAAGAAAAAGAAAAGATGAACTTTGAGTTCCCCTGTCCAGCAGTGTCTGTCAGATTAAAAATGAGAGGGAAGGAGGCCAGGGAATCTTCCAGATGGAGAGTTCAGAGGAGGGCCCAACTAGACTCCCTTTCCGTGGTGATGTAACTGGGCCATGGAGCATTGGTCAGGAGCCAGGAGCAGCACATACTGCTGCCTGCCCAACCCTGCTGTGGGGTGTGTGTGGGGGCTAACAGAAGAGTCCACCTTGACTTGGTGGTCATCGATTCAAAGCAGGCACACACGCTGCATTTATCTGTGGCTGGAGCAGTCTGGCGGGAGGTTGGGCCCCTTCATCTCAGGTTCCTCTTATGTGGGGAGGGGGACTCCACATTTCATGTAGACACCTGTAGAAGCGTAATAGGGCAATGGTGTACTCATCCTTTCAGTTCCTTCCTTTCAAATGAATCAGTCATGTCAGCAAGGTGACCTGAGGCAGACAGGTGGTGGCAGTGACAGCAGTAGCCCCACATCCTTGAACAGACCTGCACATGGACAGCAGTTCTAGGCAGCAGGGGTTTGGTGAGGACACAACACATTTGCTGTCACTCTCCACACCTCATAGCAACACAACTTGATGACGGATTTCAGCATTTGTTGAAAAGTATCCAGCGTGGATACTCCAGGAATAGGAGTTTGCTCAAACGAGAATGATTTTTTTCAGGTGATGGCTGCTGGAGGTCTGTGTCATGATGTTAAATGCTGAATATATGTCTGCCCTTCTTAAAAGTTGATTTTTTTTCCTTTTTGATAATAGCAGCTGCACACTCAGTTTCTCTCTGAAATGAACCTCTGTTTTTCTCTAGTTCAGGTTATTGCGGTTTGAGGAGGGTTTGTGCTATTGGGAGTAGAGCTGTTTGACTTGAAATGTCATCCCATTCTGAGAAAACATACTGAGGCCAAGTTAGGGCATTCCTGTGCAAATGTCACTTTGTCAGAGTGTCTCTCCTGGGATTAGACTTGCCATGATACTTTCCAGTCCTGTCTGGGTGGTCAGGTGCAGCCACTAACTCCCTGTAACGGGTGACAGTCTTTCTAGGGTCATGCTCTCTGAGATTTCATAGACTTTGATTTGTCTCACATTCTTTTAACAGCAAGATCCTAATTATTGGCAGGTTGGTATTCTCTTCAAATGTTACCTAATGATTTTTCAGAGATTATACTTGGAAATTTAACTTTTTCTGGTCCTAGAAAACATGACAGACTTGAACAGGTATGACATGATGCATTGAGTTGTATTTCTTTTGTGTTTTTACAAACGTGAATCAAGCCATAGAGCATAGAAGACAAGTTGAGAGGGAGAAAGAGGGAGGGAGGGAGAGAGAGAAGAGAGAGAGAGAGTGTGAGCTTTTTTTTTTTTTATCTTAGAAGACCTGAAATTCAAATAAGAAATAAACCCACCAAAATACAAGGACCAGAGGAATAGTTCAGGGGTTAAGGTGCTTTCCTTGCATGAGATAACCCTTGTAAGTTGTTTGATCCCTGATACTGCATAAGGCCCAACCTATACCAACAGAAGGAAACCTTAAGCACAGAGCCAGCGATATACCACTGGGAATAGTCCAAATCCCCAAATAAACAAACAAAAAATAACCCAGAATTCTCACCCCAAAATAACAAAAATAAAATAAAAAACAAAACTCCAAAATTAACCTCAATTTGAGAATTTTTAGTTTCCAATTTTAGTAGCAATATAAATCTATCATGAATATTTTTATTGAGAGGCAAATAGTACAGATAGTACATGAGTTAAGGTGCTTGCCTTGCATGTCATAGACCTGGATCTGATCTCCAACACCCATTCCTGAGCACCACCAGTTATGTCTGAGTACAGAGCCAGGAGTAAGACCTGAGCTTCTGTGGTTGGAGCTCACAAACCAATAAAAAACAAACAAATAAATAGATAAATAATAAATAAAAATAAATAAAATAAAATGTATTGAGTATATTTTATGTACCAAACTCTGTCATAGAATATATGAATTTAGCAATAACATAAATTGTTTTATTTTGTTTAAGTTTTAATACAGTGTTTCCCAAGGTGGGCACTAGAATAATCCAGAAGGGAGGTGGTAGGAGGATGGAGTGCAGCTTGTTGGCAGAAGGTAGATCTAAGGATATGTGAAGGAAGGTCAGATGGATACTGCCTGTTAACAGATACATGGGGTCTTCTGGCAGACTGTCTTCCTATAGAGTTAGTATGTGAGACTATTCCCTAGTGAGACTGTTAATCAAGCTGCAGTTACACAGACAAGGCTGTCCTAGATCATTTCTCTGCACATTTCCTTGTTGGCTATAACTAGCCCAAGATGGAGTCTAATGGACAATGTTTAAAGTTAGGCAGAAAACAGTTTTTTTCTTGTTCTTCTGTCTGACATGACCTTGCAATCTTGGGCTAGTCAGGAAGGCTGAATTAGCAACTGTAGCACATTCTTTTGTTCATCTCACCTTACCTAGATAGCAACCCCTGCACGTTTTTGGTTCCTGGTTGTCTCCTTCCTATTCCTAAATCCTATGCAAAGAATGTGAAATGTGTTTGTACTGTAAACCATGCAAACTTAACTCTAAGCTGTATTACCCTTTGAGAGGAGGGGATAAGAGAGTTGGGGTCTGTGTGGAGGTGGTCAGTTAGCTGCCAAGATGAGAGCTGCTGCCTCTCCAGCTGGTGATCATTAAAAATATTAATGGATATACATCGTGTTCCTGGAGTCTCATCTCTGCGCCTTGGACCCGACAGGACATTCCTGTTTCACAGCTGGTGGTGCATTCTGTTTGTTTGCTTAAAGAAAGTAGATTTCCAGGAGGGCATTGAGTGTTTTTTTTTTCTTTTCCTGGAAGGGTGCTGTAGGCCAACTATACTTAGGGATGTTTAGGAACTGCTGGTTTAGTAGAATGACTTTCATATCCATTTTCCACTGTTGATCAGTTTCTTGGTGAATAACAAAACTTATTCAGGCCATCCTGCTGAAACATGTTTTATTAGAAGCAAATAGATATTGAGATACCATGTATAGGAATATTTGTAGAATTTCTGGGTCCTTGATATTTTTGTTGCTATTCTTTTGAGAGTTTAAATAGGTATGCAGGTTTTCCAGTAATTCTACATGTTAAAAATATTTGTTTAACATTACATAGTTTAACTAGGGCTCTGTTTTCCAATGGCCTGATTTTGTATGATAGGTAGAAAAAGGTTTAAGAATATTCTCTTAGTTGAAAATTGGCTATCATTTGAAAGAATGTTGTAATAATTTGTCTGCAGTAACAGTTCACTGAACACAGCATAAAAATGAGGATGAGAGGTGAATTTATTCAATGTCTTTCTTCTTGTGTCTTGTCTTCATTCCTGAGTGAACAGACTTCTTTCCTAGCTATGTAGGTAATTGTTGAAGACTTAAAGGTCAAAATCCAATCTCTTACTGTGGCAGTCACATCTGGTGATGTCTGTAGGATGCAGCCATGGAGGCAGATTCCTCAGTTCCTGGCAGCCTTAAGTAAGGTGTGGTTGGATGGTTCCCAGAGACAAGTTTCCACTGGGAGAAGAGGAAGCACAATCAAAGGGAATTTCTGTATATGCGGAAGACCATTGCTTAAATTCAGTGTTAAGTGAGCTCGGGAATGGGTTATGGATTGAAGGGCTAGGGGCTTGGAAAAGACTTTCTCTGAGACAACCCTTTGATAAATGCTCCAGGATGAATCAGTGTGTTACTGGCCTGCATGTCTCTGCTTCCACAGATCTGTCTTTTAGAAACAGCTGAAGCCCAAACCCTATTTGGGTTCATTTAAATCTAATTTATGTGTTGAAGGAGGTCAAATGAAGGTTATAGTCTTTCACCTCTATAACAGAATGGGAAAAAGTCAGACTTGAGGAGAGTGGAAGAAGCATAATGCAGTGTAGCTGCACTGAAAATGTTTTTACAGACTGTAGAAATTTAGGTCCTTGGGGGTTTTATAGGTCAAGACAAACATGAGGAAGCTAGGTTGAGAGGCTCATCCAAATTTTGTACAGAGATTTTGTGCTTTGAGCACTGGCATAAGATTTTTTTGGTTCAGTCCACCAACATTGGACAGAGGGTACACATAGAAGCACAAATATTATGGCACTGAAAACATGCACAAAAATTGGAGAAGTTGTGTTTTCTCATTTAACTAGTTTTTATTGAATCATCATTGAATGTACAATGACATGGAATCTGATGTGGTCAGGGAGAAGTTGGTTTGAACAGAGTAGACCCTGAGTAAGATGACAAAATGTGACAGAAGAAAGTAATTTTTTAAGATAAGAAATTTAGCAACTGTTACAAGATTATATTACAATTAAAACTAATTGTATTAGTTTTATTTCACCTGTTTCCATTTCCTTCCATTGATTTGATGTATAGTTTTCTAAACTTTTTTTCAGCCTCCGAACTAGTATTTTAATCAGATTTTAAAAAGCCAAAGAAAACAGTGAGCATGAATGTGCCACAGCTGTGTCATCATCTTGGCATGCATTACCTTCAGTGATCACGCTTGAGCATCATTACATAGTTTTTAATATATTTTCTTCCAAATTATCTTTCTGTTTTAGATTTTTAGATGTTTTTATAAACATCACCTAGCAGGTTAAAAGCATTCAAACATGTTAAAATATTTGAAAACATTCTCTTTTGTCATATATCATTTTTTAGCCTGCTGACATGTCTGAACTAATCTTGAATATTTTCTTTCATGTTTTGTATACCCTTTGCTTCTTTCCCCTCCCATTCTAGTCTTTTTATTGATGCTTATTTTCTCCAAGTACTTGCTCCATTTGTTTGGGAATTTCTGTTTTTCAGTGATTTTTCTTGCATGCTTTAAAATTCTGAAATAGAATATTACATGCATAATAATTTCTGAAAATGTTTATTTATTACATTTTAAAGAATATAATAATCAGAGTACCTAGATTTCTTTCCCAGACTAGTAAAAAGTGTCATTCTATCCAGCATTCAACCTGATTCACATGATTCTCTTTTCCATCTCAAGAGAACTTTTATTTTTTTGCTTTTGGCCTAAAGCTGATGGTGCTAGGGGCTTCTCCCAGCACAGCACTCAGTTTGTTCCTAACTGTGCTTAGGGTAGCTTGTGGTACTGGGAGTCAATTCCCTGGCCTCCTGCATATAAAACACATGCTTCCACACCACTCCATGCCATCTCCCTGGCCTTCTTTGAGTAAATTTATGTGAACTTTGTAGGAATCCTTTTGGTTTTCTTTCACGTATTTTCTACCCTTCCATCCAAAACAAGATTTTTTTTTTTAATGGTATATAGGAAATGCAGGGAGAACAGTGGAGTCAAAGAGATGTGCCCAGAGCTGGAGATCTTTGTCCTTTTAGTTATTTCTTCGATGCTCTTGAAGGTTTTTCATGCTGCTCTCTTCCTGTGAAGCTGAGGTTTTAGGTCATTCATCATGTTGAGTTCTCGACCTAGGTGCACATAACTGCTGCATTCAGGAGTTGTTCGTTCCTTTGAGAGTGAATGGGGCCTCTAGAATTAGTTCATTTTTCATGAACATAGTTTTGTTGAGATTCAGCTGTAGACCTATCTTTCCACATTCTCGGTCAAAGTCAGCCAGCATTTGTGCCGCTTGGCTAATGTTTGGTGTTATTAGAACGATGTCATCAGTGAAGCGGAGGTGGTGTAGTCGCCGATCATCTATCTTCATTCCCATTCCTTCCCATTCTAATTGTTGCATGACATTCTCGAGGGTGGTGCTAAAGATTTTTGGTGAAATGGTATCACTCTGCCGAACCCCTCTTTTGACATCAATGATCACTTTGTTAAATGGTGAGATCCTGGTGGTGAATTCATAATACAGCTCAAGAAGGATCTTGATGTATTGGGTTTGAACGCCTTGTTTGGCTAGGGGCTTCGATGACTGCTTCGGTCTCAACAGAATCAAAGGCTTTCTTTATAAAATGAACCTGAGACAGAGCGACATTTGAACTCCCTACCTGGGCCCCTATGAAAGCAGGATAACACTATTTGGGTCTCCTAAAGAGGAATCAAAAGAGCTATGCTTGGAATATCATGCCTCACTCAAGTGAGAGAAGGATTCCGGAGTTCCGACCTCCGTTGACGATCCAGAGTCAGGGACACTGACTTGTTTGCCAAGGCTTCGAAAATCAGATGGGCTGAACATGTAATGCGATTTGGAGATGACCACTGGACTAGAGCCATTACTGACTGGATCCCATGGGATGTCAAAAGATCAAGTGGCCGCCCACCTACAAGGTAGTCAGACTTCTTCATCAAGACCCTGAATGAACGATTTGAGGCTCTTCATATTCCTGAAGCCATCAGATGCCATTGGGCTACACTGGATGTGATAGGGTCAAATGGAAATGTTACTGGTGCCCGCTAGAGCAAATTGACAAATAACGGGATGCCAAGTGATCAAGTGATCTAGGAAATACTATTATATTAGCTTTCGATAAATTGTAACTTTTCTTTTACATCATATTTCTGAACAATATACAATGCATGTGATCATACGTACTAGACTTATCCATCTTGCTTGCTAATTTCATCTTCACCATTTCTTTCTGTTCCCTATTTTTTCTTTCTGGATCAATTTTTCTTATTAACATATATTTTAGAATTTCACCAAAGTGAAATGAACTGTAAGCATTACCTTATTTAAAATTTTTCTTATTTTTGGTTGTTCTTGAATGATAGATTTTGTATAACTGTAGAATTTTCAATGAACTTTTCTTTTCTTTTTTTTGGGTCACACCCAACGATGCTCAGGGTTACTCTGGGCTCTGCACTCAGAAATTACTACGGGTAGTGCTCAGAGGACCATATGAGATGCTGGGGATCAAACCCTGGTCTGTTATGTGCAAGGCAAATGCCCTACCTACTTTGCTATCATTCTGGCCCCCAGTGAACTTTTCTTCCTAAGTACTTTAACCATGTTATTCCATTGTTGTCTTGTTTTTTATTTTTGTTGATGCCAGGTTGTTTTGCAAAAGTGTTTCTTTATGCTTCATTTGTATTGTTTTGTGATTTCTTTTTGATATATCTGTAAATTTGTGTTAATTTACCTTGTTGAGGTCTTGGTGTTTTTTTTTCCCCAAAATTCTTTAATTCTAAAAACTTTGCATATATTATCTTTCATTTCTTACTTGGTTTTTTCCTTTGAACTTGGCCATACAGTATTTTTAAAAAACACAGTATTTTGATGTGTTTAAAGTGGGAAGGGATCTATAACTCAGATGTTTTTTGGCTCTGAATCTCATAATTAGCAAAATGTAATAGTAACATTTTTTGGGGTTTTGACAGGGACCCATAAAGCTGTACTTAGGGCTATTTTTGGCTCTGTGCTAATGGATATCTTCTTGCAGTGCTTAGGAGACTGGCGGCTGAGATTTGAATCAGGATTGGCTGAATTCAAGGCAAGGACCTTAACTCTGTACTAGCTATCCAACCAATAGTATTATTTTCTACTTAGTAATCTCCATGTTAGGCTTCTCCCAAGCCTATTGCATCCACATAACACAGGGAATAGAAACTTTTGATACTATAATGTGAGGGAAGATTTCTTATCTCTTGCTTTGGTATTGAAAGATTCACATTATAGTTCATAAATATGACCTTGTCCTATAGTGATCATGCTTTAGTGGGTTCTTTGATGGATAGCAGATACTGGAAGGAAGTAGCCTAGTAAGGGCTAAAGAAATTTAGGACATTAGAGGAAGAGAAAGAAGATAGAAAATCCATGGTATTGTTGGTAATTCTCAACTATTACACATTCATATATTAGGACGTAGTTAGTCTTTGATAAAGGAGCAAAAAGTGTGAAGTGAAACAAGGGAAGCCTTTTCTATAAGTGAAATTGGTAACACTAGTAAATCACACACCCCCCCCGCTCCCATATAAATTCAGCCCATTTCTAATACCATGTAAAAAAGTTACATAATAATGGAATAAAGAACTTGATATCCACCTAAATCCATAATTATATTGAGGAAAACATAGGAAGAACACTGCATGACAGTGAAGCTAAAGTTGTCTTTAAGGACTCAATGAGATTGGCCAAGCAAATGGAAGCTAAGACAAAGGAATGGTATTCCATTAAACTAAACAGCGTTTTGCACCTCAAAGGAAATGGATAACTGGAAGAATAAGCCAACCCACAGAGTTGGAGAAAATATTTGCCCACTATTCATCTGGTAAAGTGTAAATATCTGAGCTACCAACAGCCCTGCTAGTATTTTATAATAATAATAAAAAAAAAACAAACAACCCCACAAAATGCCAGGTGAAGAAATGAACAGAAACTTCCCTAAAGAAGACTTACAAATGGCCAAAAAATATATGAAAAAGTTCTCTGCATCACTAAGCATTAGGAAATGCAAATCAAAGCAACTCACCTCACCTCACCTCTCACCTCACACCACAGAGATGGTGTTTCAAAAAAAACAAAATTAAGCCAGTGCAGGAATAGATGTGGGGAAAGGGATTTACATTTATTGCTGATAGAAATGCAGACTGGTTCAGTCATTTTGGAAAACAGTGTAGATATTTCTCAAAAAACTAGGACTTGAGTTTCCACATTGCTTCTCAATTTTATTTCTTGGCACTTATCCCAAGTGTTCCCAAACATTAGAAAAGACATTTGTATTCCTGTTTATTGAAGCACTACCCAAAATAGTCAAAATATGGAATACCCCAACTGTTCAAGAATAGACGACTAGCTAAAGAAACTATGGTATATACACAATGTGTTATACTAGGTTGTAAGGAAAGATGAAATCATGCACTTTTCTGATACATGGAGGGATCTGGAGAGTATCAGATGATTAATGTTAGTTAGAAGGCGGGACCGGCACAGAATGATCTCTCTCATATGTGGAATATAGCAAAAACATAGAGGGACTACAACTTTCTAAAAGCAACAGAAACTGAGATCTGACCTTCAAAAGGTTGCAGACCACAGGGGAGAAAAGATGGTAGGGGTGCGGGGGACACTGAGACAGCCATGAAAGAAAATGATCTCTCTGGAGAGGGATCTCCAACTGAAATGTGTCTGGCTTGAAATCTTACCAGTAACAGTATTGCTAATCACAAGCTCTACAATTAAAAAAAAGTTCCATCATAGAAACAAGTTGGGGGCAATTGGGGGTGGGATTAGAGGAAACTGGGGGGCATTGCTGGAGGGAAGTTGACACTGGTAATAGGGATTATTGTTGGAACATTTTATGCTGAAACATGAGCAACTTTGTAAATCATGGTACCTTAAAATAAATATTAAAAAAAGACAAAATAATGTAAGAACCTATCCTAGAATGAAGAATACACATATTTTAATTCTTTTAATTTTGACTATGGTATTTGATATATTTGACTAGTGTGGATTTACTATAGAAGAAATCCTTTGAAATTTTGATTTACTGTTATTACTTGACTGTAATTTTCTATGTGTCCTGTTATATTTACTTGTGTGTGGTTAGTGTAAGATATCTTTAGGGGTTAGGAAGCTTCATTTACCATGTTGATTATTTGATTTGAAATGTCAGATATATTTTCTTCTGTTTTTCCGAGATAATTTTGCATTCTACATAGATAAAAGGGATTGTACCTAAAAAGCTTATACATACATATTCGTGGGGTTAGAGTGGGGTTTAGAATGGGGCGACCAGGCACCATCAATGAATGGAAAAAGCTTTCCCAAATGAAACTTTTCCAAGGAAGTGGAAATTGAATGTCTAAGAAAAGAGAATTATAAGATAAATATGAAAATAAAATGCTTGGTTGTATAGAGTGTGCTGTATAACATTTAATTTGATTTTATTCTCTGGATTTTACTTGTCATTTGAGTTTTGTCGAGGGATTTTTAACCCCAAAACTTTGTAGATTTGGCCAGATTTGTGTAATTAAGTTCTGACTAGATGTGTATGCCATTTTCAGTTGATTGGCTTTTTTGACTGGTTACTTGTGCAAGATACATGAGGCACCAGTTTTATCAATGGGTTACTTGGCTAGCATTTCATACCAGGGCATATGGAGATTTTACTATAGAGACATGGAAAGAAAATGTTTGGTGTTTTAGAAAGAAAATACAGGTAATTGATTGCTTCCATTTTTCTTTGTAGCTTTGAAACTCAACAAAGAAAGGGAGCCCATTGAGAACATTCTGTAAAAGTAAGTATTTATTACATGTCCTTGACAAACATTGCCTCTATAATATTGATTTTCTTTTATTCAGAGATTTAAACATTGGGATTAAAGATAGCTGACAAAACAACTTCTTAAACCACCTGCTTGTCCTCTCCTCATAGGCAAAAGTGCTGAGCAATAGTTAGCAGAAAGCAGGAGGAAATAAAATGATGTGCTGAGGGTAGCCAAATGCAATTGTGTGCTTGCTGACTTTCGCTTTCTTCTCAGCAGTTAAGACATTTCAATGGAGCTAAGTTTACTAAGATTAATGCTTGATGGAAAAAGAATGCATGCGAACTACTTTTGGTCAATAGTTAAAACCAGCTGGACACATAAAGCATTTAAAATAAAATATAGAGTGGCATTTCAATTGGGTTGGATGAAATTTATTATGAGAGTCAGTTGTGCTGTTGTGTGGAGGAGCTAGTTTTGTAGCATGAAGAAAGCTAGCCAATTTGGTGTATCTAATTTCATTCCACACATCCCTGTGAATCCAAAGTAAGTTACTGGAAATGAATAACCAAGTTAGAAGCAATAGGAAAAGCACCTATTCAGCCTCCTGTGAAACATTTCAATTGGTTGGTTTTTACATAAAAAAATGTAATTGCTTCCTTTTTGCTAAGTATATTTATAAGCTAACCACTATACAGTATTGTTCTTTGATTCATTGTTTAATTTCTGTTCTGCATGAAGTATTTTAATTTAAAAATTCATTCTGGGGAATTAAAGGTCTACTGTTTCATCAAGAGCCTTTGGTGGTCAGGGTGAAATATGCCATAATTTTACATTTGTTTTCATCATCAATTATGTTTTTGACAATTTTAGGGGGTTGCTTTTGCCCTGTAGTTTTTATTGCAGCAATCATGACTATGACCACTTTGCTTAAAGTTTGAAAAGGGCCATTTTGATCTACCTTATATTTTGAGTCATTTCCAACGTTATTATAAATCTACTTGTGGGGCTGAATTGTTAATATTTGTTTTGAGCCTGAAAAAGAACCTTATGGGAAAATTGGAGGAACTCTACTTCAGTGATCAAAACATAATCTATAAATTCAGCCTTTTGAGAATTTGCTTTGGGATGACTAAACTTTATGGAAACTGGTTAACTTGGAATTTTTCTGTAATGGTTGACCAATAATGAAGAAAAAGCTATCTTAAGAAGTAGATAATTCTTATTTTCAGCTATGTAACTTGCATATCTATGGGCTATTGAGCCACATCTTGGAATAAAGCAATTTTTGATAGTTTTTAGAAATAGATTCTCATAAATTGTTGGAGTGTAGAGATGATGTGTAAGTCTTGAAAACCTCAAGATCTTATGATATAGCCATGGTGCTCACATTTCTCTTAGAATTTTCACATCAGTGAAGTTCATTTCCCTATGTTCAGTGAAAATCCTTTGTTGAATTGGTATTCAGGAGTCATGGCTTTTACTTCTATTAGCTAGCCATCCATGGACAGATATTTATTCTCTGTTTGTCGTCCTGTCCCAGGATAAATAATATGTGACTGTGTTTTTGTTATTTTATTTGATTGACTAAAATTATTAATTTATTGAGGTAAAATTTGTTTATAAGAAAATGTATAATGTTAGGGTACAATATAACCACACCATGCTTGCCACCAAAGCATAAATGATTCTCCATTGTTGTGTAGATGACAATTCTCTTCCACTCCCTCTCCACTATGGGTGACCTAATTTCTGTGTTAGGAGTCTATTTGTATGTCTTCATAGGACATTGCCTATCCTCTCAAGTTATCTCTTTATATACTACCTATGAGTTAGATCACCTGGTATTTATCTTCTTATTTTACTTAGTCTGATGCCCTTTAGTTCTTTATATCTTATAGCAAAAGCAATAGTTAATCTTTTCTTTCCTATGGTTGAGCAATATTCTATGGTGTGTGTGTACTACAGTTTCATAGGCTACTCATCTGTTGCTGGGTACTTGGGTTATTCTCAGATTGGCCCTTGCAAATAGCACTGCAATGAACTTAGGTATGAGTATATATTTTTTGATTTAGTGTTTTTGTATTCTTGAGATATATTTGTTGATAGATCATATGGTAGTTCTGTTTTCATTTTTGAGGAATCTACATAATGTTCTCTATAAAGATTGAGTCAATATATATTACTATAATTGATTGGGGTTCCTTTTTCTCCATTTTCCTGCCAGCACTTGCTTTTTTTTTGCTTAGTAGATACTGCTGTTGCCTTGGTTTATTATCAACATTACTGTGAGTATGAAACTATTCATTAGCTATTTTCAAAAGTTATTATTTTTTTAATGCTTCAGAATGATGTTTACAAGTAGAAAATGTTATTAAAGAAAGGCAAATTCATCTGTGTTTTTAGGAATCAAATAGAAGACATTATTGAGGTAGTATAAGAGGAAAGGTCTCTTTAAACAAAAGAATCAAAATCTTGGAAACATTATTAACTTTATTTGTATATGGTTAGCTATGGCAAGCCAGTTAAATTTTGAAGGAATTTTTGATGAAAGCCTTGGTAAATGGGAGTGGAATTTCTCTCATCTTACTCCCTTCACCATTTTTCCTTCTTGTGTAGTATTTCTTTTTCTAATCACTGTATCACTGTCTTACTGTATATCATAGATTTGCTCGAGTGGGCACCAGTAACATCTCAATACGTCCTGTCATATGCGAGATAGCCCAAGGGCATCATCCCGCCTCCAGGAACATAAAGAGCCCTCAAATCATTCCATCAGGTTATGGGAATGAGGTCTATAATTGTTACAGGTATTTGGCATGTCAAATACGACATGGGTAGCTTGCCAGGCTCTGCTGTGCCAGTGGGATACTTATTTTGTGATACAAAAGGTAGTGAAATTGTAACTCAGAATTCTACTTAGGTGTCCATTTTCTGCCTTTGGATGACTATGTAGTACTGCAAGTTTGGTTAAGTTGATGTTTCTTCTTTGAAACATGAATTTTGTACTAAGTGATTCTCATTTCTTCCACTGAGCATTGTGTTCTAACAGCGCTTGCTTTGAGACTACTGCAGCAATTTTCATTTTCCAGACTCCATGTCTTTTTGGCCACTGACGATCTCTAAACCTTATTGTCCTCTCTGATATGGATTTGATAAGCTTTTGGTTTCTTTCCAATAATCTTCCTTACATTAGCCATTTACTTTATATTGCTTATAGCTACAGAACTTTGATTGATAGTTTATATGTTAGGGACCAGATTTGGAGTGTATGGAGAGTTTTTACAGGTTTGCCATGAAAATATCTGAATAATTTGCTGTAGAATATAGGTGTGAAGTTTTTAGTTTTTCAAAAATGGGTCATGTGCTGTTCTTCCAAAACTACTTTTGTTGGTAAATAACAGTGTCAATTCTTCATCATTTTTACTTCACTGTTAGAAAGCCCTAGGCATTTGGTTTAACATTAGATTGTCATGAAGGGAGCGTAGGTTTATTGAATTGCACCATCCCAGTGCTCCTGGAGGCACACCTTATCCCACCAAGACACACCCAATCCTCTCTGTTTAACTTTAAACCTCTCCTTGTGTCCTTTCCCTACCTGTTAGTCATGATGAAACTGACTTTAACTGCTGAGACCTACATACCTTTGCTTGAAATTGGCTGCTTTTTCCTCCAAAGATTAGAAATTGAGCTCCCCTTTGACCCAGCCATACCGCTCTTGGGAATATACCCTGAAAGCCAAAAACACACAGCGGAAACACAATCCGCACTTTTATTTTCATAGCAGCACTATTCACAATAGCCAGAACCTGGAAACAACCAGTATGCCCGAGAACTGATGACTGGATAAAGAAACTGTGGTACATCTACACAATGGAATACTATGCAGCTGTCAGAAAAAATGAAGTTATGAAATTTTGCTATAAATGGATGGATATGGAAAGAATCATGTTGAGTGAAATTAGAAGGAAAGAGAGAGACATAGAATGACTGCATTTATTTGCATGACATAAATATACTAGGTGATCTTACCGAAAGTGGAAATTACCACAAGCGTGTGGGGAGTCAGAGGTTAGTTTAGATAGAGAAGGGAACATGTGTGAATAAATGTCTAAAGTTCTGATGCTAACATAGAACTGAGCATTAAATACAGACAAAAAATGCAAATGATGGCTTCTAAGTGTATCGTAGTGCAACCCACAATGTGTGGGAGAAGGAGGAGAGAGAGCGGAGAGGAGAGGAGATAAAGAACCTGCCATTTAGGCAGGATGTGGAAGGGGAGGGAATTAGGGACATGGGTGGTGGCTGGGGGGCACTGGTGGAGGGCGGGTGCTGGAACACTGTGTGACCGAAACCCCCAAGCGTGAACAGCATTGTAATTGTATATCTCACGGTGGTATAATAAAATGTTAAAAAAAAAAAAGAAATTGGCTGCTTTCTTGGGTGGGGCTGATGAGCTGTGGAGTCTGGACGTTGAAAATGGCTACAATTATGATGAATGAGACTTCTTCTGATGGCTTTGGATTTAGTATTGTAAGTGAAATATTGCTTTTCTCTTTCCTTTATGTCACTTGTATATGTCTATGTTAGAGCAATGTCCTTTGTGTATATATAGACACAGGAAGACAGTTAATGCTATGGTTTTGTAATTTAGGAGATAAATTTTTTGGTAACAGTTAATTCTTTTTATTGCATATTCTGGTTTCCTAACAGATAATGTCCACCCCTAATCTTTTTTTTTTTTTTTTTTTCTTTCCCTACCCCCCGGCCCCTCAGATACTCCGGCGGGCTCGGGGGACCATATGGGATGCCGGGACCCAGGCGGCAGAGCCGCCGCGCGGCAACGCCTCCGCTGGGACGCCCGCCCCTAATCATTTTTTTAATTGAAACACTATGATTTACAAAGTAAAAAGATTTTCATAATACAGTTGTTCAAAAGATTCATACTTCAACACCATTCCCACCACCAGTGTGTTCCCATCACCAAAGACCCTCATTTCCCACCCCCTCAACCCCATGCCTGCTTCCTCATCTGGCACTAATTATATTGACCATTAAAGCACATACATGGCAATGTTATTGATAAGTCCCCTATTCCCCCACTGGTTGGTTATGGACGGATCTGGCTGAATTTTGTTCTTGAATTTACTTTCTGAGTTTCTAGAACATGGTTGGTTTCTACTAGTTTGAGATATTGTGCAGCTGCCTTGTGGCTGTGCACCTCAAGGAAGAGCCAGATGGCAGCTCTGCCCTGTGTGTCTGTGTCTCTGCATCATGGCCGACAGCCTGGAGGCAGTTCAGTGGGGGTTCTACCAAGCCTCCCAGACAGGACAGAGGTGGGGGAAAGGAACCCCAGTTCCATCTCCCCAGAGGCTTGGTAATTTTAACTGCTGAGACCTACATACCTTTGCTTGAAATTGGCTGCTTTCTTGGGTGGGGCTGATGAGCTGTGGAGTCTGGACATTGAAAATGGCTATAATTATGATGAATGAGACTTCTTCTGGCTTCCTCTGGCTTCCTATGGCTTCTTCTGAGGCCCTATTGGGATGGAAAGCTAGGACCAGAACCTGTCCTCCCTCCTAGACACCTCATGGTCAGCTGAGTATAGGAAGAGCCAGAGGGCAGCTCTGTCCAGTGTGTCTGTGTCTCTGCATCATGGCCGACAGCCCTAATTTAGGAGATAATTGACTATGAAACATTTACTCCTGGGCATCTCTCTATATTTACTTGGTCTGACCTCAGTTGCCCTTAGATTGAACTTATTTCCTTAAACTCCAAAAGGAGGGTTCCCCATGGGACTTGGATGCAACCAGGGCAAACTGTGAGTAACATACCCTGGCCTCAACATGGGACAGGCTAAGTGCCATAAGAAATAAGTAAGAGTCTGATCATGGAACAAACTCTGACATGATACATAAAGAAGAAATGATTGCATAAGACCCCTGTTGGAGTTAGAAAAAACTAATTTTGCCTGAAGACCATAGCCTGGGATATATGGTAGAGATGTCCTCATGAAAAATCACCCTTTGTCATGAGTCCAGAGAGACCATGTTAAGCTTATCCAGGGTATAGATAAAAAATCTATATCTCCCACTGTTATACAAAATGACTAGATATATTATTGAGAAATAAATTTAATATGATTGTTTATGGGCTACCAGTAAAAGAAAAGAGAGAGCGATAAGTCCCTAGATGGAATCTGGTCTTTGGGCAGATCTCTGAGAAGGAATATAAAGTGTTGCAGTCCCTAGATGGAATTCCGCCCTTAGCTGACTTGTCTAGTAGCTTGTCCCTGGAGGAAGGGCCTCTACATCTAATGAGCTGATTTGACTTGTATTAAATGGCCACTGATTGCCGAAGAGACTTTGTTCCTTCTCCTTGGTCTGTCATCAGTCGGGGGCTGGGGGACAGTTGTTGGACCTGAACACTCTAGGGGAGCCCATTTAAAAAAAATTTTATTATACCACTGTGAGAGATACAGTTACAAAGATGTTCATAAGATGCTCATATTTGGTTTCGGTCATACAGTGTTCTAGCACCCATCCCTCCACCAGTGCCCATTTCCCACCACCAATGTCCCTGATTCCCTCCCGCCTCCCCCTAGCCTGCTTCTGTGACAGGTTCTTAATTTCTTTATCTTTCTATATATCTCTTTCTCTTTTCCTTCCCTTCCACATTGTGGATTACATACATACATTAAGAGGTTATCAAGTGTATCTTTTGGCCTGTATTTAATTCTCAGATCTAGGTTGGTATCAGCACTTTCGGCAATTATTAGCACACTGTTCCATTCTCTGTCTTACCTGGGCCCTGACTCCCACACGTTTGTGATAATTTTCACCTTTGACAAGACCTCCTGTTCCATGCTTCACCTGACCTTGGATATTGGTATCATAATATGTACATATATATGTTTATGTCATGCAAATAAATGCAGTCATTCTATATTTGTTTCTCTCTTTCTGGCTAATTTCACCCAACATGATCCTCTCCATGTCCATCCATTTATAGGCAAATTTCATAACTTCATTTTTTTCTGACTACTGCATAGTATTCCATTGTGTAGATGTTTCTTTATCCAGTCATCTACTCTCGGACACTTTGGTTGTTTCCAGATTCTGGCTATTGTGAATAATGCTGCTATGGACATAAACGTGGGGATGGTGTTTCCACTGTGTTTTTGGTTTCCCAGGGTATATTCCCAGGAGTGGTATGGCTGGGTCAAATGGGAGCTCAATTTCTAGTCTTTGGAGGAATATCCATATTGTTTTTCAGAAAGGCTGTACTAGTCGACATTCCCACCAATAATGGATGAGAGTCCTTTTTCCCCCGCATCCACGCCAGCATTTGTTGTTCTTGCTCTTCTGGATATGTGCCAGTCTCTGTGGTGTGAGATGTTATCTCATTGTTTTGATTTGCATCTCACTGATGACTAATGATGATGAGCATTTTTTCATATGTCTTTTGGCCATTCGAATTTCTTCCTTGTCAAAGTTTCTGTTCGTTTCTTCTCCCCATTTTTTGATGGGGTTGTCTATTTTCTTCTTATAAATTTCTACCAGTGCTTGATATATCCTGGATATTAACCCCTTATCAGACGGGTATTGAGTGAATATTCTTTCCCATTCTGTGGACTGTCTTTGTATCGTGGTCATTGTTTCTTTTGAGGTGCAGAGCTTTTTAGCTTCATGTAGTCCCATATGATAATCTTTCCCTTTTAGTTGTTTTGTTAGTGGTGTTTCTTCTTTGAAGATGTCCTTTTTCCTCAATGTCGTGGAGGGTTTTCTTATGTTTTCTTCAATGTACTTTATGGATTCAGGTCTGATTTGAGATCTTTAGTCCATTTTAATCTGATTTTTGTACATGGTGTTAGAGGCCCAAATTCAATTTTTTACATGTAGCTGCCCAGTTTTTCCAGCACTACTTGTTGAAGAGGCTTTCCTTGCTCCATTTCATACTTTTTGCTCCTTTATCGAAGATTAATTGTTCATGTATTTGAGGTTTGTTGTCAGGATACTTAACTCTATTCCATAGGTCCACAGGTCTGTTTTTATTCCAATACCATGCTGTTTTAATTACCACTGCTTTGTAGTAGAGTTTGAAGTTGGGAAAGGTGATGCCTCCCATCTTTTTTTCCCCAAAGGATTGCTTTAGCTATCCTTGGGGGTTTATTATTCCATACAAATTTCAGATGTGTTTGGTCAATTTCTTTTTTTCTTTCCTTCTTTTTTTTGCTCCTTTATGCTGAACCAGAAACTCTCAGACATGGGGCAGAGCTGCTACTTGCTCTCCCTGTGCCCAGCTGCTCGTGAGGCACCTGGGAGGCATGTCGGGTTCTAGCCCTGGCCTGCCACCCCAGCTGAGCTTCACAACAAACCAGACCACCCTCCCCTACTCCATGGGGCCCGCCATTTTCCACATCACCCTACCTGCTAGGCTATTGCTCAGGCCCCGTGTTTGGTCAATTTCTTTGAAGAATGTCATGGGTATCCTTATAGGGATGGCATTGAATCTGATAAAACTCTAGGGAGTATTACCATTTTGACCACATTGATTCTCCGATCCATGAGCAGGGAATGTGTTTCCACGTTACTGTGTCCTCTTTTATTTCTTGAAGTAATGTTTTGTAGTTCTCTTTGTAGAAGTCCTTTACGTTCTTCATCAAACTGATTCCTAGGTATTTAATTTTCTGTGGCACAATTGTGAATGGGATCATTTTCTTTATGTCTAGGGGAGTCCATTGAACCCCATCATCTGTTGGGGACCTCGCCAAACCCCAACACCTCCCCCTTCCTTTCATTTTGTTATTGTTGTTGGTTGCACACATACTTGCTTATGGTGCTTGCACATTAGTTGTGTGTCCTTGGGTGCTCATACACATTTTGCTGCAGTTCTACCTGAGCGTCCCACTCCTCAAACTGTTTTTAGTTGCAATCATATATGATACTTAAAAATATCTGACTTCAGTGCACTTGAGATCTCAAACTCTTACAGTGGTGGGGGGTTCCTAGACAACAGAGCTATGGAGACTGCCAGGACCTGTGTGTTGCAATAAAGATTGATGGCAACTCATCATCTCAGTCTTGCAAGGCAGGTGCTTTTACTGCCAAGTTATCTATCCCCCAGGACCATTGTTTCCTTTAAGCTTTCTAAGTCTGTGAGTGTCTGTGTGTGTGTGAGAGAGAGAGAGAGAGAGACAGTTTGGCTAGAGTGGGCGTGGCTACAGAGATGTGGCTAAAAGCCACATCTAAAGGGTAAGAGGCTGCTTACCCTTTCATGTTCTGAGTCTCTCTGTCATGGGGTTTGGGGAAGGGCTGTGGTTTTTGCCTATTTAATCCAACATCCCAAAATGAAACTCTTTAAATATTTTTCTACTTTTTGCTCAATTTTTATTTCTCATTTCAATGTTTTTATACCAAACACTATTTAAAAAATAATGTGTAAAATATGATTGAAACTCAATTACTGTGTTTTCTGGCATTGCTTGTAGTTCTTTGAGAATAGACTGTATAAGTTTGCTCTACTTCTGCTGTGTCTTGTTTGTAAACCACTTATGTGTCTGTTCAGTGCCTAGAATAAAGATAGTTAATGATTTCCAACCCCCACCCCCACCCTCAAAGGCACAGCAATCGTATGCTCCTACTATGAATAAACAGTATAACAGTACTATATGGGGAAAAGAGACTTGGCTGATGTGTTTGGGCCACTTCTAGTTGGGCCTCAGTGGCTTTATTTTTTTGCCTTTTGGACCACACCTGGTGATGCTCGGGCATTACTCCTGACTCTGCACTCAGGAATTACTCCTGGCGGTGCTCAGCGGACCATATGGGATGCCTGGGATTGAACCAGGTCGGCTGTGTGCAAGGCAAACGCCCTCCCCAGTGGACTATAGCTCTGGCCGCCTGAGTGGCTTTTTTTTATGGTTTTGGAAAAGGTACCTAATTTTTTCTTAAAATCTCAGTATCCTCACTTTTAAAAATCAGGCTAATACTTTGTTTATTACAAAGGATTATAATGTAGATGACATAAAAACAATGGATATGAAAGTGTCAAGTGAGTTGAAAAGTGATATAGAATATCATTGCACTGTTATTTTTAATATAGTATACATACTATATATACTAAGCAGATTAAGATTTGGGGGCTGAGTTTATGAGGCTTAGTAGCAAAGGGAGGTAAATTCACAAACAAAGACAAAATCCTGCCTAGTGGCAATGCTGTATGCTCTATTTGTGCGCCTCTCTGGAAGGCCTGTGCCCAGGGGATGAATCTCTATTGTCAGCCTTCGCTGAGCTCCCAGCATCTCTGGTTCTTCTGCAGATTTGCAAATGGAAGACAATGGGTGAGGATCTGGGAATGTGGGTAGGAATAGTATCTCCTACTTTACTGGTGGTACCACAGCCCGAGGGGCTGTGTGCTCGAAGATGAGCACCATTCCCAATTGGGGTCTTTTGTCTTAGCTATTGTGCAGGTGCTGAAATATCCCTCTTGGTTTTCCTTATTGTTACTCTTACTCTTCATTCAGCTCCCCTCAGTTCCCCCTAGAAGTTGCTGTTTATTTCCTGCTGTGCGTTGGTGCACAAAGGAATTATTTTTCTTTATAGGTTTTCCTGCTGTCCTCAGTTCAATTCTCCACGTATCTTTTTTAGGACTTAAGAAGTGTGCCAGGGATTTAATGTTTATCATCCACTTTTAAAGAATTGGACATTTTGTGTGTAACAGTTTTGGAAATGTTGTATTAGTCCATTTAAAAAGATTAATTTTTGGTAAGTTGAAAAACTTTGTCAACATCAGTATATAAATAAATTCAATATTAAGCTAACATATATAATGAATTACTTTTAAATTTATTTTATATTTTAAGAGCATCATTCCAACAACAAATAGTAAATAGCTATTTGCTTCAGCAAAACAGGAAAAAAAAAGGCAAGAGGTAGAAATTTGTCCTCTCCTATATATTACTGCATTTTTTGCCACTGACCCATCCCCAGGCTCCTTGTACTCTGTTTTCCTCCCTAGATCCTCTCCCCATAATCAGCTACTTTGATTAAACACATGGATGTGTATCACCCTACTTCTAAATAATTTGCTTCTTTTATTATTTTTCCATCATTTTTAGCAATAGTTCTTCAGTATTCTTTTTTTTTATGATTATTATTTTTAATATTTTATTATACCACCGTGAAATATACAGTTACAAAAATGTTCATAAGATGTTCATATTTGGGTTTCTGTCATACAATGTTCCAGTACCCATCCCTCCACCAGTGCCCATTTCCCACCACCAATGTCCCCGATTCCCTCCCCCTCCCCAGCCTGCCTCTGTGGCAGATTTTTTAATTCTTTCTCTCTCTCTCTCTCTCTCTCTCTCTCTCTTTTCCTTCCCTTCCACATTGTGTATTACAATACATACATTAAGAGGTTGTCATGTGTATCTTTTTGTCTGTATTTAATCTCAGTTCTAGGTTGGTATCAGCACTTTCGACAATTATTATTTTTTTTTTAATTAATTTTTTTTATTTTTACAATTACAAAGATATACAATTAAAAAGTTCATATTTGGGTTTTGGTCGTACAGTGTAGCAGCACCCATCCCGCCACCAGTGCCCATCTCCCACCACCAACGTCCCCGGTTCCCTCCCTCCCCCCAGCCCTCCTCCATGGCAGGTTCTTTATTTCTTTCCATTTCTCTATCTTTCTCTTTTTCCTTCCTCTCCAGACTATGGATTACAAAACATACATTAAAGGGTTGTCATGTGTATCCTTTTGCCTCTATTTAATGCTCAGTTCTAGGTTGGCATTAGTACCCTCACAATTGTTAGCACACTATTCCATTTTCTGTCTTACCTAGCCTCTGACTCCCACACGTTTGTGATAATTTCCACCTTTGACAGAACCTCCTGATGTATGTTTCACTTGACCTTGGATATTGGACTTCAGTATTCTTTATTCATGACACTTTTGGGTTACATAGTCTTTGAACATAGCTGTTTAACTGAATATATATTTATATTATCATACTGGTGTTAACAAAACAATGTTCATGAAAAATGTACTACTTCCAGAGGCCCCATTCACTCTCAACGGAACAAACATCTCTTAATGCAGCAGTTATGTGTACCTAGGTACACAAACTAAACTCAACATGAAGAACGACCAAAAACCTGAGCTGCACAGGAGGAGAGCAGCATGGAATGCCTTCAAGAGCATCGAAGAAATAGCTAAAAGGACAAAGAACCTCCGGCTCTGGGCATATCTCTTCGACTCCCCTGCTCTCCCTGCATTAACATATACCTCAGAGACCTGGGCCCTACGAAAGCAGGATGAGAACACTATTAGGGTCTCCCAAAGAGGAATCTAAAGAGCTGTGCTTGGAATATCATGCCTCACTCAAGTGAGAGAAGGAATCGGAGTAGCGACCTCTGCCGACGATCCAGAGTCAGGAAAGCTGTCTTGTTTGTCAGGGCATAGAAAATCAGATGGGCTGGACATGTAATGCAATTTGGAGATGACCACTGGACTAGAGCCATTATTGACTGGATCCCACGGGACATCAAAAGATTACGTGGACCCCCACCTACAAGGTGGTCAGACTTCTTCGTCAAGGCCCTGAACAAACGGTTTGAGGCTCTTTGTATTCCTGAATCAACCATATGCCATTGGGCTACACTGGCACGTGATAGGGTCAAATGGATATGTTACTGGTGCCCACTAGAGCAAATCAACAAATAACGGAATGTCAAGTGATCAAGTGATCAAGACTGGTGTGATGGATTTCTATACTTGAAGTAGCTAACGCTTAAAAAATTTGGTTTATGTCCCTTGTCATCAGCCTTGTGAAAGGTAGGTAAAATAGCATCTCCATTTTATAGATAGGGAAATTGAGATTTCAGGCTCATTATTTTTCCTAGACCACAGAGTTAATAAGTTTTAGAATTGGGATTAGACTCCAGCCGTCTGTTGACAAAGTCTGCATTCTTAATCATGACAGTATTTACAAACACTGTCACTTCAGTTGTTAACATAATGGCTTAGTTAAGAGAAATCTGGAGTATTGTCTTCAGAGAGAAAGATTCAGAATTAGTCGTTCTGAGATGGACACCAAGAATCTTCACTTTTAAAAAGTTCCACAATAATGTTGCTGATTAGTAGGGTTGGAGAACTTCCATTCTAGCCTGTCCGTGCCATATTATGGTCTGTTTACCATATTTGCTGTATCATCACCACCACCACCACCTTCAACAGTAGCCAAAGGAAGGAGCCTGGCCTTGGCTGGTACTGAAAAAGCAGCCTTTTCAGTCGCTGAGTGAAAATCCTATAATTTTTCAAGGTGGCTGCTTTTTTTTTTTTTTTTTTTTTGCTTTTTGGGTCACACCTGGTGACTCTCAGGGGTTACTACTGGCTCTGCACTCAGGAATTACTCTTGGTGGTGCCCAGAGGACCATATAGGAAACCGGGTGCCGGCGCAGGCCGGCAGCATGCAAGGCAAACGCCCTACCTGTTGGGCTATCGCTCCAGCCCCAAGGTGGCTGCTTTTTGATCTCCTAGGTGAGGTTGCATTCTGGGAATTCAAGTTATAACTCATCCAGCCATTCTTAAGTTTGGTAGGTAGATTGTGCCCCTTACAAGTGGATGTGACTTTGTTCCTTTTTCTACCAGCTGGTTGGTACTTAATTCGGTATAAAAGCAATGTGAACATTGTCTGTATACATAACCTTGACCTCACAGGGTCTTTATTAATAAATTTACTTGCTTGCTTGTTTATTTATTTCAGATTCCTCTAAAATAACACATAGAGGACTACACAGCTCAAGTGAAAACGAAACTTTGATGTCTTTGTTCTCTTTGATATATCTGTGTCCCTACCTCCTTTGCTTGTGGCATTTCTTGTTTATCAGGCAGGAGAGAAGCAGTAAAATTTGGCCTGGAGTTTTCTCATCCCTATGTGTGAAATTATTTCAGAACTATAATAATAATACTTTGCAATTCTATAGTTCTTTTATTTGAAGATCTAAAAGTGTTCCTGTTGGTGTTAATAGAGCTTCCCAGCACCCTCTGAAGTAGGTAAGTATTATTAGAGAAGATTTCCTCCAAGAGCATTTTCACTTCATATCCCATGTGTGACTTGAAAATGCTTTTGTATTGTTTAGGAATCTCAACTATTTAAGTGCCATGCAAATAGGGTGTATCTTTTCTTTACATTTTGTCTTCCTGAATTCCTAGCACACTGAGGGAAATCTAGCTGTTTCTCAAGAATGGGGATGGTATTAGTGCAAAGGAAAGCATCCTGTTATTGTATTTCATTCCAGTGTTTTGAAAATAATCAGTAATGTTTATTTGCACTGGAACTGCCTAACTTAAGTTTCTTTTTCTGTTTGTTTTTGTTTGGGAGCCACATCTGGTGGTACTCCAGGCTTACTCCTGACTGCACTCAGGGATCACTCCTGACAGTGCCGTGCTAGGGATGAAGCCTGGGTTGGCATAGTGCAAGGCCAGTGCCCTACCCAGTGTACTATCTCTCTAGCACACTTCCTTTAATAAAGGGACAGGATTTGTAGAAATATGCTGAATACACGGTGAGAAATTTACCTGGTAGCATTATGTCCTTTTGGAGTTCATGTAAAGTCAATTAAAAATAGAAACCTGGGGACCAGAGTGACAGTAGCAGTAAGGCACTTCCCGTGCATGTCCCTAGTCCGGGTTTGGTTGCAGACACCGCAAATGGTCCTCTGAGCCCTGCCAGGAGATATCCCTGAGTGCAGAGCCAGGAGCTCGCCCTTAGCACTGCCAGGTGTAGCCAAAAACAATACCTGCAACAATATCTATTTACTCCGGTCTTTTTTCAGATTGTTTTCGCTCTTGGAAAATTGTTTTGAATTATACATGAATTTTAATCCTGCTTGCATTCTTGGTTTCAGTTTATCTCTCAAAAATATTGGGGACCTCTGTCTCAGTGGCATTTGGGTTTCTTGTCACAGGCTCTCATTGGTGTAGAAGTACACGATCTGCCATAGCACAGCACTCTGAAGAGAAGCCCTCTGCTCTGGAAGCGTCTACCCTGGTTACCCTGCCTGTAACCAGCTTACTTGTCCCTGTAATACCTGGAGGCCCTGAGGTGCACATGTGAAAGTGCTTAGGATATTTTCCTTTGGCTACAGAGCTCCAGTATTTCTTTACTGAGCATCCTCTCACCACCCATGTCTAATGCCCTGCTACCTCCCCAACTTCTATCAGGGTGCAGGGCACGCAGCCTCCACTACTTTAACTGGAAGGTAGGTCTTCAGCTTCTCCCTGAGGCAGGCTGGTATATAGGGGGCCCCTGCGAGTCAATTTTAAGAAAACAGAATGGGATTTAAAGAAATTACTCTGTCACTAGCTCCAAAGCAACTCCAAACGGGTAGGTTAGACTCCCTTTGTAGATGCAGGCGCCGGTCACTGAGACCTAAGGAAACCACCATGACACTAGCATTAGTTCGGTGATGGCTGGACCTCTTCAGGAGAGAGAGCCTCCAGCAGCAACTAAAGACACTAAGAAAAGAATGGGAAAGAGACCACCCACAATTCAAAGTTTTTTTTTTCCATTGATGTCACCCTAGAAATAGACTTTTATCTGCATAGAAAGCCCCAAGCTGGGAACAGTTTGGGGAAGATCCTCTAAAAAGGAACTTTTGCAAAAGTATGTCATGCACCCCCTCTGAGGTCGCCCACATAGCAACTTGGGGTGGGTCATTCCTTCTTTACTTCATGGGGCTCCCCTCCCTCTCTGCCATATCTCTTCTGCCCCCTTGCACCCTTCTCTTTTTCAGTCTTACTCCATATTCCCCAAGTAAAGCTAGTTTACTTCACTATTTGTCTTCTGAAATTATTTTCTGCGAGAGTAGATAACTCATTGGGGAAATTGGGGCCAAGGTCACGACTGACTTTCCTCTTCCTGTAAAGAACAGCCCCTCATCTGCCTGAGGCCTCGCTTTGTCCAAAACTCAGGTGGTGGGCACTATTTACCAGGCCGTGTAAGCATGTGGAAGGCAGGGCAATTTGATCACCTGGTGAGGCTAGTGGCTCCCTCCTTAGTGTCTGGTTTAGGTGTCTTGTTTCGGTGCTAGTGCAGGTTTTACCAGTTCAGCCCCTCCAGGCACTTCCCAAGGGACACTGGTGCATGTGAGAGGAGACAGAGGGCTACCGTCTCCTGCCTCTCTGCCTACCTCCATTACTCCCTGTGCCTCCCACTGTCACCCTGAGTATCAGCAAAGCATAATTTCAACTAAATCAGAGCAAAGGAAACAAAAATTTTAAACAAAAAAAAAATTGCCCCAATCTGGTCTTTATTACGTTCTTCCTGCATATGCCAGCATATGCCCTCCCATGACTTTAGAATCTTGGAAAATAGTCCTTTGTGGGACAAGTTTTGGGGTACTAAGGGTTCCTAAGTACCTCATAATACCTTTCTTCAGACATACCCTTGAAACAAAAGGCATGAAAATACTGACCCCTTTTAAGACAAGGAAGGGAAGATTGTACACAGGAGAACACATGTTGGTATTCTTTAAATGTTTCCATTCCCAGTTTACCACTGAAGCAAGATGACACTTCAGCATTTGTGAGCTGCCTTATGACTGTGACGATGGAGAGAATGTTAAATGATCACATGCTTAATAATTTTCTTGTCATTCCAATTATCTTCATTTGGGGACAAGTTTACTAAGATCCATCACAAAAAGTTTGGAAAAGTATGGGTTAAATTATTAATCTCTTTCACCAATTATTAATCTCTTTCTCGTAAGTCCTGCTTAAAGGAAATAAAATAAGTTTTCTTCTAATTATATGAAAATAGATTTGTTAAGATACTTGGGGCTGAAAATTATTTTTTTTCAAGTCAACTCAAAATGGTTTAAACCATAAGGGAATTAAGAAAAAAACAAAACACCCATTGCAAATCCTTCTCCAGTTTTACCTGCTGAGCCTCATGGATATTCTGATTAGTGGAAAGACATTACAGAATCCTGGCTCTGGATGTCTGTAATCCAACCTCAATTCAATTTTCCCTGGTGCCAAGCAAAGTGGGGACCCACCAGGGTGCTTTTGATGATTGTCTCTATGCACAGGGAGAGGATTTTGAGTACTAAACTGTTGGCAGATTGCAAAGTAGTGTCAACTATTTTGTGAATTTCTCTATCCACTTACATTTGAATACAAACTAAACCCACCAGAGTGAGAGAAATGAATTATCCCAAGGAACAAGTGTTCCTAAGAGATTAGCTCCAGAGTTTGTATGTTACTGTTTGAACTGTGCCGGTAAAGTCTCCATCACTCCTTTCCCCTCTGTTGACTTCAGCATCTGGACTAGCTTCTCAGACTGATGGCCTGTATGGTTGGAAGGTGGCTGCTTTATACTGGGGCATTATCATGCATGTATGACAGCATTTAGTGCCCAAAGACTTTGTCAAAAGCAAGTGGGGCTGGAGCGATAGTACAATTGGTCACATGGTTGCTGTGCATGCAGCCCAAGCTGGGTCCAACCCCTGAGACCCCACAGTGTCTTCTGAGTCCTAATAAAAGTGATCCTTGAGTACAGAACGAGGAGAAAATCCTGAGAACAGCTGGGTGTGGCCCTTAAACAAAAAAAAACAGAAGAGATGATTCACATCTGGGGTGTGTGTGTATGTAATTGTGGTGTATTTGTGTGATCTTATTACCCTAGGGGCTAAAGAAATGAATATCTGAACAGCTGTATGCCTTTAAACTCTTTTTAGTTTAGAGAACAACTATGCCTATTCTGGGATAGTCTGACTTCCTGCATACATGACTTTTTGGAGGGAGGACACCTCAAGAAAGCTTGAATTTTACCTGTAAAGCAGAAGATAGAATGACTGTTGGTTTTTTCTCCTTAACTATGTACTGTGGCTCTATATTTGATCATATATCTAGTGTCTGTATTTAAATTATTAGTTCATGGAGAAAGGACCAAGCCTTGCGAAATTAAGTGCTCAGTAATGATTTGTGTATCAAGTGAATTAATATGTACTTGTTTACATGACTAACTGTTTCATTCAACACCATTAACCTACTATAAGTGCCAGGAACATGCTGTATTAGATGTAAGAAACACAGACCCTACTGATAATTTTATACTCCAGGGAGAGAGACAAATCATAACTAGTAAATGTGACAAGCATATATAATTAAAACTAATGTTAGATCCTATTTAACCAACACTGGGATGGAACTTGGGATGTGAATCCAGTGGTTGAGCACATGCTTTGTGTGAGGCTTGAATTCTGTTTCTGGCATCACTTGTCATAGTGCTGGTGGACTCCAAACATTGCTGGGTCTGAGTATCCTCAGGAGGGTCCCTGGCCAGCAGTAATAAAGTACTGCTGAGAGTGCCCCCTTCCAACCCCTTCCAAAAGGGGAAGCAAAGGGAGCAAAATGGGAAATCCCCGGGTTCATCAGTTAGGGCTTTTCTGCGCTGTGAAATTTTGGCTGAAATCCAGAATTAGCACAAGAGGAAGGAATGAACCAGGCAAATTGGAGAGAAGGTTCTTATCGTTTGATTATAACTATACCTTAGTTGGTAAAAAGGAGTGGAATTTCCCTCCCCCTCCCAGTTTTCTGTCTAGGTTCTTTGACTGGCCTAATTATTAAATTGATGTAAGAAGGATAATAAAACACATTGAATTATTTTAGAGAGCCTCATAAAATCTGAGAATAAAAAAGTTTCAAAGCATAAATATTTTGTGAAGAATTGATGAGACAAAGGGTTTTTGTTTGGGGATAGCAAATTAGTGAAGCAGGACAGGACCTGTTTTCATAGCCTTCTTGGTCTTAAACTCCCTATCTTTGAGAAAGCCTTTTATTTTCCTTGATAGGAAGAGGATTTTTCATGTGGGAGATTGATTCCTTCTCTGAGGAGAGCAAAAAGCATCAGAGTGACATCTTGAACCAGCTGTTTGTCAGGTAACTTTAATACAAAAGAAAATGCTTAATGGCATATTTTGAGATGCCATGCTTGACTATTTTACATTAAAATATGTTCTTTCCAAAAAAATAAAATTAATAATAATGAAATTGGGACACTTGCTGTTGAACTGAGAACCTCCTGGGCCAATAAACTAGGAAGTACTTGACAGACAGGCCAATAGAAAGAGCTGGATACATTTGCCAGTTCATTGGCTCTCCTCTCTTGCTGTGTCCTTGTTAGGGCGCAGAGGACTGTCATGGTAGGGAGCACTTCTTTACCTTTAGCTTCTCATGACACACAGGCTGCTCTTTGCCTTACTTAAAGGGCCTATAAAGATGAAGAAGAACGACCGGGATCTTATTCCTATTTCCTGAGGAAAGCATTGAATGCTTTGATTAAAAGTAAGGTGTCTACACTTGCGGGCAGCAGCTGTGGCCGGGCACCCACTGACTGCCAACCTAATTCTACTGAATCCTACTTGGCAGGATTGGGAGAGGCTCTGAGAAGCCAGAATATAGGATAGGTAGAAGTATTAGCCCCTCTTAAATGCAGCTACTGATAAAGTTCCATGGATGTAAATAACTTAGTTTCTGAAGTGTTCATCTGAACATTGCTGCCTGCTCCAGGGCTACAGCATACAGGAGATACAAAAGTAATTGGTAATGGTGGCCATAGTGTTGAGCATGGGAATCCAGGTTGTTTGGTACTGTGAGTCAATTCTATTATTTTAACAGGAATACTTTTCTTTTACAGATGAAAAATCTCTGTGTAAATGTCACTCTATCTTTCAACTAGTTTGTCATTATTTTATGCTTATTACAAAATAGTTTATTTTATGCTTTAGGATATTTGATGATCAGATCAACAAAAAATTAAAAAAAAAAAAACAGGAGAACTAATCATTCTATTTCCTAGGGATGGCCAACTAGAACCGTTTCAGATAATTCTTTCTGGTCAGTTATCTATTTAAGTAAGATTTAAAAAAGTTAAGAGCTTATGACTTTTTCCATTTAACATCACAGTGTGAACATGATAACTCTTTACTTTGCAACGTCATTAAGGGTCATACTGTAATCTGTCCTGTGGATATAGCAGTGCATGTACAGATTCAAAAAGCACATCAACAGTTGTATGTGCTTGGTAGGCTGGGCTGGACTGGAATGCAGGCCCTGAGGATGGGAGCAGTACAAAGACTGCAGGTCAATTGTTGAAGTTGGTCAGAAATAAAGTTTGCATAGTAATGATCTCTCTGGTCTCCTGGGCCACCATTTTCCTGAGAATAATTTGCATGAAGCTCATTTACTGTTTTGCAAAGGGGATGGCTCAGCTGGAGCATCCCTGTAACAAAAAATAATCAGCAACCCTCTCAGGGTTCCTGCAAGCTTCTTTGTGGTGCAGGTCAGGGTGGGCCCTTGCAGACTGCACTTGCTTCTCCTGATAAAGCAAATGCAGGCATGCCAAATTGCCTTGCTCCGGCTTAACCCTACTCCAGAATGAATCCATAAATGCTACAAAAAGGAAAGCTTATGAACATATGCTACACAGAGCTCGGAAAATGTCCTGCCTACTTAATCCTTTCCCTACTTCAGGGGAAATGTCTGTTTATACTTGAACTGAGAATTGAGGGATCACAAAAATAAAGATTGGATGCATGCTAGAAAGCACCACTTGTGTTTTTCATTTCCTTAGAACCACAGGTTGACTTTTCAATAGAGCTTTGTCATTGTAGGAAATTGGTTGCTCTTTCTAGACTTAGATTTGCTCCCAATTAAATGTCTTTTGAGCAAATGTAAGTATCCTTTTTTTTAAATAAGGGGGTGTTTTAATACTCTTCATTGTAATGGATTCTGAGGATTGGAAACCATTTCTTCAGATCCCTTTCTCTTCCTCCCATGAACTTCCATTTAGATGATCAAGATGGTAAAGGGCACATCTCCAATTTATGTTTTTTTGGAGAGATTCTTCTCTAGAGAGCTGCATGGAATCGCAATAGCGGAACAACAGCAGAACTCAGAATGTGCCTGCACCCCCAGAGTGCACTCTGCTCTTTCTCCTTCAAAGGCGATTCCCCAGCGAAACTGATCATCTTATTCTTCCCCTGGCATACTTGCCTGTAAATACCACAGAAGCTGTTTTGACAAGCATTTTGCCTGTCAACACTCAGATTTTTTTGATTGGCTTCCTGTGAGCCTCCCTACAGCGAAACTTTGTAGGACTCAGGCTTGCTTCAGTTGATCTTAAGGAAGTGGAGGCGGTTTTGTTGCTTGTGTCTGATTTAATGTCTCTGTATCTTCAGGCTGTCTTGAATGAGGACTATATGGGGCCATTCGGCCCTAAAGGCAGTGTCCATGTATACCTAGTCATAACGAATAATGGTAAACATGATTAGATGTCTTCCCCAAGGGGGTTTAGCTGAACAGCGTGTGAATCTGCTTGGGGGGGCAACAACTGAAATGTCAGAGTCGTTTACCATCTCCCTGGCTAGTGCTCTCTGTCTGAAAAATATTACAGGCATCAGATTCTAAACTATATCTCCTGTGGCTACCAAGTACTTATACTTTCTGATTCCAGAAATGATGCAGCTCTATGGCTATTATAGCATAGGGAATTTAGAGTGAGAGAGAATGTACTTCGCTGGGAATGAATTGTAGACACCGTCAACTCAGGAGACTCTGCCCATGAAGCTGAGCCTGATCTGCCACCTTCTCTTTGTAAGCTTAATAACCATTTTTATATTGGCAAACCAAAGCTATCTGGGCAGTGAATGAAAGTATATGGGTATTACATTCCAATAATATGGAGCAATTGTGCATTGATAGCTGCCACAGTATTGTGATTTGGGTCAAAAATGTAGCCAGCAGCGTTCGTTTCTGATATGCTTCAGGCAATATGGAAGTGAATTTTCTTGAATGATCAATTTTTGAGGTAGACACTGTGCATGAGGATTTAGCAAACTAGGGAATAGTAGGAGGTCAGAGGAGAATCTTGACTAAGATGGCAGTTTTTAAGAAGGAGGCACTGTAAAGACAGACTAGTCAATTTTTTGGCTAACGAGGGCAAGGGAAGAGAAATTTGTTGAAGAGTCAGAATGAGACTGTGGGATTTGTGCTGTGTTCTTGTTAACATCACCATGGGCTTGGGAGGCATGTAGGTGGGCAAGTGCTCCTTTCTGCAAAGGTGGTCAATTTTAATATATTCATTCATCCATTATGGTCAGTTTCATCAGATTCACTGTCTAGTTTCTTTTTTTTTCTCTCTCTCTTACAAATTGGGCACCTGTTTTGTTGAAGACAGCTGTTAAGAGCTTCAAATGGAAAGCCGATAAACGACTTGAGAATCTGAGGGAAAGAAGAACGGGAACACTTGTTAGTTAGTAGTGGTAAATGTGACAAGAAGTAGATCTCAGGAACACTTATTCAAGGAGTTATTGGCGTGACCTCTAGATAGTATGTCTCTCCCCCACTGGAACCTCTGTTAGTATTCCAGAAATTTGATCTTAGTACAGGGGCTGGCATTTGTTCTGCACTGTCAACCACAATGAAGAGGCCTATTAACAGCATGCAATTTCTTTGTGATGGGTAATTTGTGAACTCAGACATGTATATCTAAAAGAGATGGTGCATAGAAGTGGAGGAAGGACCTGCCTATCAAACAGTACAGAAGAATTCCCTTGTGGTGCATATAGGGACTTTCAAAAAGGATAAAGTAGTGTGATCAGAAGCCTGTTATTTTGCACCTTGAGTTTGTGATGTCCCCACCCCCTCACTCCCCACCCCAACCTGAACATTGAGCCATCACACAAGCACCTTCAATTTCTGGTGTCCTGTCTACCTCATTTGGATAGTCCTTTAAATAGAAGACATAATGGAAGAGGTATTGAAAATTCTGATATCTGCTCCATCATCAGCAATGCTGGGGAAGAGAAGGTCCAGATGCACAGCTGCGCTGGCTCCTACCTACCCTGAGCAACCCATGGAGCAATGAGAGGGGGAACTGGCTCGCTCCTGGCCAGCTTCAGCAAAACTCCTAGCGTCAGCAGACATGTGGGTTGCTGTGGCCTCACTGGCTGGACTTGTAGAGGGGATTGAGGCCCCTCCTCATACTCCCACCTCCAATGACCCAGTGGGCATGGCTATGAGCCCTGCAATCTCCATCATCATTATGCCGGAGAAGAGAAGGTTGGGTTGCACAGGCTCCTATCTACAGTGCGACCATTTTGTGGTTGCATGCCAGGCTTAGATAACAACCAAGTTTAGGGCCAAGTCTTTCCCAGAACCTTGCCCATATATACTTTGTAATGGTCAATGTAGTTGCAACAAACTGGGAGGGGGACTGGAGTGGGAATGGGGAGTGGGTGGTGGGCTGTGGCCTTTGGCGGTGGTAGGGCACATTGCTTGTGGAACTGGTGTTTAACAATTGAATACTTGTGATAACTATACTATGATGAAAAAAATTCTGATATCTCTTATTTAGTATTGATTATGAATTGATATGTCATCTATCTATCTATCTATCTATCTATCTATCTATCTATCTATCTATCTATCTATCTATCTATCTATCTATCTATCTATCTATCTATCTATCTATCTATCTATCTATCTATCTATCTATCTATCATCTATCTTGTTAAGTATTGAACCTGAGTCCTCATACACGTGTAGCAAGAATCCTTACCACTGAACTATTTCCCTGATGGTTTTGTTATGAATTTAAGCCAGCAATTTCTTTTTTTAATTTAATTTTTATTATTTTCCCCCCAAATATTACACCATTTTAGACATACAATTGAAAGATGCTCATGTAGAGTTTTGGTTCTACAGTGTTCCAACACGCATCCCTCCACCCAAACCCATCTTCCATCACCAGTATCCCCACCTTCCTCCCCCTCCCGCACCTCAACTACTTGGCAGATTCTGTATGTCATTTCTTTCCTCTTTATATCTCCTTCCCACCAAACTTTCCTGCTCTTCGTGGAATGCAGTGCATTAAAAGACATTACTGTTTCACTATTTTTAGAGGACTCTGCGGCCACTTGCGGCCTCGCGACCTGGGCTCAAACTGGTTTTGCTCTGTTAATCCGGTCGTGAGGCAGTTTCCCAGCATCTGGACAGCGAAAATTTTTGGCTAGTGTGATGGGCGAAGTCTCATCCGGGCTGCTTCCGGGACCCCCAGAGGCGACGGGCCTCTCCCAAAACCAATCTGCCCTCCTCGGGGCTCCATAGTCAGCTGGGCCCGGCACAAGCCAAGTTCCAGCCTCCCCAGCCGCTTGTGAGGCTCTGGATGCTGGCCCCTGGGCAGCTTCTGGGCGGGGCCACCAGGATCAACAAAATGGAGGGGGAAAGGGCGACTCCGAGTCCATCTGATGAATTCCCAGTGATTCCTGCTTCTGGGAGCCGCCTACCTGGGCTCAAACTGGTTTTTCTCTGTTAATCTGGTCGTGAGGCAGTTTCCCAGCGTCTGGACAGCGAAAATGGTAAGTCAGCAATTTCTGATGGCATTTCATGTGGATTTTTCATATTACACGAATGAACATTTTTTGGTCAGTCACATATTTTTCCTTCCATTTACAGCTAGTGATATTGGCTATCACGCAACCTGCACAGAAGTAATATTGCATGCTTACAGCGAAAATATAAAATTGTCATTCAAAAATCAATTTGTGTTATCAATTAATGCAACTTAATTATGAATAATTATTAACAGAAGAGAGTTGATTAAATGATAATATTGTATTACTGGCAGAACATTAGTTCTTCATATTATAAAAATCATGACAAAGGTGATATGTGAATGAAGTTTTAGAACAAATTTACCTTTGTGTGTTTATATTACTAACTTCAATTATAGACTACTTGGTTTTGTCTTGTATGTAGAGAATTTTATTAATCAGACTAGGAACAGAATCACTAAAATGTTCATGGGTAGCCACCTATTTCACCTTACAAAATTGTGATTCACCTGCATTACAGATGACATGTGCCATACCTGACATTATTTTTCTTTCAACTAGTGGTTATACATTAGATAAAATGATTCTTCCTTCACAATATCCATTTTTTTTTAACTATGAGGCATGTTGCCACAGGCTTCTTCTTCATTAACTACTCATGTAAGCATGAGGTTAGAGGATGTAAAATACCCATGATATCTATCGCAGATAGAATTCAACAATGCAGTTATAGAGCAGAATAAAGAAAATATTTATTTCACATATCATAATAGCACTTGAGCTTTCTTCATTTCTCCAAGGGACTGGATGAAGGCACAAACAAAGTGGTTTTTTCTGAGGACAGTAGTCCAGGAAGCAGAACAAGTTACTGATATTTGCAGTTGTCTTGAAGTGGTAGTATTCAGTGGGTGGTGACTCACATTAAACTATTTAGTTGGGTGGGGTTTTATGGTCTTTGAGTATGTCTGTCTTCAGAGTCAAGTGAAGGAAGCCAGGGCAAAAAGGGAACAATCCTAGCATTGGATTGTCCTGCAGGGACCATAGGATTGTGGAATTGTACCCATTCTAGTGCTCCTGGAGCCACACCCTAGCCCACTGGGGCACACCAATCTTCTGTGTTTAACTTTGACCTCTCCTATGTCCTTCTTCCCCTACCTGTTAGTCACATTATCTCCCTAATCAGACACAGCAACTGGCAAAGCTAAGCTTTCTGACGGCTTTGGATTTTATGCTGTAAGTGAAATATTACTTTTCTCTTTTCTTTATGTCCTTTGGATATTTCTGTGTTATCCTTTTGTATAGACACAAGAAGAGTTAATGCTATGCTGTTGTAATTTAGGAGTTGATTTGCTGTGATATAGCTACTCCTGGGAATTCGTCATATTTACCTGGCTTAAACCTCAGTTGCCCTCAGATTGAACTTCGTTCCTTATACCCCAAAAAGGAAAGGTCCCGCCAGGGACTTGGATGGACTCAGGGAAAGGCATGAGTAAGTGCTTTGAACTCGACATGGGACAGGCTAAGTGCCATGGAAATGTAATAAGTTAAAAAGTCTGGTCATTGGAACAGAATCTGATATGACCTATAAGTGACTCTGTAAGGACTCTGTTGAGTTAGGAAAAACTATCTTGGCCTAAGGACTATAGTCTGGAATATATGGTAAGATGATCAGAGGAAAAACCATCCTTTGCCCCACGAATCCATAGAGACCATGTTAAGCCTATTGAGGGTATAAACATTAATCTTTATTTTATAGATAAAAAGATAATCTTTTATAAAAGTATGCATTCTACATTTCTTACTTTGCATTTATACAAAATGATTAGAAATATTGTTGAGCAACAAATTTAATATTATTGTTTACGGGTTACCGAAAAAGGAAATGAGAAAGCGATAAGCCCGCCTTGGCAGACCTCCTAGAAGGAGTTCTAAAGTGCTGTAACCCTAGATGAAATTCTGCCCTTAGGTGGATTCTCTAGAAAATTGTCCCCAGAAGGAAGGGGCTCTGCATCTGATCATTGTTTCCCCACCTATCATAACCTCCTATCCCCAACCTTTCATGATGTCTCTAAACTAGCCAACTTTACTTGAATTAAAGGATCACTGATTACCAACAAGCCTGTGGTCCTATTCCTTTGACCCATTGGTTGGGGGACAGTTGTTGGCCCCAAATGCACCAGAGGTCCCTTCTGAGCCCCCACCGTCTACTGGAGACTTTGCCAAACCCCAATAAAGCCTTGATCTAGGAATTAAATAAAATGTGTGTTAATAAGGTGCACCTGGCAGACTAAGTGACATCTTAGCCTCTTTGAGTCCCATAGATTCTAGAGGATTTTTTTTCCTAGCGCCCCACTGTGTTCGGTTGCTTAGGTCCTTCCTGAAAGTACTTATTCCTAAAAGTCAGTTCAAACATCCTTTCCTAATTGCAATAAACAGGTTGTTACTGCACAAAATAGTTTTCTTTTTATCCTTTTGCTAGGAATATTTTAACCTAAGAATGTTCAATGCTTTTATATTTGGTGTGAGCAATAGAAATTAGTTAAAATACTTGAATTCTTTAATTGTGTGAAAAAAAATTCAGTGAATGGCAAGACTTGTAAGGACAGGGAAAGAGAGCACCCAAATAAACAGAATCAGAAATGAAAATGGTGACATCACAACAGAAAAGACATAATTCCAAAAGATCATCAAAGATTATTTTGAGAACCTGTATGCCACAAAACATGAGAACTTAGAAGAAATGGACAAATTCCTAAAGTCCTATAACCTCCCACTATTGAAACAAGAAGACCTCCAATACCTGAATAAGCCTATTGCCATCGAGGAAATTGAAACAGTAATTAAAAGTCTGCCCAAACACAAAAGCCCAGGTCCAGATGGGTTCACTAGTGAATTCTACCAAACCTTTAAGGAGGACCTACTGCCTATCCTGTTCAAGCTCTTCCAAGAAATAGAAGAAACAGAAACTCCCAAACAGCTTCTACAAGGCACACATTACCCTGATACCCAAAGCAGGGAGAGACAACACAAAGAAGGAAAATTACAGACCAGTCTCCTTGATGAACACAGATGCTAAGATCTTCAACAAAATACTAGCAAACAGAATCCAAAGACTCATCAAAAAGATCATACATCATGACCAATTCATCCGGGAATGCAAGAATGGTTCAACATTTGCAAATCAATCAATGTAATACATCATATCAATAAGAGAAAAAAAACCATATGATCCTATCAATAGAGCGCAGAAAAAGCATTTGACAAGATCCAGCACCCATTCATGATTAAAACCCTCCAGAAAATGGGAATTGAAGGAAGCTTCCTCAAGATAGTCAAAGCCATCTACCAAAAACCCACAGCGAGTATCATTCTCAATGGGGAAAAAATTGAAAGCCTTCCCCTTAAGATCAGGAACACGACAAGGTTGCCCTCTCTTACCTCTTTTATTCAATATAGTACTGGAAGTACTCGCCATAGCAATCAGAGAAGAAAAGGACATTAAGGGCATCCAGATAGGCAAGGAAGAAATCAAGCTATCATTATTTGCAGATGACATGATATTAGACTTAGAGAATCCTAAACTCTCGACCAAAAACTCTTAGAAATAATAGATATGGATAGTAAAGTGGCAGGGTACAAAATCAATACCCAAAAGTCGGTGGCCTTCCTATACACAAATAGCGAAAGAGAAGAAAGGGATATTAAGAAATCGATTCCATTCACAATTGTACCACAGAAAATCAAATACCTAGGAATCAGCTTAATCAAGTGTGTAAAGGATCTATACAAAAGAGAACTACAAGACACTGCTTCAAGAAATAAAAGAGGACACGAAGAAATGGAAACACATTCCCTGCTCATGGACGGGGAGAATTAACATGTCAAGATGGTAATACTCCCTAGAGCTTTGTACAGATTCAATGTGGTTCCTATAAGGATACCAATGACATTCTTTAAAGAAATTGACCAAACACTCCTGAAATTCTTATGGCATAATAACCCCCCCGGATAGCTAAAGCAATCCTCGGGAAAAAGAAGATGGGAGGCATCACCTTTCCCAACCTCAAACTGTACTACAAAGCAGCAGTAATAAAAACAGCGTGGTACTGGAATAAAAACAGACCTGTGGATCTATGGAATAGAGTTGAGTATCCTGACACCCACCCTCAAAAGACATGATCAGTTAATCTTTGATAAAGGCACAAATACTCCAAACTGGAGTAAGGAAAGCCACTTCAACAAGTGGTGCTGGGAAATCTGGACAGCTACATGTAAAATAATGAATTTGGACCTGTGTCTAACACCTTGCACAAAAATCAGATCAAAATGGATTAAAGATCTCAATATCAGACCTGAATCCATAAAAGTACATTGAAGAAAATATAGGAAAAACCCTCCAAGACATTGAAGCTAAAGACATCTTCAAAGGTGAAACACTATTAACAAAGCAACTAGAAGAAAAGATAAACATATGGGACTACATGAAACTAAAGAGCTGCTGCACCTCGAAAGAAACAGTGACCAAGATAGAAAGACAGTCCACAGAATGGGAAAGGATATTCACCCAATGCCCATCTGATAAGGGGTTAATATTCAGGCTATATCAGGTACTGGTACAGCTATATAAGAAGAAAACAGCCAACCCCATAAAAAATGGGGAGAAGAGATGAACAGAAACTTTGACAAGGAAAAAATTCGAATGGCCAAAAAGGCATATGAAAAAAATGCTCATTATCACTAATCATCAGAGAGATGCAAATCAAAACAATAATGAGATATCATCTCACACCACAGAGACTGGCCCAGATTCAAAAGGGTAAAGCAACAAGTGCTGGCGTGGATGCGGGGAAAAGGGGACTCTCATACATTGTTGGTGGGAATGTCGACTTGTACAACCTTTCTGGAAAACAATATGGGCATTCCCAAAAGACTAGAAACTGAGCTCCCTTTTGACCCAGCCATACCACTCCTGGGAATATACCCTGGGAAGCCAAAAACACACAGCGGAAACACAATCTGCACTTTTATTTTCATAGCAGCACTATTCACAATAGCCAGAAACTGGAAACAACCAGTATGCCCGAGAACTGATGACTGGGTAAAGAAACTGTGGTACATCTACACAATGGAATACTATGCAGCTGTTAGGAAAAATGAAGTTATGAAAATTGCCTATAAATGGATGGACATGGAAAGGATCATGTTGAGTGAAATTAGAAGGAAAGAGAGAGATATAGAATAACAGCATTTATTTGCATGACATAAATATATCAGGTGGTCTTACCAAAAGTGGAAATTACCGCAAACGTGAGGGAGTCAGAGGTTAGTTAAGACAGAGAAGGGAACATGTGCGAATAAATGTCAAAAGGGCTGATACCAACATAGAACGGAGCATTAAATGCAGGCAAAAAAAAATGCACAGGATGGATTCCAAGTGTATGTAGTGCAACCCATAATGTTTAGGAGAAGGATGGCAGAGAGAGGGAGAAAAAAGAGATAAAGAACCTGCCATTTAGGCAGGCTATGTGAGAGGGGGAGGGAACTGGGGACAGTGGTGGTGGGGAAATAGGCACTGGTGGAGGCGGGTGCTGGAGCACTATGTGACCGAAACCTCCAACATGAACAGTGTTGTAATTGTATATCTCATGGTGGTATAATAAAACGTTTAATTAAAAAATTCAATGAAAAAATTATTGATTCAGTGAAAAATGTGGGGTTAAACTTATTAGAAGTGAGTATATCTTATAAAAATGTTTCATTGATAACAAAGAAACAAAACTGAAATGGTAATTTTCACTAACTTTCCCCCTTTCTGCATTAAGGTCATCTGGAAAATGGACTACAGGTTTTTTCTTTTTTGTATCTGTTAAGTGCTGGGCACACAACCATTAGCATCATTGATTTGATTTATGCCCCATGGTTTTTTATAGTCTAGCTTCAAGGTAAAACAATTTTTGGGGGTAAGGAGGTAACTCAAAGGATTGAAGTACATGCCTTGCATGCAAGAGGCCTGGATTTGATCCCTGGCACTATTTGAGCCCTGCTGACCACTGCCTACTATAGTCCAGGTAGCTCATAAGGATTGCATGGATGCCGGAAATTGGCATCTGACACATGAGAACTACTAGAGCTCCTACTTCTTCCAAAGCAATTGAAATAATTACTACATAGTATTTTTTGTGACCAAATGATCTATTATTTCTGGAAATACCATCAATTTTATCTAGGCAGCTATACCTCAGTGTTTAGTCTGGGAGATGTACAAAAAATACATTTTAAAATTGATCTCTAAACATTAGTTAATTATTTAATCACTTTTATCACTTGTTTCACTTTTCTTCCCGTTTTTCATTGATTTGCTCAAGCAGGTGCCAGTTACGTCTCCATTCATGCCTGTCTCATGCTAGTTTAGCCCAAGGGCCTCTGCTTGTTCCAGGAACACAAAGAGCTTCAAACCATTCATTCAGGTGATGGGAATGAAGTCTATTGTCACTGTTTTTGGCATACCAAATACGACACAGGTAGCTTGCCAGCTCTGCCGTGGTGTACACTCTCAGTCTTTCAATTAGTGATGTAATGTGCGCTGCAAAGAGGCTGCACACAGCAGGGAGAGCCGGTAGCAGCTCTGTCCCGTGTATCTGTGTCTCTGGTTCATGGCCGACAGCCTGGGAGCAGTTCATGGGTGGGTATAGAGGTGGGAGAAAGGGACTCCAGTTCCATCTCCATGAGAGCCTGGTGACTTTAGCCACTGAAACCAGCATATCTAGGCTTGAAATAGGCTTCTCTCTAGGGTGGAACTCTGATGAGCTAAGCTTGAGATCAGTTTTTCTCTTGGGTGGAGCTCCGATGAACTGTGGAGTCTGAACGTTGAAAATGGCTGTCATCATGGTGCGGGGGGTTCATCTGGCTTCTTCCGAGGCTCTATTGGGGTGGTGGGCCAGGGTTAGAACCCACTCTTCCTCCCGGATGCCTCATGATCAGCTGAGCACAGGGAGAGCCCGTAGCAGCTCTGCCCTGTGTATCTGTGTCTTTGGTTCATGGCCAACAGCTGGGGAGCAGTTCGTGGGCGGTCCACTGGGCCTCTTGGATGGGATAGAGGTGGAGAAAAGATGGAATTCAGCTCCATCTCCATGAGAACCTGGCGACTTCTAATTTTTTATTAGAAATTATTTATTAGAAAAAATAAAGTAGGAGCTTGAGTATATCAGGTACAGCATGTGCCTTGCATGCAGCCCACCCCAGTTTGGTCCCCAGAACCCTGTATGGTCTGGTGATCCCTGAGTGCAGAACCAGGAATAAACTCTGAATACAGCTGTGTGTGGCCCCCAAACAAACATTTTTTTTAAAGGAAAAGAAAAACTAGAGTAGGTGTCTTGAAAGAATAGAGCTTGCTTTACATGGGGCAGGCCTGAGTTTTATCCCTGGTACCCATATGGCCCCCAAGCTTACCAAGAGTGGTCTTAAGCTCAGAGCCAGGTATGAGTCCTGAGAACTTCCCATTTTGTCCAAAAACTAAACAAAAGAAAATATAAAAAAGAAAAACTAAAGTAGAAGTACTCCCACTATCTTATTATTTCCTATTTATGTAAACAGAAAACAAAACTAGATATAACCTACTATTTAATGTATTGATTGTTGAAAGAATAAGAAAATTAAAAGTCTGTCATATTACCTTGACTTCTGATAAAGAGGAAGGAACCTAATCAGTACCTGTGTTTCTAAAAATGCAGCTACTGTTTACATCTCAAACATAATTGCTAATGAGCTGCTACTGTGAAAGTTCACCACATCGCTCTAAATCACTCACTGATTTAGAGACCTAACTCCCATCAAACATTTTCTGGAATTTGTAGGGCACAATTATGATTGAGTGCAAATGTTCTTGCACTTACGTTATGGAAATTAATATCGTGAATTTCTGTATGAACTGTCCAAAGCTGTGTAGGCCAGGAATGCTAGGAGAGCCCAATAGGACTGTCAGCAGCTCAGTAGCTTGAAAAGTCAAATATCTGAGACTTTCCAGATTTCCTACCTTCTTGCCCACTGTATATTTGATTTTTTTAGTCTAGCTATCAAGCTGCTTTAGGAAGAGAATTATTGCTTGATGCCATCCCATTATGGAAGTGAACATACAGGGTTTGTACATTTACAAATTCAAAGTCTACATCTTGATAATTTTTAACAAGTAATCAGTCATGCTTAAGTATCAGTATCTGCAATAAAATATAATGCCTTGCCTTTTTATGCTATCTTTTAGTAGCTGCTTTCTGTCCAGGCCACTGTAGTCTTGATTCTAATATTATACAGTTATTTAGCCATGCTTTAATGTAGCCGTACTATATTCCATACTCCTGGACTTATGTGTGTGGACTATTGGTTGGGGATGAGGGGCTGATAGGACTGTTTTGACCTACTCCCTGCACAGAACTCAGGGTTTGCTCTGCCAGGTTTTTAGGGAGCCACGAAGTACCAGAAACAAACCTACAACACTGGCATGAGAAGCAGGAGTCTGCCCCTCCTCAGTCCTGTGTGAGTCTTTAAGTTTATGTGTGAAGTTTTGGAATATATTTTGTTTCTAAAATAGTGAGGCTTATTGGTGTCAAATGAAATTGTAGAATGAGAGAATTTTTTTGAAGTTTAAAATCAGCATACTTTCTGTAATATTGGGTTGGTTAATGGGTATGTAAGTACTCTGGGTATTTTTATGCTTATTAGAAAAACAATTTGGTGTTATTTGCTTACATTTGGCCCTTGAGCAGTGTAGGCTTAGAGTGCCAGCCTCCCTCCTATACAGTCAAAAATCAATGTTTAATTTTTGATGCCTCCCTCAAAGTTAACTATTAGTAGTTTATTGGAAGCTTTATCACCGTTTGCATAAACAAATAACAGGCATTTTGTATTATATATATTTATACGTGTGTGTGTGTTATACACTCTATTATTCCATTAAATACTAACAAAATCCTAAGTAGGGTACTGTCTTTATGTTGAGTAGACTGAGGGGGACAGGGGATGTAAGGAATAGTAGAAGGAGGGAAGAAGGTAAAGTTGCCCCCCCAGTTAACTATTAGTAGTCTATTGGAAGTTAAATTTCTAATTAGAAGAAGGAGGAGTTGTGGGAGGAGGAAGAAGAGAAGGAGGGGAGGGAGGGAAGATGGAGAGAAGAAACTAAAAATACCTGAGCTTAAGTAGACCTGTTAAACTTAATCCCATGTTTTTTAAGGGTCAAATTGATTACTAACTAGTTGAAACTCACAATTTGTATGTGCAAATTCGACATTGATTTTCATGGGGTAGTTCATTTTTATTCTAATAGATTTAACTGTAAAATTTTTGGATTAGATTCCAAAGGTCATTTCAGAAATGTATTCCCTGAGGTTTATTCTTGTAGCAGTTAGTAGATAACTTCTTTTAATTGAGTAATTAAGTGAAAGCTAAATTATTTTTAGACCCATGGCTATATCTTAATATTTCTACCATTTTGTGTTTAATTGCATATCTGTGTAAAGAGTCTAGAACATTTTCTTTTTCAGTGTCATGGTGTATGAAGGATTTGACTTACAGGTCAGGATGTACATTGAATTACCCTCTTGTTGGTGGCCATTTACATAATAACTTTATTATAAAGGACATCTCTTAAGACCTCACTTGCCCAATTGCCCTATTCTACACCCAAACCAAACTAAATCTTCACTTCTCAGCCACACATTGTAGTGGGAAAAAAACAAGACTCGTGAATTCCTTTGTGTTTTTAAGACTCATTTTCTTCTCTGTAAACAAGAATGATGATAGCACTTCTTACTGAACGTTGTTGGGAGTAGTTTAATAATGCAGAGAATTGCACACGGTGCCTGGCACAATCTAACTGCTCAATAAATTACAATCTTCTAATCATTTTTGGTATATTATCCTTTTTACACATAATGATTCAAATGAAAAATGTTCTTCAGGACAACTCTTTTCTAAACTTTGAATAAAAATGAAACTGTTTCATCCCTCAAATGGAACAGGTCCATTTAAATACCATCTACACCAACAGGATTGTGGCACTGATAGATTTTTAAAAGAAATGTTTACAAAAACTAAATTTTTAGGAAGCAGAGGTATTTTAATACGGGAACAAATGCAGCATCATTTTTCAATGTCTGTCTGATGACAATCTGGTTATTAGGTTGTCATAGGTTTTTGACAAAATGTAGTGTTGGACTACCTAATTACATTGCTTCAGAGTCCAGTGGGGCTGTGGATCTGTTTCCTAATAACTTTTGGCCAGAGTTGTTTTGTTAAAGGCAACATATCAGTCATGTGAAAAATATTTGCTTTCTATGTTTACTCTTCTAAACATAAAAAATTCACTTAGTCCTGGTATTGTGGAGAATAGTAATAATATGTATGCCTTCTCTCACAACCTAGAAGTTCTATTCATCTGAAAGTTTTAGATTTTTAGGAGAAATATTAAAGAGGAAAAAGTTCTGCAGATTTTCTAGTGCTGGAAAATACAATATGGAATCAGCAGTTTTTTTGTGATGTGCACTTGAAGTTAGTTTTCCCTGTATTTTCTTTTTTTTCAACAATTTTCTTAAAGGCCAGCGATTTCTTTTTAAGTCAAGTACTGGAGCAATAGAGACTACAAATTAGATTTAGTCCTTCTGCTCAGTTTCTTGTATGTTGGCAGATTCATATTTTGTAGGGTCAGAAACATAGTTAGCTGGAGAGTGGGATGGAAGAGCCTCTATAGAAAGCAGTAGAAAACATGACTAGAGAGCTGGGGTGTTGGCACAGGAGTTAGCATATATCTGACCATGGTTCTATCACTAACACTATATGGTCCCCTGGAAGGACCTGGTGGCTCACACTTTAGGGCTGGAGAGGCACCACGTCCTGTGCTTCCTGAACTTAGCTTTAAGCTTTTCTATCTGCTTGGCCCAACATTGCGGAAATGCCCTCTCAGCTTCCTAAGTGCTGGTTTGGTGTCAGACCTTACTGCTCCCAACGCATTTTCTATCTCCTATAAAAATTAGATACAAAGAGAAAAATTAGATGCAAAGACTAGTATTTATTTCAAAGATTCTATACAATGATTTCGTTTATTCTTTCATGGTTTCCATCACTTGTATCACTTGTCTTCCCATTGTTCATCAATTTGCTCAAGTGGGTGCCAGTAATGTCTCTATTTGTTGGGAATGAGGTCCATTATTGTTACTGTTTTTGGCATATCTAATACACCATGGGTAGCTTGCCAGGCTCTGCTGTGGCTCTGGGTTCATCCAAGCGGGCCCAGTCGTTTTCTATGCCAGACCATCAACCATCCAGAGCCCACGGGGCAGAGCCCTGGGTGTAAACAAACCTGTTCCTGTCTGCCACTTGCTGATGCAGCTGGGCACTGCAGCCAAACCTGCAACACCTCGAGGGGCTGATGGTTTAAATACAATAAAAAATTTTAGAACTGCTTCTGATGTCTTCCAATTTCAGTGGTTCCTAGTACTTCCCTTGTCCACTGCAGTAAGAGGCCTAAAGGTAAGTTTCATCAACATTGTGTCGGACAATCTCTGCTTTTTCCACATGCTGCTGAGTCAATGGGAATCTACGTGGCCAGATGACATCTACTGCAAAATAGGACATCTAATTGAAATTACCTGTGAAATCAATTTTCAAGCCATACCCAAAGTAGATAATACAGATTCTTATATCAGCTGGGAGATAAGGTTTTCTAGAGTATAAAACTCAGAATGTTACTCTGAATGTAGCTCTGGAAAGAACAGAACAGTTTCAGGATATTTAATAATCTAAGTTGTGGCCATGAAAATCTATTAGAAAGCATATTAACAAAATGGAGAAATCCTGTTGGTTTTCAGAAAGCTATAGTTCTCCAGGTGTTGACTTCTTTTTAAATGATGCATATGCTAACTCCCGTGGTGGCTGAGTGACATCTAACTTTGACATTTGTATGCTATCTTTGGAATAAGATGATTGCAGTAATGAACCACTGTCAGTGGGACATAAGTTGCTGCTGTTATCAGATGGGTCCCAGGAATACCTCTTGTCTTTATCACTGTGGGCCGCCCTGTTTCTCTCAGGAGTTAGCTGTTCACGTATGTGTTACAATACTTGGCTGTGGATATTCTAAGACCGAAGAAGCCTAAGATTCAGGCCAACCTTTTCCATTCTGTACACTTGTCACTTATCTAAATGTTCACTGTCAGCCACTTTATCAAATGTCCTTAGATAGTGGTGTTTGTCAACTGTAACTGATTGATCGAAAGGGAAAAGATACCATATTCATTGCTTTATCTTTGCCACTCCAAGGATGTCAAAAAGTGTTGAGCTTGGAAACTTAACAGTTACTTTAGTTGTAAGATGAAACTGTGGTGATGGCACCTGTCATTTGCTCATTGTTTTATGGTATCCCAGAGCTCAGTTTGGTGACTTTGATGGGGGCTAGGTAAAACTATTTGGAGGAGGATGACAAAGATAGAAATTTTAGGAGAGTTTTTGGTGATTAGGAATACATTTTACCCACCTGACTTTTCTCAGAATGATTATAGGTTTAAATTACTTGGGGGTACTTTTAATTTTTGCCTTTGGAAAATATGCTTAATATGGAAGACTACAAAGTTCCTTTTTATTTATTTATTTATTTATTTATTTGGTAACACCTGGCGATGCTCAGGGGTTACTCCTGGCTCTGCACTCAGGAATTACTTCTGGCGGTGCTTGGGGGACCATATGGGATGCCAGGGATCGAACCTTGGTCGGCTGTGTGCAAGGCAAACGCCCTACCCGCTGGGCTATGGCTCCGGCCTCTACAACGTTTCTATATGTGTGTTACTGCTTTGTGTTTTTCTTCTTTTTCCACAATAACAATAATTTTGTGTTTTTCATGTTTTTTTTTCCTGTTTGTTTTCCTCATAGTTGCCCTCATAGGACCAGGTTTGTTGTTTATGTAACAAATGAGGAAATGCAAACATCAGAAGATGTGCAGTTGTGTTTCTCTGGGATCGTGTAGCACTTCTGACCAGGCTAGAATCCAGTGGCTTGGACTCTCTCCATAAAGCTCTGGAAGAGTCAAATGCTCCAGTTTGGATGATGGTGCCCCACATTCTTCCTCTTGGGATCTGATATGTACAAAAGCATCTTGGTATCTTAATTATCACTTAATGTATATAGATACAATGCTTTCAAGGTGTTTAAAATATAAGATAATGTGGAAAATGCCTGAAAATAACCACTTGAAGCCAATGATGGAAAGACATACCAGTGTGTTAATGACTGAAAACAGTTTTCATGGTTATGGCATGTGAAAAGTTAACCTTTCTCAGAAAATAGCTGCCAAATAAAGTGTTTTCATTTGGAAGTTAACCAGCAGTTGGGCAAACTCTGCCAAGATCATATTCACCAATGTAGATAGATCAAACAGGTTTCAAAATATATCCCTGGTGCTTTGAATCTAATGACATGCCTTTTTATTTATAAATTCAAAATGGTTTTATTTACTCACATAAATTATATCTGTAATTAAGTGTCTTCTTTTTCAGCATTGCATTATAATTGTTTCAACATGGTGGATTTTGATTTTGAGACTCTGTTAAGAGTTGTCAGCTATTGTATTTACTTTAGAGTTAAACCATAATCAACATAAGCATGTTTTGTATGTACTGTGTGGTTTTGAGTTTGCTGATCTGTTTTTGTTACTTAAGCAGAGTATAAAGCAAAAATATATGCAAATAACTGAATCTGTACAGGGAAGATGTCTACTGGGATCCTTTCTAGCAACTGCAGTTTCCTTTAGTCGCTTTTATGCATCCAGCCTTTACTAGTGGGCACCCTTCCCTTCCAAGTATCAGGGACCACTATATCAGTTCTCAACTACTGCAGGTCATGATTCACCCAGAAAGGTTTTCTTTACAGTATTGTTTGCTTAAATTAAGCAGTTTTTCAGTCAGTCCCGAACACTTAGGGCACCAGAGACAAATAATGGATGACAAATTAGAAGGGACATCTGGCTGTGGTGACTCAGTGAATGCAGGGCTTTAATTAGGGAGGAGTGAAGGGTGGAGATTAGGTCTCTGTTAAGGAGTATAAAGCTACTTCTCTTTAACCTGACCTGCAGCTCAAGTCTCCTGCTGAGTCACTTTTAAGTGTTAAATTTATCCCTCAATTTCTTTCTTTTATGTCTTTTTTTATAGCCCTATAGTATCTTTAGATACTATAGAAAATTTAGAGTGGTTGGAAATTTTGTAATTTTTTTTCTAGAAAATGTTTTGCTACTGAAAAATTGTTGGAAAATGAGGATGTGTTTTTCACATAAAACCCAAAGGTATAATAGATTAGAAGTATATTCAACTGAGAAATAGTACACACTCACATATATACAGACTCATTGAAACTGGGCTTTTAGTCCTTAAACACAATTCTGGCAAATAATTTATCCAGAGCCTTTGGGAGTGATAGATGGATTAGTAAATTGTCAAATCAAAATATCATTGATTATATGATTTTAAGGAAGTTATTTTTTCTTTTCAGCAGATTTAATCAGAATACAACAAAAACAGTAATTATCACAGTATGAGGAAGAAAGTTGATGGGACATGTAGCTGCAGGCTGTATCTAGTAGCACGCATACAGTGTTTTCAAAAATTACAGAGCTGTCAACTTTTTAAAATTTAGTAATTCAGAACATATTGACCAATTTCCCCCCATCCCTAGGAAAATATGACAAGTCTGTCTTCTTTGTTTTATGGCCGTATTTTCTTGAAGAAGAAAGTTGTAGTTGTTCTTAATATCTTGACCATGCTGTCTCAGGTTGAGGGTGTAGTGGGCCGGACCTACTTTACTTCTTTAAATCTTGTATTTTCTCCACTAGCTTATGTGTATGGTTTTGACTAAGGAAAATCCTAGGAGCCATCTGCATATATTTTAAAAGGTTAGTCTTTTGAGGGAAGTGTAAACTGACAATAAGTTGCCCTTTAGATTTTCAGTTCAAGGAAAATCTAGTAATCTAGCCAGGTTTCATTCAGACTGTTATGGAAACTGAGCACATTCATTTTACCATACCATGAAGGGAAAATAAATGGAGTAATTCTTTATGACCTAGGAACCAGATTCTATCTTCTTTAAGAAATGTTCATATTAAAAAGCGTTTATTTGAATGATATTATTACCTAAATCAAAAGATGTTGATTGGTACTAGGTAGAAAGTTATGTTCCTTTTCTTTTGTCTCTTTGTCCTCAACTCCCTGCAGACAACCATTGATCCTTTCTATTGTCTCTCCAGATATGTTCTACACATGTGCACACTTATTTTTCTTTATGAGAATGAGGACTCGCCATTCTGTGCCGCTCTGTCATCATTTCTTTTGCATTATTGAAACAAAGTTTAGCTTAGTATTTTGCATCTCTTAGATCATTGTGCATTGGTACAGGAAGCCAATTAAAATCCCCTGTATTTCCCCCCTTTTATTGAAACACTGTGATTTACAAAGTAAAAAGGTTTTCATACTACAGTTGATAGGAAGATTCATACTTCAACACTACTTTCACCACCAGTGTGTTCCCACCACCAAAGACCCTCATTTCCCACCCACTCCCAGTCCCCATCCTACTCCCTCAGCTGGCTCTAATTATATTGACCGTTAAAGCATAACATGGCAATGTTAATTATAAATCCATTTCCCCCTCTGGTTTCGTATGGGACAATTTGGCCAAATTTTTGTTCTTGAATTTACTTTTTGAGTTCCTAGAATGTGGCTAGTTTGATGTACTGAGCATTCGCAAAGGGGCCACAAGCTTTGGGGAGAGCAAAATGGCAGCTCTTCCCTGTGTGTCTGTGTCTCTGCATCATGGCCGACAGCCTGGAGGCTGTTTGTGGGAGGGTCCACCAGGCCTACCGGACCAGATATTGGCCAGGAAAATGACCCAGCTCCATCTCCATGGAAGCCCAGTGACTCTAGTCTGGAGATCTGCATATCTGGGCTTGAAATTGGCTGCTCTGTGCGTGAGGCTCAGATGAGCCAGGCTTGAAGTTGGCTTCTCTCTTTGGTGGGGCTCTGATGACCTGTGGAGTCCAATGTTGAAAATGGCTGCGATTATGGTGAGCAAGTTTCCTCTGGCTGCTTCTGAGGCAGGCCGGGCCCTGTATTTTTAAATTGTTTTCTCTTGTATCATTGTATCCTAATTTATTTCAGCTTGAGTGTAATTATTACATTACTGTGTGTTTGTGGTTGTTTTCAGTCTTCTAATGATAAAACTGTGAATTTATTATCTTCCTTCTGTTTTTTTTGAACTCTTACCCTTTTCTTTCAAGAGTTTGATTTTACTCAGAAAACCAAATTATCAACTTGAAACTTTTGACCAGTCTTCCAAACTAACATTACAGGCTACTTGGGTCACAGAAATCTCTTTCCTTTCTTTCTCTCTATCTCAAGACATTAAAGTTAGCTATAAGAAAAATGGATAATCGAGGGTTTTAGCAACAGCAATTCCAGGTTTATGTTAATTCGGGTACAAATTAGTGTTTTTCTGTGTTTTAGCCATATGCGCACAATAGTCTAAGAAACTTATAACATCATAGATTCTGTTTCATGAGGCACAGCCTAAGATTCTATATTTCTAACAAGCTACCAGATGATGAGGGTGGGCAGACTCCCACTTTTGGATATAAGACTTGTAGAACTGTTGCTGTTCTGCTGTAGTATTATGAGTAATGTTGTCTAGAATTCACAAAGAGCCATAACTCACTTTACAAATTGAGGGCAGTGAATCTAGAGGCTAGTAGTGGTAGCTTTAGTTAAGGAATCAGAGTGTACTTTATAGAATATCTGATTTGGTTTTATGATGTATGTTAGTTGGCATGCTTTTAAGTTATTTTAACTTATAGATTATGATAATAAAGTTTGAAGCAAAATTTTTAAAATTTTTTATTTTTACAATTACAAAGATATACAATTAAAAAGTTCATATTTGGGTTTTGGTCATACAGTGTTCCAGCACCCAACCCTCCACCAGTGCCCATCTCCCACCACCAACGTCCCCGGTTCCCTCCCTCCCCCCCAGCCCCCTCCATGGCAGGTTCTTTATTTCTTTCCCTTTCTCTCTCTTTCTCTTTTCCTTCCCTTCCAGATTATGGATTACAGAACATACATTAAAGGGTTGTCATGTGTATCTTTTTGCCTCTATTTTAAGCATACTTTTCTCTAACATGAACATTTTTAGATAGGTTCTCTTGGGAATAAAATTCAGTTGCAAATTAAAACTAGTTTACTCAAACTGGATGACTTATTTATCTCTTTTCACTGGACAATAAATTTCTTGAGGAAATAAGTTGTATAGATTGTCATCTTGTAAATTTCCTATTGCCTATGAAGAAGTCTCTCCTTGACCAAACACCAGTTAGGCTCCTCCTAGCCTTCATTTCACCAGACCTCAACCTTAGCCCTTGTATTGTCATTGGTTTACCTTGACCTTTTTCTGCAAGAATACAAGAATAACTGGTACATTAGCACCCTAAATATCTGAAATTGCTCTTCATTGCCTTTTATTGCTGTCTAAGTCTTTGAACTGCCCTTAGCATGAATTCTCTTAAGTCAGTTTAGCAAGAATCCCTGGATATTTCCCTTAGTAATTTTTCATTCTCTGACCTCCTCATTCTGTTGATTCTAAATCCCTGTGCTGTAGCTGGAGTTGAGTTTGATCTCCCGCCCTTTTACAATAGCCCTGAATAAAGTCTCATTTTAAGACTCACAAGACATATTCTACCAAGTGTCAGAATAATTATTTAACATATGAGTTGGGGAGTAAAATATGACACCCCAAATATGTCCTTTTTTCGATGAGGGTTATTATATGGGAAGGACTGTGAGGCTCTGTGGAGATTGTCTTTAAAAAAGACATTGCACCTAAACCTTTTCCTTGAAAGGTATATCTGGAAAATATAATCATATCTCTTTTCAGTGGAAAAGGTGGAAATTAAACCAGCACACCTTTCTTTTTACTGTGCTTTCCTTGGTAACCTTCTAATTTATTCTCCCATTTCTGCCAACCCTACCCCCCCTTATTTTAGCCAAGTTTTTACGATGTCATCTGAAACCACAGAGGTAAATTACTAAGTGTCTCCCATGTATATAGGAGTTATGTATGTTATTACTGTTTTCTATTATCGGTCTGTCTTATGCTTGTTTGATTATCTGAAGAGCCCAGCGTGGTATGGAACTATTTCTTCTGTGCCCTGACACCTTTACTTTCCCTTCTGCACATTTTTGTTTTTGCTTCAACTCAAAAGCATTAAAAAGGGTGATTGTTTCTCATCATATTTTGTTTTTCCTTTAAACTTAAACAGATTTTTGTGTTACAACTAAATTCTATTAAAGATAAGTATCATTTTAAATTAGGTGGTATTTTTTTTAAGTTAGTATTTGAATTAAGTCAGTGCTTACTGATCTTTTTAGGCTTTTAAGGTGCAATGCTCAGAAAAAGGTAAAATTAAGACAAGATGGGTATAAAAATGAACACATGCTGAAGATTTTATTTTGGTAGCATGATATGAAGAAACGAGATATTATTACTAATCACTTAAAGTACAAAAGAAAGGCAAAGTAGCTTTACTTTATATAGGATAACCTGTGTTAAAGTAAGTTACAAATCAAGGCAATGCTAACTTGTATAATGGGAAAGGAAGGCAATAAAATTACTACCTAGAGTATGGAGAGATAGTATGTGGATGGGACTCTTGCTTTGAGAAAGGCCATCTTGTGTTTCATCCCAGGTATTCCAAATCCTCCTTCAAGCTTCACCAGGAATGAGGCCTGAGCACAGAACCAGGAGTAAACCCCTAGTACTTCCCAGTGTGCTCCCTCAAGAAAATCACTGCCCGTCAGTACATAATTTACATACTGATTAGGTAACTACAATTTAAGAATTTGTAAAATTATCTCAGGTAAAGTGAATAGAGCTAGCATCAGTCAGTTGGGAAAAGTGTTCTTCCACACTTCCCGCTGTCTGCATATTCTAATGCAACGTGGTTTTTGTTGTTGTTTTTTTAAAGAAGATGGTCTATGATCTTGGGTGTATGCCTAGGTACTGTATTCAAACCTTCAAATGCCCTAAATATTCAAGTTAAAACATAAAAAGATCACCCAAAATTTGAGATTGATCAGACACAAATAATGATAAAAAAAATTGAACAAACAGCATATTACCAAAAAAAATTTATAGTGCATAGCCTTAATCTTCAAGCTTGTATCCTGAAAACTAAAAGAAAAAGTAATACTTTTTCTTTTTTTTCCTTACTGGAAGAATTGAACTTCATTGTATAATCAACGATCTATTCAGATTGGGCTATTAATAAGAATTCATTTATGTAATTGAACATACTTAAAAGAGAAATTTTTTAGACCAGAAATTTAAGTTGGAAATCAACTAAAAGTTTGAAATTATGCCTAGAATTAAACCTGAGTTGCTTAAGAATACCGTGTTGTTCATTGGTTGAAACTGTTGATATTTTCCTTCTGAGCATGCATGTTCGAATACAGCTGCTCAAATTGGGATAGGAAAATATTTCATTGAAACTGACACTCTGCTTCCTCATGAGGAGGCAAGGTCAGAAAAATGAGGCTTCAGGAGAGAAAATGCCTTTTAGGCAAGGGCCTTTAGGTTAAATTCTTTCAGAGGCATTTTATTAAACATTTTTATAACACTTTTGTTTTTAATTAATTATTTTTTAAAATGAAGGCACAGTGATTAAGACCTCTTTTTTGCATGCATTTTTGTTGCTCACATTTGAAGTAATTTTTCCAGGAAAGTTTATTTATTTATTTTGTGAATTCGCTATTTCGGTGAGTGTTACTTATCCTTCAGTAAAGAACCAGATAATATTTATTGTTCTAATTGGGGAGAGGTGAGCTACACCTGGCATTGCTACAGCAGTGGCAGCAGATGGTGCCAAGGGTCAAAGCAGGCTATCAGTATACTGCGCAGGTCTCTTAGGTCCTGCACTCTCTTAACTCTCTGGCCCTGATAAATATTTATTTTAGACTTTGAAATAAATTCTTTTATAACTACTCACTTTTGTCTTGTAGTGTGAAGCAGTCACAGACATAGCTAATGTGACTGTGATCAAGTGAAATTTTTTTTTATGGGCACTAAAATTGGAATTACAGGGCCTAGCTAGCTTTGGATCTTTGCTGTTTAAGCTGCTTACAGTTTAAGCCTTACATGTCTTTAAGCCAGAGTTCATGCTAAAGGGATCTCTCCTTTGTGTAAACACTGATGGAGGGTGTGGCAGTTACAGGAGTCTTTTTTTTATTTTATTTTATTTTATTTTATACCACCATGAGATATACAGTTACAAAGATGTTCACAATTGGGTCTCAGTCATGCATGCAGTGTTCCAGCACCGATCCCTTCACCAGTGCCCCAATCCCGCCACCAATGTGCCCCTACGACCACCATCCACTACAGATGGAGGATGGCTCACCACCCTCTCCCCATTCCACATCAGCCCCACCCCCACCCCCAGTTTGTTGCAACTACAATGACCATCACAATGTATACATGGGCAAGACCTGGGGAGTACCTGACCCTAAACTGGATTATTATCTAACTTGATGATTTCACTGCAACTATGCGTTTGGCAAGTCTCTTCTCTGGTGTTGCTGGTAATGGTGACTGTGGGGCTCTTAGCCATGCCCGCTGGTCACTGGAGGTGGAGGGATGAGGGAGGGGTCCCAATCCCTGCTCCAAGCCCATCCAGTGCGGCCATAGCAGCCCACGTGTCTGCTGACCCTAGGAGCTGTGCTGAACCCAGCCACGGACCGAGCCAGTTTCACCCTCTCGTCTTTCCATGGGCTTCTCCACATGGGAAGGAGCCAGTGCAGCTGTGCACCTGGTCAGTCTCTTCCAGGAGTCATTTTGACTCAATAACTTTTGGAAAATTTGTTATAATCTCTACTGTGACTTCAATGCTATGTAGATTAGGCACAATTCCTTTTAATATCCACTGGTCCCAGCACAGGACAATGAGAATTTAAAGTAGACCACCACCCTTGGGCTCCTCCTCCCATTCCTTCACCTCCATGCCAGCATCCTGGAAGAGAGACAGGCCAGACCCACAGCTCCATCAGTGTGTGGCTGCTCTGCGGCCACGCTACAGTCTTAGATAGTACTGGATGTTAGGATCAGGTCCGTCCCAGGATCTTTCACATTTATACATTGTATACAGTTCTAGGCAAGTTCTAGCTGTGATCCTTCATTCTAGTGAGCCTTGCAAGAAGCCAGAGGTGCCTCCACACCATGAAGTAAGTCATTTTCGACATCCAGACTCCACAGCTCCTCAGAGCTCCACCCAAGGGAAAACCTGGTCTTTCCCGTTGAGTTTCATCAGTAAATGCTTGAGATGAGAACATTCTATTGAGAGTATGCCACCTTCAGGACACAGTCTGGCAAACTACCTGTGTTTTATTTGATATGCCAAAAACCAGTAACAGTTATTATGGACATCATTCCCATGACCTGAAGGAATGGTTTGAGGCTCTTTCTGTTCCTGGAGCAAGCAAATGCCCCGGGATACACTTGCTTGCAACAGGACATATGGAGATGTTACTGGTGCCCGCTCAAGCAAATCAATGCAATGGGAAGACAAGTGATATAACTGATACAAGTGAAAATTGGAATTTTATATAACTGACATATGATATACTTTTAAAAATTTTTATTATAGCACCATGAGATACAAAATTACAAAGCTGTTCATGATTGGGTTTCAGTCATACAGTGTTCCAGCACCCATCTCTCCACCAGTGCACATTTCCCACCACCATTGTTCCCAGTTTTCCTCCCCAACCCCCGCCTGCCTCTTTGGCAGACACTTTTCTCCTCTTCCTCCTCCTCCTCCTCCTCCTCCTTCTTCTTCATCGTCGTCTTCTTCCTCTTTCTCTTCCTCCTCCTCCTCCCCCCTCCTCCTCCTCTTCCTTCCTCTCTCTCTCTTTCTCACTCTCTCTCCTTTTGCACATTGTGGTTTGTAGTACATTCACTGGGGACTTATCATGTATATAATTTTACCTACTTCCAATATTCAGTTTAGGTTAAACATTACCATTTCCAACTATTGCTCATAAACTGGTTCCTTCTCTGTTTTACCTAATCTCTGTACACCACACACTTGGGGTAGATTTACTTTACAATTTTTCATCCACTTAGAAAGGAAAACATCATTCCTAGTTTATGATTCTATAAAGAGACAGTTTCCCAAATTTGGTCACGGCTCATTGTTTTCCTACCTCTCCTTTGCTAATTGGGAAGGTGTATTTGCTAGATATAGGTTAGATTTTTATGTTTACATTATGCTTTGTCAGATTTTGTGTGCTGTCACTTATCCACTAATAGATTTGGTTAGATAGGTTAACTTCACTGAAAGTAGGTTTCTTTCTTTGTAAAACATAATAGTGCTTAAATTCAGAATTGTATTTTGGACAAAATTTATGTCCGAACATGTAGCTCTATGCTTGAACTTCTGAAAAGCATCAAATAACTTTTGCATCCTATTCCCTTGATATCTTCTCTTAGTTTCTCAATATGCAGGTTTTTGGAAGTGGCATTGGATTTTGTAGGAACTCAATTATTTAATAAATACTGTTGAATTTTGTTATTGTTGTTGTTGTTGTTTGTTTTTGGTGACACACTTGGTGTTGTTCAGGGGTAATTCCTGTCTCAGCACTCAATAATTACTCTAGATGGTGCTCAGGTGATTATATGGGATGCCTGGGATCTAATCGGGGTTGACTATTTTCCAGGCAAATGCCCTAACTTCTTACTATTGCTCCAGTCCCCAATTTTAATTTTCGAATTAACTATTAGATAAATTATATTTATGTTAGGAGAATGTGCAAGTAAAACACTGGATTGAATTATTTATTCTTTACCCATTTTATTATCTTATCTTTCTGTGAGATTTTTATAATAGGCTTGCAGTGTATTTTTCTGAAGAGTCTTCCCCTGACTTCCTTCTCTTTGGAGTTTCCCCCAAGTTTCTCCATAACTCCTGCAGTGATGAAGGTGAGCACTTTCTCTATCAGTCTTTCCTCCTCAGTGCTTACCAATCTGAGGATCCTTTTACTTGTTTGTTGGCAATTGTCTGACATCCCTGCCTCCTCAACCCCCACCTCCAGTATGTCCAAAGAGACTGTCTGTTTATTCATTGCTGTGTCTCAGTGCCACCTCAATGACAGACAATGAGGAAGTACTTAATGAATACTCGATATTGAAATGAAAATGCTCATATTTTAAGAACAGGGAAGTGGGAAGCTGCTTTGTATTTTCTGTATTACAAGTATCTATTAGGAAAAATTGAACTTGAAAATGGCTGGTGTCAAGCAGATTTGAATTTAGCATGAAATGTATTCATATTAAAAATAAAACAATTCACGTGAGGGACTGATCATTACAAACCAGAGTCTAAAATATCGACCTCCTTTGATAAACATGAGGTTTGTAAGTAGAGACGTTAGAAGAACCGTGCTAGGTTTTGGGAAGCATTGTAAACAATGTTGGGCTTGTTTTAGTCTACTGTGTATCTTATAAGTGTTTCCCTGGTGAAACAATACAAAAACAGAAGAATAAATGGGGTGGGATGAGGAGCATTGGATTTGAAATGAAAATACTTTTTGTTCAAGTTCTAGCTCTGAAGAGGTCTTGGAAAAACCAGCATGTGACCATCTGCCCCTGGGCAAGGTCACTTACTTGTCTGGATTAAACAATAGTTCATAGTTTTTTTTGGGGGTAAGGGTCCTTAGCATATGTAGCAACTGGTTGTGCAACCTCTTAAATGCTATTCTCTCATAGATTGTACATTTTATTATTAAAAAGAAACTGACAAAGAAATGGCATCATTAAAAAGCAGCAATAGCACACAGTTTTAATCCACAGTTGCCCCTTCCCTCAGAGCCTGTGCAAGTTTTATTGGTTGTGTTAGCTAAAGATCTACTGTCTTTTACTCTTTGGGCTTTCTCTGCTTTACAAATTTGGAGGTGGTGATGGTGCTACAGATGGTGCTGCTGCTGAATCAATGAGGAATACTTTGCAGTGAGAATTTAGCCTCCTTTTTCTTTTTACTAGTCACTTTTATAGGCCATTTGTAAACCTGGGTAAGGGTGTTTTTATACTGAGGATTTAACGTGCAAGGTATGTATTGTGCCGCTGTGCTACATCTCTGCTCCCCACCCCCTTGGCCGTCAAAATTCTAGATAGGTTTGTCATTGTCCTGATAAGGCAACTAAGGCTTAGGTAGGTGAAATTACTTGCTGATGGTCTCACAGCTATTCCCTAGAGTCCACAAACCTTGGTCTCATCTTTATTCTAAGGCAGGGACTCTCTTTGATGTGCATCTGACTCCTCTAGAGTTTATTAAGCCCTGATGCTTGGCTCTAACCCGGAATTCCTGATTTGGTTGAGAATTTCCAAGTGATGTTTCCAAGGTATAGGATATGCACTTTCAGAATCTGGTCCACCCAGTACAGTTTATTGATTGGCAGCATATTTCATGGCGGTTCTTTGGCCAGTTTTTCTTTCTTATGGAAATAATTTGAGGGGATAAAGTTGCCTTCCATAAAAGGAAGAATAAAAATGTGAGAGAAGAGAATCTTAAAACGAGAGTAGTACTTGGCCTTCATTCAGAAGCTCCTCTGAGAACACAGGGAGACTTCTTTCCAGTGAACCTGAAAACTAAAGTAGCTTTGCCAAGATGAGGCCCTGGCAAAGCCTCCAGAGAGTTTGCAAGAAAGAAAATGGATTTCTTCAAGTGTGTCATGGATTCTTAGGAGAGGGATAATGATTTGGCCCATTAACAGAATGATTGGTGCTGGTGAGTTTAAAGTGATGATTTGCTTTGTGGAAATGCTCAAGCAGCATTCATTGACAGGTGCTATTCTTCTTTAGCTGCCAACTAACTCACTTAGAAGCCATGTTTTAAAAAAAATCTTTAGTGGGCTTGGGGTGTGACTTATGTTTGAAGCCCTGGGTTTGACCCCATGTGCTACGGCTTCTAAGCGCTGGTAGGTGTACCCGTTGACACCACCAACAACCCCGTAACAAAACATCTTGTGCAAGGAATGAAAGAATCACTCCTCTTTTGTAAAATGGGCATATTCAGTGTAGGTTCCCAGTTTTCTGTATTAGGAGACAGAATTAGAACACCTCTTAATTCAATTTGTAGCAAGTCAGAGTTCAAAACTACAATTTCACAAATGTTTAATAAAAAAATGTCACTGGTTTTGATTGAGTTGTGTTATTAACCTCTAGCTTGGGTGCATATTTTTATTTTTTCGAATCAGTGTTAATGTGTCTGACTTCTCAGTAATACATGCTGTCTTTCATTTATTCTAGGAACACATATTGGTGGAATAATGCATTTCATTGGCTGGTTCAGCACAAGGTTTTAAATAAAGAAATAGCAAGATAAATAAGTTACCTGCAGGAGACTGTGCAGCTGATATTTTTTTTTTATCTCTAAATGTAGTAAAAGATATTAAAACTGTCTCTTAAAAATAGCAATTTGTTTCCTTTTGCTATAATCGTGGGTGAAAGTGCTGCACTTTTTTTTGAGCCTTGGGTGATTTAGTTAAAAGACAAAAAGTAAAACAAATACAAAACCCAGAAAAAGCAGTTTCAACGTTTTCTAAAACTGTCCTCTAATAGTAAACAGCTCAAAAACCCTTCCATAATATATATGAGCAATTTCTCAATTTTATACCTAGATATTTCTATTATACTCTGCAAAGAAGATAATCCTGTGTGAATAAAAGAAAAGCACCTTTTTCAGATTGAATATGCTGGACAATTCAGTAGTGAACTGCATGATTACCAATCTTTTAAGCAAAGCTTTTATGTAAGGCAACTTTATAACTTCATTTTTCCAAAGAGTAAAGCATTAAAGACCATAAGGGAAAATAAAAGGCAAAAGAGAAATGTAAAAAAGAGCCTCATCCTTTATAGCTCTATAGCGGCTTGTTTCATGTTATACACACCAAGTTAACCCTTCACTGTAACTTATGAAAAGGCAACTCTTCTCCCTGTAGCAGTCAGGTGATACAGCTGTGAGGGCATTTGACCACCATTATTTTTCTTTCCTCTTTTGTTTCTTTCCGTATTCATCTCCTTCATTCTTTGTTTCTATATTTTACTGCTTAGGAAAATGTAATAGGGATCATCAATATTAGTCATTTTTAACATGCTGCAGGAACTGTCAAGTAACAGTGATTACTGCAAAAAGAATTGGCTTTCTAATTTCCTTGTGGCTCAGAGTATTCTAAGTCAAGATTTCCAAAGTTGTTTTTTCACAAAGAAACAAATATATTTCTTTTTTCCCTCAATAAGATGAATCCATGCATGTGATTCTGGCCTGAAGGTGGATCATGGCACATTTCTCAGAGCTTGCCTCTCCATCCATCTGTCTCATAATCATATGAAGCACTTGAGAAAAAATGCTACTTCCTGAATTCTATACTGGACTGATGAAACTTGACTTTCAGGGATGGGATGGGAGGGGGGCAGAGCTGGAACATGTTGTTTTCTCAAGTTCTCCAGGTGAATCTTAGCACATTTGAAGTCTGAGCATTGCTTTAAGGGAATGAAAGGCCTGGTGATTGGCATAAAGTGTTGAATGTGATTTGAGAAGAGCATGCAGTAATTATGGCAGATGTTGTATATTTTCTATTCCATCTTTCATTCACTAGTATAAGGAACTTAGGGCACAGTTGTAGTAACCTGGGGTGAAAGTTCTTAGAGAATAAGATACATGTGGACAAAAATTCCATTTGATGACAAAATTTAGGGGGTTGATATATCCCCTGAAATTCATTTATGATATCAAAGGATGTTTCTTATGTTCTAGGAATTCTTCACCTGATGGGATAATTATTAGTGGAAGAGAGAGAAATCCCAAGTAGGAAGACACATGCCATATATATTTAGACCCTTTATAGTTAAATATTCTGTACACTGCATCATCATGCTGGGAGTGTGGAGAAGCTTGAGATGCATCTTCTGCTCTTTTGGCCAGGTCACAAGCCCAGAACTTTGTTCCTTAAGGAAAGGAAGCCTTTTTATAATTTGTCATGTATATGGAAGTCTCATCATATGGAACTCTAGCATTCGGCACATTTTCCATCAAAAAGAAAGGCAAATTTCCTTAGCATCCCTCTCAGTGAATCAAAAACTTCATTTAAACCAAATAGAAAATGTTAGCTACATTTATCTATCTCAAAAAGCATTATAACATAAGGAACACAATTATTAAGATGAATTGCAACTGCGGAATGAACCAAAGCTATAGGGAAATCAGATCCTTGTTATTAAAAGAATGTGTGTATGTCATATATATTTATGTAACTTTTTTCTTTAGGTAGAGTAGTTCATGTTGGGCAATCATACTAGAATCTCAAAAATTAGTAGATCTGGTAATCAAATCTTGACAGTCTTCAAAGGCTACTTTTGAGTTTTCTCATCATTATAGTTGCTGAGAAAGTATTGACACTGTGTTGTCTAAAGGACTGCTAGAGTTTGATTATATGTTGTTTCATGGTGTCTTAAAGAGTAGCTTTCCTCCCTGACATAGTTTATATAGAATTTTTAAAATATAGAACATCTGACTCTGTTCTCTTTCTCTAAAAAAGCTTTTTTATTTTCAGTTTTTGTAGGTCCGATGGTAGTAGTGAACTTAGACCTGGCTTTGCTATTTTGTAAAAATGTCCTCAATATCAGATGTCATTGAATGTAAAGGGATTTCTAAGGCAGTTAATGATATGGAAAAGGTAAAGGAATGAGCTTGGAGGACCATGTGAAGTGTTCTGACCTTTATGTCAGAGATAAAAACCATATTTGTAATGTGGAAAAAGAAGCAAGGGTTGCCTTCATCTAAAGAGCAGGAGATGAAATGCTGATGTAAATAGAATACTATTCATTTAATTAGGCTTCTCTATTTAATTTATAGTTTCCTGGAAAGGCTTGTGTTCTGACGCTCCATGGTTTTATTTGGTTACCAATTATGGAAACTAGTTGTGTTTCAGGAAGCTCTCTGAAAGGTGTGCATAGATAATAAATCCTGTGCTTGCTCGACATATTGATGGTTCTGTTGATGAGAGGTTGCACAAAGTCAATAGTGGATTCTGCTTTGCGGTGACATTTGCATTTAATAAAAAGCCATGTGTATTGTAGCTGCTGTATAAACACAACTGGCACGAGTGTGTCATGGCCACAAATGCTAAGGGTAGACTATTTTCCTGAGAAGGAAATATAAGTATGGATGATTACTGTTTATTTTTTTTAAAACAGTTTGGGCCTCAGGTCACAGAGACAGATTAATTATAATCCTTAGTGTATGACATACTGTCATCCATTGTTCATATGTTAACCCCATTCTGATTTCTTTATACAAAAACAATCAGATTAATCCTAGAGTATAATATCACCAATAGTTCACATATAAATGTGTAATTTTTTGCTTGTTTTGCTTCTGGGTCAGATTTAGCTGTGCTCAAGGCTTGCTGCTGGCTCTGCACTCAGAGATCACTCCTGGAGGGTTTTGGAGGACCATATGGGTAGTCTGAGTCAGCCGTTGCAAGGCAAGCACCTTACCTGCCGTACTGTCTCTCCAGTCCCCAGGTGCCTAACCTTTTTATTCATCTTTGCCTCCTTCTGAGCAGTGACTGCTAATTCATACTAATTATCCCTTTTTCTTTTTATTCTTCAGATAGTTTCATATGAACTACTAGGAACGGTCATTTGCTTTGTTACTCCAACCCCTTTATTTTTTGCTCTGCTATGAATGATGGCGGCACATGGAAATTCTTAACACACATTCCCTGCTACGTGTGGTAGAAAGTAAAGCATGGCCTTGCTGGCAACTAGAATATAGAAATAAACAAACATAGAAATAAACTAGAACAAGAAATAAACAAAGTCAGTTTGTGATCCTATAAAGTGACCCCACAAAGGGTAAACAAAATTACTGAACATCTCTTTCTTGTGACTATCAATACCTTTTTATGAAGAAATTGCACTAGGCCAGTTCCAATATGCTTTGTTCATTTCAGTCGTAGACGAAGCCCCTGTTAACAGTCCCTTTATGGAGACAGTCCTAAGGCTCCTTGGGGTGTTTTCTCTGTTGCCATCATATGTGGAAGCACTAAATTTTGGCAGACACTGTATTCTGGTGGTCTTTTGCAAATGGACTTGGACATATATCCTTAAGCTACTCTTAAATGCTAGTATACACATAGGAATAAATTTGCCAGATGGTATGGTATGTGAATACTCTAGATTATAATTTAATATAAAACATGCTAATTTTCTTCCTTGTGTCTCATTACTCTTAATTTTCAGGCACTGTGGCCCCAACATTCACTTAACCTATTTCTGCATGCAGAGTAACTGCACAAGACAGGTTGTATATATATGGAGCACACACTGGTATTAGAGCAAATGGCAGCTCACTTTCTTTAAAGGGGATACATGCTTATTCTAGCTGTTGTCATTTGCTTTTTTATTAGTGGAATGTACTTAGCATAATTTCTTTTACTCTTAGCCTGCGGCACTTTCATCTTTAAAAAATTCAGCCAAAGATGAATGTTCAGATGTTTTCTTACATAGAGTTGCCCTTTTACTTTGAGAGTGACCTAGAAATGTTAGTTTGTTGCAAACTATAGTGGATATGTAAGAATCATCTGAGGAATCTCTGCTTCAATTATGAGTCCTGGAGGGTTGTTTGGTGACTGAGAAGAACCTGTAATATGTTTCAACTTGATGTATTTGTCACAATTTCTGTGGGGGAAATCCCATGTAGGGCCCTATTTCTTTTAAGAAATGAAACATTATGATGATCTTACTAATTATAAAATGCTAAGAATGAAGTAAATATTAACCTGGACTTCTATAAGTAAATATTAATTACTTAAGTAGGCAATGTTGGGTGAATAAAATTAGCAAAATGCAGGGGAAGATATTGAAATTGTGCTTCTTAAGTAAAACTCTACCTTGGAGAGAGCTATATAAACATGTGTGCTTTCAGTTCTCATTGCTATAGATATATGCTGTACCAGACACATGATTCCTGCCTTCAGGGTGCTTGGATACTTGCAAGCAAGGGGAAAACAGGCAAAAATTATAATTTGTAAATGATTTTTGAGAAATTATTTTGAAACCAGTTTTGATCAACATTAAGATGTTCAGGATGCTCTGAGAATGGTTATTAGGGTCCTTGCCTATTTTTATCAAGTTTTCTGGCATTTCTGTGAAGAAATGGGGTTCAGTACTAGGAGAATGGGTCAGTGTCCTAAGACCCGCTCCAGGTTCAATGATTTTTATTGGACTCAGCATGTAATTTTGCTCATGACTATGATTTATTATAGCAGAAGGATAAAAAGCAAAATCAGCAAAGGGAAAATGCTTATGGAGTGAAGCCTAAAGGCATGGAAGCACAAGCTTTCACTCAACTCTTTCCTGTGGAAACGCTCAGGGATTATACTCCATGTGACAAAGTGGGTGAAATATTGTCTGTCAGGGATTCTCATCAGATCTTCAACCCAAAGTTTTAGTGGGAGGCTGGTCACATCGGCATCCTTTGCCTAATAACAACTGAATTCCAGACTCACAAATGGAAAAGAGGTATTTGGACAGGTTCCATATTGTTTAGGAAAAGTATGTATGCCTTTTTTATCAGTTGTGGGAATAGAGGAACCTAGACTCCAGGCCTGAAGTTTTTAGGTGTCAGTTAACAGTTATTTTGTGAGCAGGCTTTTCTTAGGAGAACAGCCCCGGGCCTTTGTGTTTCCTTATTATTATTTTTTTTCCTGAACAATGGACTGACTGAAGTAAGTAGGAATGAAATGACATGATACCTTGGACTTGTTTGAAAATATTTAATCAAAGCATTGGAGAGAGAACTTAGTGCCTGAGAGCATGCTTCGCAGAGGGAGGCCCTCGTTCTATCCCTGGCTTTGCATGTCCCACAGCAACCCCAGGGGACCTCCTCACACCGGGTGTAACTCCGAGGGCTACCGTATGGCCCCCCCAAAACACAGAAACTAAAGACAAAGATAAAAAGGAGATAACATAAGATATTGATTAGACTGAATAAATGGCTAATTGAAGATTTATTAAAAATTTTTTTTGGGGAGGGACCATTTTGACAACAAAAAGAAAGAAAACCAAAACCTCAAACTATGGGTATTAAGAAAAAACTGTTGACCAAATGTAAATGGTATAGATTGTATATACTGAAGTTTAGTTAAGCTTTATTAAAAATGACTTATCTATTTCGGTTTAATTTAGTCAACTCAAGAAACCTTTGTTTTAGAGCTTATTACTTGTCAGGTACTAACAGCATCCTTTGAACAGTACACAAATTATCAAGAGTTTCATGTCTGTGAGCACATCTATGAAATGAGTGTGTTCATAAGTTGCTCCTCACTTGGGTGTTGGGAAGTGAGAGAATCCAGCTGGTGCAAGTTTCATTAGCCATGAGTTATATAATGAATGTGGATAGCAATGTTGTGGAGGCACGTGCTTTTCTCATTGGCTTAGAAGAATAATCAATGAGGTTGAACCTTCCTGAGGGGGAGCAGAAATGGTGACAGGAATATTGCCCCAGAGAATTGTTGCTGGCAGTAACTTGGCAGGGGGAGAGAGCATGCTGGGTCCTCCCTTTGAGGAAATCTGGATGATGAGCACTAGCTTTTATTTGAAAGGGAATAGATAAGCTATTGAATTGGAACATATCAGAGGTGGCTTTACTTGAAAATGCTTTCAAAAGCTGTTTCACACAGGATGGGGAGGGGGCAGCGGTATCATTAAATAAGCTGGCAACTTTTGTAACCAGCTTTTTGGTTTCCCACCTCAAGGGAGAGTCAATAAACTTTGATTCCCAGCACTAATGTAATTATTTTGATTTTTTTCCCAGCTCATTCTAGAGAAGGCTGCAGAACTGCAATATCAGATGGCCAAAAGCAATTCAGAAATCCAGTGTCCCCAAGGACACCCGCTGCCTTTCAGAGGTAGCAGGAGAGGGGGGTGGAATAAATCATTTCCTCTGATCTTGTTAGTGTTGAGAATATTACAGGGAAGCAAATGCACTGCAGGACGGCTACCAGAAGACACTTCAGGCAAAGGAAAATAAAATTTCTTAGCTTTCCAAAGATTTCTTTTAAATACAATTTCCTACTTATTTATTTCTTCAATCATTGTATAAGGGGTTACCCCTTCCTAGAGATTTTGAAACCTCTTCCACCTTACATTATCTTGCAATCCAGGGATTCTCTCTGATACTGCCCATGGCAGCTGTAATACACTTCTTAATGTCAATTGTTACCGCAGTAATATGTCTGGTTCATTTAGTGTAAATGGTCCCATCATTCTGGGAGGTTTCCTTGGACCTAGTGAGAAATTACTTTCATGAATAACCCAGTGTGCTTGACTAGAGAGATCTACATGTGGGGGCTGGTGATTTTTTTCCCTCTAGAAAGCGAACACAGTTTTTAAGTGCTAGCTGCTTTGTGGTTTTTATGATAATGGATAAAAACAGAGTAATCAAAAGTTCTAATGATGGTCCAAATGAAGTTCCAATAATTTCTAAGGATATGTATATATGTATTTACATAATTTTATTTTTAGCTTCAAGGGCAGCTAACAATAACTGAGAGCTAGGCTCTCACTTATAAATCACAAACCTTGAGGCCTAGACCAGGGACATTGGCAGTTAATCATTATCTTCATAATACCAGAAAAATCCAGGCCTTGACTTTCAGTGCCATGAATATTACTTCCTGGAGGCAAACTTCAAGTTGTGAATTTGAGGTCTCTGATATTAGAAGGCCAGCAGGCCAGCCCTCATTACTTACTCAAGTATATCTTTACCTGAGAGGAGATTTTCACTTTTATTTTGTTCAGTGGCCTTCTCAGTTTTAGACTTCATCTCCATCACTAAAATTGCCTGTCATGTCAATTAAAGGTAGAGCAAAACTAAGTCACTAGATGTGAGGGCTTTTGAGGACAGAAGAAGCTGGCAATATCAACTTTCCCCTACTAGTTATATACTGCCATTCCTTTGATTAATCCCCACACCCTATTTTCTAACCCCTGAATATGATGTATCTGATGAAGCCCTCACTCCATTTGTCTGGTTCCCTGCTTGGATGGCAAAGAACCACACTCATAATGTAATAACACACTGGGTTTGTTCCAGCTACCTGGGGCTGATCGCTTCAGTGAGACACGTAGGTCCTAGTGAGAACGTTTGACCCCAGGGAGAAAGGAAGCAGGGATTATATAGGCCTTCTAAGGCCTTTACATATGTCATAGCCTGCGCAAATCCATGTAGCCAATAAACTTAAAGAAAAGCATATTTCAAACATTTCATCCTAAAATAGTCATACAAATTTAAAGGCAAGAGGAGTGATATGTCCTGTTCCAGTCATGTGCTTAATCAACATGAAGACATCCTGCCCACAGCCGGTGATGAATCTATACTGTCCAGATGACCAGAATAGATATGCGTGGTCAATGACTTGTTTGTCAAGGCCCCAGGGCTTTCATAGTTGGGTCCAATATAGGGCTAAACATATCTTCTACCTAGAAGCACAGATTTTCATTATATTTTTGCTTCTGAAATTTTAAGATCTTACATTTGATATGATCACTTAATATCATGGTTCTTCATGTTGTCTGCTGATCTCTTATTAAGTCAATGATCTTTCAATTCATGACCTTTTAGATTACAGTTTATATATTATCTTTCAACTTTCTCCTCACCTCTGCTACTCCCTGAGTTTGGGTTACACTGACTCATTAGACCATTTGAATGTCGCCCAGGCTAACACAGGCCTTTCAAATTCGTCCAGTCCATTTCCCACAATAATGTCATCCTGATTTTATAAAAGCACAAATCTGATCTTGTCATTACTCTGCTTAAAGTTTTTAATGACCTTCTGCTGCTTCTAAAGCAGAGACCCGAGTCATTGCATTGACCAGCGGACTTGGAGCAGCAGATTCTGCTTTCTCGCATTGCACATTTCAAATCCTTCCCCCTTTCCCAGTGCCTCTGAGAAAGGCAGCTGGAAGCATGTTCAGATTCCTTCAGGAGCCTGGTATTTGACTTATTATCTACCTTGTACTGAAAAAATACCTTATACTTAATTTTTCTTTTTTAAAATTATTTTTGACTGCACGCTGCTGTGATCAGGGCTTGTTGCTCTCTCTGTGCTCCGGGGTCACTCCTGATGGTAGCAAGTGAGGTGACAGGGAAGAAACCTGAATCAGCCGCACACATTCAAGGCAAAGACCTTAACCTCTGAATTTCCCTTTCCTTCTATTTCTTCCCGTTTCTCCTCCCTTCCCTTCCCCATCCCTCCAGGATCGCTCCTGTCAGGGCTTGGAGGACTTTATGGGAGACCAGGTATTGATTCCCCATTACTGGCATACAAGGCAAATACCCTGACAACTGTACTATCTTTATGACCCCTGCTTTTTCTTAAATTCATTTTAAAAGAAAACCTTGTCTTACTATCCTAACTGGTTACTAATATTTTAAAATATATTTCAGAATATTTGTTATTAAAATTAAAAATAATCAAGGCTTCTTTAAAAAAAAAACTTAAAATGACTTTGTTATTTTAGCTATTCACTTACCACTGCTGGTAATCATTTTTCAAACTCTAATTTTCTGCTGTCTCTTTTGGGTTTGTTTTTTGTTTGTTTGTTTGTTCGGAGGCTTTTCTTCCCTTCACCCCCTTATCCCTGTCTCCCGAAATCCCTACCATTTCACTTACAGTGGTTACTCCTGGCTGTGCACTCAGAAATCACTCCTGGTGGGGCTTGGGGAACTATATGGGATGCTGGGGATTGAACCTGGGTCAACTGCTTGCAAGACACAAATGCCATACCTGCTGTTCTATCTGCTCCAGCCCCTCTCACCTGTCTTTCATGTTTCAAGTTAGAGAATTACTGCTACAAACTCCATTAGAGCTGACAAGTCAAACTGTCTTCTTTTTGTAAACAAAACAATCGCTTTATCACTGTCTTCCCGTATATCATTGACTTGTTGAGTGGGCACCAGTAACATCTCAATATGTCCTGTCAAATGCAAGATAGCCCAAGGGCATCATCCTGTTCCAGGAACATAAAAGAGACTCAAACCATTCCATCAGATCATGGGAATGAGATCTATACTTGTTACTGGTATTTGTCATGTCAAATATGACACGGGTAGCCAGGCTCTGCCTTGCGGGTGGGATTCTCTTCTAGTCACCTCAAAACTCGAGCATTTATTGATGAACCGTGTGGCCACTTGCGGCCACGCGCGAGCTGGGCTGTAATCAGCTCTTCCAGCTCTTCTGCTGGGTGGAGCTCTGAGGAGAGAGGAGTCCGGATATGAAAAATGGCGGCCCTCATGGTGTGGAGGGTCCTCTGGCTTCTTGTGAGGCTCTGCTGGGGTGGTGGTCCAGGGCTAGAACCCGCCATCCCTCCTGGACTCCTCGTGATCAGTTGGGCACAGGGAGAGCAGGAAAGGGAGAGAAGCTCCCTGCTCTCCTTGTGCCCAAACGAAACAAAACACAAAACTAATTTTTACTTTTTCTAATTTGTAGAAATATTACCTACCTCTCCAAGTACTTTTCAAAATGGTAAATTGTTTAAATATAACAGTAAAGAAAAAGAAAATGGAAGTGATTTATAATCAATTGTTTATCTGTTTATTTTGAGGGATCTCCCATACAGTTTTCAGGGGGCTAGGGGATCTTTCCTGCTGATACTTGGTTAACCTGCCTGGTGATTAAGTGCTAGTGCAGAGACCAGCCTGGCAGTCATTAGGACAGCCTCCCTCCCCACCCCCCTCCGGCAATCTTAAGGAGACCATGTGATAGTCCCAGGGCTCAAGCCAGGTCTACCACATGTCCATAGTTACAATCACCATTGAACTATCTCCACAGCCCCTAAACTAATGATTTAAATGTAAATGACCAGGGACCTTAGTGATAGGACAGCAGGTTGATAGGATAGCCTTGTATGAGGCTGACCTAGATTTGATCCATGGCTCCCCAAATGATCTCCTGTGTCACTTGAACTTGTCTTCCCGTTGTTCATCAATTTGCTCGAGTGGGCACCAGTAACATCTCCATACGTCCTGTCACATGCTAGTGTAGCCCAAGGGCATCTGCTGGCTCCAGTAATATGAAGAGCCTCAAGCCATTCTTTCAGGTCATGGGAATGAGGTCTATAATAATTACTGGTTTTTGGCATATCAGATATGAAACGGGTAGCTTGCCAGGCTCTGCCATGTGAGTATTGCCTGTGTACTGCCAAGAATAATTCCCAAGTGCAGAGCCAGAGGTAAGCCCTGAGCACTGCCAGGTGTGGCCCCCAAGTAATAGCAGAAATAAAAATAAAAAGTAAATGTAAATGGTCATTTACAACTACACTTGTGCCATAAATTAAATATTTATATCAACTTTATTGAAATAAGCTGCAATTTAAGATCAGATGCCATTCATGAATACACTATAGAAATGAAAGAAGAGAGATATGTAGGATGCGAATAAAAATCAATAATATGTGTATGAATACAGTGAGAAAAGGACATAGTCCTCGTTGAAGTAGGGTTAAAATGCTCAGATAAATTCAAATTATACAATTTTAAGATAGAGAACATGGAAAGTGTTCCATTTCTTAAAATAAGTTGAACTTATTTATGAGGATAGTTGCAAAATATTCCCTATGTTCAGATAAGGGACTGAGAGGTACTGAAGAATCACAAGAAGAATAATTCTACTCTTGAAATCCTTGCTCAGCTTGAGGCATATATTTGGTCTCTAGTTTTTAAAAAGTTGTTCAGTAGGCAACAGGGAATAAGGGATGGATCAGAAAAAGAAACAGAAATATAAAGAGTCATGAAATTATGTGAACACCTCTAAGGACAGCTTTAATGTAAGATTGAGAAATAAGAAAAAATCCAAAATAAGTAAATAATTTTCATCAGCAGTTTTTATAATATGGATTTCTTGTGCTAAAGAATTTTTAGAGGCTATAAGTATATATGTTATTGCAATAAAATGAAATATTTAAAGATGTTCTATGGTCCCCAAAGTCATTGCTAATTTGAAAATATTTGAAACTAAGTGTTATTTCTCTCTTACTTATTTGCATGAGGTAAATGTGAATGCAGATTAACACAGTTGTGCCATTTATTGTAGACCCAGTATGATAAGCTGTACTACGCTCAATGATGCTGTTTGTTGAAATAATGAATGTCTCTTCAAGTACTGAGCACAGCAGTGTACAGTCTTCTTTCAAATTTCCTGCTAGTTTCTTAGCTAAAAAATTTCTGCTATCATTAAAATTATAAAAAATTGAGACAATATATAAAATAAATAATATTTAAAAACTCCACCTGTATTTCTAGTGAAACCTTTGAAAAACCTTGAAGGTCAGGATCCATTTTTCATATTGTGGACCTGTCCTCCCATTGCAGAATAACTAGCATCCTTGAAGCTCTTCAGAAAATACTAGTTTTATTCTCTCTCAGTGAGCAACCCCTCACGATTCCAAAAAGTGGCCTTAAGGGATAGTATCAATACCATTAGAAACTTCCACAGGAGTCTGCATTTTCCTTTTTCATGCTTAGCTTACTTGTAGGAACGTGTACCCTTGACTCTTTCTCTCTGACCAATTAAAGGTGCAATGAATAGAGGGATGATTGTACGTGTCTACCATTACAAGTCTGGGGACTGTTCCATACTTAGTGAGGGCTTTCAAAAATTATTTATTGAATGAACAAAAAAAAAGTCAGAGGTAGCACCTTAAGCTTCTTTTATACAATTATCTTGGTAAATCAATGTGAAAGAGTTAGAGGTCAAACAATATTAGGGGAACCCGATTTTCTGATAGGGTTTAGTTTGCTTAGGATATTTATGGTTTGTTTCCATTGTCTCTATATCATTCCAGTTAGGATTTGTCCTAGAAATAGATAGAAAGTAGAGTAGTCAGTCCCGGTGATTCTACCCTTGCATCACTTGTATCCCGTGTATTCCCATTGATCATCGATTTGCTCGTGGGAACACCAGTAATATCCCCTTATGCCCTGTCACATGCTAGTGTAGCCCAAGGGCATCTGCTAGCTTAAGGAACATAAAGAGCCTCAAAGCATTCCATCTGGTCATGGAAATGAGGTCTATAATTGTTACTGGTATTTGTCATATCAAATACGACACGGGTAGCTTGCCAGGCTCTGCTGTGCTGGTGGGATACTCTCATAGTCACCTCTAATCTCAAGCATTTATTGATGAACTGCATGGCTGCAAAGCAGCCACACAAGCCTAGCTGTGATCAGCTCTTCTTCTGGGTGGAGCTCTGACGAGAGGGGACCTCGAATGTGGAAAATGGCGGCCCTCATTGTGTGGGGGGTCCTCTAGCTTTTTAGAGGCTCTGCTGGGGTGGCAGGCCAGGGCTAGAAGCCGCCTTCCCTCCCAGTTTCTACGCTTTGCCCGGTACATGCATTCTACCCTTGCATGTAGAATGGTTTGAGTGAAAGGTACGTCAAAAGCAGTTAGTACATGGATACTCTGATTCATCTAGATCATGAGAGCAGAAGGAAATATTCGAATATTCCAGATCCCTGAAACACTTCTTTCATGAAACTTTTGGGTCTAGATTACTAAAAGTAACCTTGTTGAACTAATTCATATCTTTCTTACTAGCTGATTCTTTTTTTTTCCATTTTCTGTCTTACCTAGCCTCTGACTCCCACACGTTTGTGATAATATCCACCTTTTTTTTCCAAATTTAATTTTTTTATTTTTACAATTACAAAGATATACAATTAAAAAGTTCATATTTGGGTTTTGGTCATACAGTGTTCCAGCACCCATCCCGCCACCGGTGCCCATCTCCCACCACCAACGTCCCGGTTCCCTCCCCCATCCCGCAGCCCTGCTCCATGGCAGGTTCTTTAATTCTTTCCCTTTCTCTCTCTTTCTGTTTTCCTTCCCCTCCAGACTATGGATTACAGAACATACAATAAAGGGTTGTCATGTGTATCTTTTGCCTCTATTTAATGCTCAGTTCTAGGTTGGCATTAGTACCCTCGACAATTGTTAGCACACTGTTCCATTTTCTGTCTTACCTAGCCTCTGACTCCCACACGTTTGTGATAATTTCCACCTTTGACAAGACCTCCTGATATATGTTTCACTTGACCTTGGATATTGGTATCATAATATGTACATATATATTTATATTATGCAGATAAATGCAGTCATTCTGTGTCTGTCTCTCTCCTTCTGGCTAATTTCGCTCAACATAATCTACTCCATGTCCATCCATTTATAGGCAAATTTTATAACTTCATTTTTCCAAATAGCTGCATAGTATTCCATTGTGTAGATGTACCAAAGCTTCTTTATCCAGTCATCGATTTTTGGGCACTCTGGTTGCTTCCAGATTCTGGCTATTGTGAATAATGCTGCTATGAACATAAAAGTAGGGATGGTGTTTCCGCTGTGTATTTTTGGTTTCCCAGAGTAGATTCCCAGGAGTGGTATGGCTGGGTCAAATGGGAGTTCAATTTCTAGTCTTTGGAGGAATGTCCATATTGTTTTCCAGAAAGGCTGTACCAGCCGGCATTCCCACCAACAATGGATGAGTGTCCCCTTTTCCCCACATCCACGCCAGCACTTGTTGTTCTTGCTCTTTTGAATATGTGCCAGTCTCTGTGGTGTAAAGTGGTATCTCATTGTTGTTTTGATTTGCATCTCTCTGATGATTAGTGATGATGAGCATTTTTTCATATGTTTTTTGGCCATTCGAATTTCTTCCTTGCTGAAGTTTCTGTTCATTTCTTCTCCCCATTTTTTTGATGGGGTTGTTTGTTTTCTTCTTGTAAAGTTCTACCAGTGCCTGATATATCCTGGATATTAACCCCTTATCAGATGGGTATTGGGTGAATATTCTTTCCCATTCTGTGGACTGCTTTTGTATCTTAGTCACTGTTTCTTTTGAGGTGCAGAAGCTTTTTAGTCTCATGTAGTCCCATATGTTTATCTTTTCTTCTAGTTGCTTTGTTAGTGATGCTTCACCTTTGAAGATGCCTTTTAGCTTCAATGTTGTGGAGGGTTTTTCCTATATTTTCTTCAATGTACTTTATGGATTCAAGTCTGATATTCAGATCTCTAATCCATTTTGATCTGTTTTTTGTGCATGGTGTTAGACACAGGTCCAAATTCATTTTTTTACATGTCGCTGCCCAGTTTTCCCAACACCACTTGTTGAAGAGGCTTTCCTTACTCCATTTTAGACTCGTTGCACCTTTATCAAAGATTAAATGATCAAATGTTTGAGGTTGGGTGTCAGGATACTCAATTCTATTCCATAGGTCCACAGGTCTGTTTTTTATTCCAATACCATGCTGTTTTAATTACTACTGCCTTGTAGTACAGTTTGAAGTTGGGAAAGGTGATGCCTCCCATCTTCTTTTTCCCGAGGATTGCTTTTAGCTATCCTTGGGGGGTTTATTGTTCCATACAAATTTCAGGAGCGTTTGGTCAATTTCTTTGAAGAATGTCATGGGTATCCTTATAGGGACTGCATTGAATCTGTACAGAGCTCTAGGGAGTATTACCATTTTGACAATGTTGATTCTCCCCATCCATGAGCAGGGAATATGTTTCCATTTCCTTGTGTCCTCTTTTATCTCTTGGAGCAGTGTCTTGTAGTTTTCTTTGTACAGGTCCTTTACACACTTGGGTAGGTTGATTCCTAGGTATTTGATTTTCTGTGGCACAATTGTGAATGGAATTGTTTCCTTAATATCCCTTTCTTCTCTTTCGTTATTTGTATATAGGAAAGCCACCGACTTTTAGGTGTTGATTTTGTGTCCTGCCACTCTACTGTATGCATCTATTGTTTCTAGGAGTTTTTGGGTAGAGAGTTTAGGGTTCTCTAGGTATAATATCATGTCATCTGCAAATAATGATAGCTTGACTTCTTCCTTGCCTATCTGGATGCCCTTGATGTCCTTTTTCTTCTCTGATTGCTATGGCAAGTACTTCCAGTACTATATTGAATAAAAGGGGTGAGAGTGGGCAACCTTGTCTTGTCCCTGATCTCAGGGGGAAGGCTTTCAACTTTTCCCCCATTGAGAATGATGCTCGCTGTGGGCTTTTGGTAGATGGCTGTAACTATCTTGAGGAAAGTCCCTTCAATTCCCATATTCTGGAGGGTTTTAATCATGAACGGGTGCTGGATCTTATCAAATGCTTTCTCTGTGTCTATTGATAGGATCATATGGTTTTTATTTTTTCTTTTATTGATATGATGTATTATGTTGATTGACTTGCGAATGTTGAACCATCCTTGCATTCCCGGGATGAATCCTACTTGGTCATGATGTATAATCTTCTTGATGAGTCTTTGGATTCTGTTTGCTAGTATTTTGTTGAAGATCTTAGCATCCGTGTTCATCAGGGATATTGGTCTGTAGTTTTCTTTCTTTGTGTTGTCTCTCCCCTGCTTTGGGTATCAGGGTGATATGTGCCTCGTAGGAGCTGTTTGGGAGTGTTTCTGTTTCTTCTATTTCCTGGAAGAGCTTGAAAAGGACTGGCAGTAGGTCCTCCTTAAAGGTTTGGTAGAGTTCACTAGTGAATCCGTCTGGACCTGGGCTTTTGTGTTTGGGAAGACTTTTAATTACTGTTTCAATTTCCTCAATGGTGATAGGCTTATTCAGGTATTGGAGGTCTTCTTGTTTCAGCCATGGGAGGTTATAGGACTTCAGGAATTGATCCATTTCTTCTAGATTCTCATGTTTCACGGCATACAGGCTCTCAAAGTAATCTCTGATGATCTTTTGGATTTCTGTGGTTTCTGTTGTGATGTCACCCTTTTTTATTTCTGATTCTGTTTATTTGGGTTCTCTCTTTCCCTGTCCTTACAAGTCTTGCCAATGGTTTGTCAATCTTGTTTATTACTTTTCAAAAAACAGCTCTTGGTTTCATTAATCTTTTGGATTGTTTTTTTTTGGTTTCCAACTCATTGATTTCCTCTCTAAGTTTTATTATTTCCTGTTCTTCTGCCTGGGTTGGGCTCCTTTTGTTGGTCTTTCTCTAATGTCTTCAGCTGTGTAGTCAGGTTATTTATGTGGGCCCTTTCTTGTTTCCTGATGTATGCTTGCAGAGCTATAAACTTCCCTCTTAACACGGCTTTTGCCGTGTCCCACAAGTTCTTATAGTTGGTGTCTTCATTTTCATTTGTTTCCAGAAATCTTTGGATTTCCTGTTTGATTTCTTCTATGACCCATTTGTTGTTCAGGAGTGAGCTGTTCAGTTTCCAGGTGTTTGGTTTGACTCCCTGTTTCTGTGTACGGTTAACTTCCATTTTCAGTGCATCATGGTCTGAAAAGATAGCTGACACAATTTCTATCTTTTTTATTTTATTGAGGTATGCTTTGTGGCTCAGCATGTGGTCTATCTTGGAGAATGTTCCATGTGCACTAGAGAAAAATGTGTATTCAGCTTTTTTGGCATGAAAAGCCCTGTGTATATCCACTAGCTCTCTTTCTTCCATTTCTTCCTTGAGGGCCAATATTTCCTTGGTGAGTTTCAGTCTTGTTGATCTATCCATCGTTGATAGAGCAGTGTTGAAGTCTCCAACTATTATTGTGCTACTGTTAATGTCTTCTTTGAGGTCTCTTAGCAGTTGTTTTATATATTTTGCTGGCCCCTCGTTGGGTGCATATATGTTTAGTAGTGTAATTTCTTCCTGGTGTACATACCCCTTAAGTAATAAGAAATGGCCTTCGTTGTCCCTTCTAACCTTTTTCAGCCTGAAGTCTATATTATCTGATACTAATATGGCCACACCAGCCTTTTTGGAGGAGTTGTTTGCATGGAGAAGAATGGTCTTCCAACCTTTGACTTTGAGTCTGTGTTTGTTCTGATTATTCAGATGCGTTTCTTGTAGACAGCAGAATGTTGGGTTCAATTTTTTAATCCATTTTGTTACTCTGTGTCTCTTAATTGGTGCATTTAGACCATTGACATTGAGAGAGATTATTGTCATCGGATTTTGTGTCATCTTTCTGTTTGTGCTTGTTGTGCTTATGGGTTTGGTCGTATTACAGTAGACCCTTCAGACCTTCTTTTAAGGTTGGTTTTGAGTCCATGAAGTTCCTGAGTTGTTGCTTATCCATGAAGTTGTGTATCTTTCCTTCATATCTGAATGTGAGTCTGGCCAGGTAAAGAATTCTTGGTGAGGCCTGCAGTTCATTGAGCCTTTTCACAATATCCCACCATTGTTTTCGGGCTCGGAGTGTTTCATCAGAGAAGTCTGCTGTAAATCTTAGAGATGTTCCTTTGTATGTGATTTCCTTCTTTGATCTTGCTGCTTTCAGTATTCTATCTCTATCTATAGTTTTTGTCATTTTTATTAAGATGTGTCTTGGAGTATTCTTGTTGGGGTTTCTTTTAGCTGGTATCCTACGGGCCTCCTGGATCTTGAGGCAAGCGTTCTTTAGTTCCGGGAACTTCTCAGCAATTATGGCTTTGACAGTTTCTTCTTCATCAGGGTTTTCTTCTTGGCCTTCTGGGACCCCAATGATCCGTATGTTGTTTCTTCTGGCTTCATCCCGATTATCTCTTGTTGTCTGTTCGGTAATTGTGAGTCTTTTTTTCTATCTTCTGGTGTTGTGTAGCGAATCTTTGGAACTCGTCCTCGAGATCACTAATTCTTTCTTCAGTAGCTATTATTCTGCTATGCTGGCTTTCCATTGTGTTTTTCATTTCATTTACCTCATTTTTAATAACTGTCATTTCCATTTGCATTTTCCTCACTTCTTCTATCATGTCCTCTTGTATTTTATTGAGTTTGCATTCCATTGCTTCTTTGAATTCCTTATGAATTCTTAACATTTCTTTCCGAAATTCCTTATCAGAGAGGTTATACAACTCATTGGTATTGCTTGGCTCATCTGGACTAGTGATTTCACTCACAGAGCTTGATGGAATTTTGCGTTGCTTTACCATTATGACTATTGTAGGTTGCAAATATGGGGTCTTGGGGGACTAGATAGTACAGTTAGTAGGTGTCTGGTCTGTTTGCAGAGTTTGGGTGGGTAGCAAGGATGTAGGAACCAAGGTTCACTGGTACCTCATGCAAGATAGGTAGTAAGAGGGTCGCGTGGATGCGCTAGTGTCGGGTTTTGAGTTTTGGGATGTTCCAGGAAGCGCAGGGCCCAAGGGGTCCCCGGTGAAACCAAGGCAGTTTGCCTTGGTTCCCGTTGATGGAGTTTCCGCTCTTCCCTGGGGCAACTTGGGTCCGCGGAGACACAGGGGTCACACACACACACCTGTGGGGGAGACTGCTGCTGGGGGAGACTGCCGCCGGTCCCGGAAGCGCAGGGCCCAAAGGGTCAGGGTGAAACCAAGGCAGTTTGCCTTGGTTCCCGTTGATGGAGTTTCCGCTCTTCCCTGGGGCAACTTGGGTCCGCGGAGACGCAGGGGTCACACACACACACCTGTGGGGAGACTGCCGCTGGGGGAGACTGCCGCCGGTCCCGGAAGCGCAGGGCCCAAAGGGTCCGTGGTGAAACCAAGGCAGTTTGCCTTGGTTCCTGTTGATGGAGTTTCCGCTCTTCCCTGGGGCAACTTGGGTCCGCGGAGACGCAGGGGTCACACACACACCTGTGGGGAGACTGCTGCTGGGGGAGACTGCTGCTGGTCCCGGAAGCGCAGCCTAGCTGTTTCATCTTTTGCTAGCCATAAATGATACCTCCTCTGATTTATGAATCCTTCATAAATTATTGTTTTTATTTCAAAAGGATATATTAAATTACCTGTCATATTTTTTCTTCTACTGAGATTCTGTGATTTGCAATACTATTATTAATATTTTCTCATATATGTAATATCAACACTACACCCATCACCAGTGTACCCATCTCCATCTCCCTCCTACACAACCCTCCTCCCGTTGTGTGGATCAGTTCTCCCATTTGTTGCCTTTGCAACTTTGTTGCTACCTCACTGTGTATGTTTAAGTCCCCACACATAAGAGATCATTCTGTACTCTCTCTCTCCTATGCATCTGACTGACTTCATTTGGCTTGATATCCCCTAGTTCCATCCATATTACTGCAAATTGCCTGATTTTGTTCTTTCTTAGAGCTGAATAGTATTTTTTTTTTTTGCTTGTTGGGCACCTGGCAATGCTCTGGGGTTACTCCTGGTTCTACACTTAGGATTTACTCCTAGAGGTGCTCATGGGACTATATGGGATGCCGTGGAATTAAACCTGCGTTAGCCATGTGCAAGGCAAATGCCCTACCGCTGTGCTATCTCTCTGGCCCCAGAGCTGAATAATATTTTATTGTCTATATAAATATTATAGACTTCTTGATCCATTCATCTGTAGTTGGGCGTTTGGTCTGTTTCCATATCTTGGCAACTGTACTAGGTGCAGTGATGTTCATAGGTATGCATACATCCTTTTGAATTAATGTTTTTGTGTTTGGGGAAAGATGCCAAGAAGTTGTATTTCTGTGTCATATGGGAATTCTATTTTGATTTTGGGAACTCCCTATATTGCTTTCCATAATGTTGAACCCAACAACATTTCCACCAGCAGTTACTTTCTTACTACAAGACCACCAACACTGGCTATTTCCAATTTTTAGAAAAAATTGTTTTATTTTTTTAATGAATATTTTCAGTATTTTTACATACGCCATTCTCAAAAGAATGAGATGATGTATCTTTGTTGTGTGACTTTGCATTTCCCTAATTATGAGTGACAATGAGCACTTTTTCCTATGCCTTTTGGCCATATTGGGGAAGTGTCCACTTTGGTCTGGCTGTTGAAGTTCCTTCATTTCTGAAATATTTGGAATTTAGGATTTCTTATTTTTTATTATTTTTTGACAACACTCAGCAGTACTTTAGGCTTTATTCTGGCTCTGCACTCAGGAATCACTCCTAGAAGGACTCTGGAGATCATATGGGGTGCCAAGAATAAAACCTGGGTTGGCCATGTGCCAGGCAAGTGCCCTACCCACAGTTCCTATCTTGCTAGCTCCTTTTTAGGGTTGTTTTTAACTTTATGAATGATTTTTCTCTTTTATACTCTTAACTAAGGGTAAATTTTCATTGTTAAAACTAAAGAATTGAATAATGTTTCTGATATGAAACTGGACGCATTTATCTAAAATCCTAGAACTAGCAGTATGAGTAAATTGCAATAAAAGCTTTTTTAAATGAAGTAATCAGAGGCTGTTGTCAGGAAAGGATCATAAGAGAATTTCCTAGAAATAAATTTGTCTTGTTTTGGATGGATGATTGTGGATTTTGCATATGCTGATGTCATGGAACTATCTCCTTAGTGACAGAATATATTCTGTATATTATATTGTATGTAAATTTCCTTGAAATAAAGCATGAAGAGGAAAAGTTGCATACAGGATTTTTTCATTAAAAGCGATGTGTTTATTGAGAAAATGAAAAAAGGAATAGCAACAATATATTCAAATTTTTACCACATAATTTTTTTCACACTTTTGTCCAGACGTGGAATTTATTTATCTTCTCCTTCCCCTTTAGTGATTTAAACATTTTTTATCCCTCTCTTTTTGTCATGATTTATATTTACATTTAATTATGTTTCTAAATCTGGGAATAATTTTTTGAAGAAATAAAGATATCCAGAAATAATTCTTTCATTCATTTATGAAGATAAATCTTCATAAATGACAGATAGTTATAATATTATTTAAAAAATAAAAATATAATAGTTAAGTGATAAAGGCAAAGTATAACTCAAGGAAATTTGGAACTCTCAGTATTTATTTTCCAAAGGAGCAAAAACAGACTTTCTTGTAGAACTGGTAAATTTCCTTGATTCTTACTATATTTTTTCTTAATTTTTAAAAAAATGTTTCTTGCATTTACATTAATCCTCTAAGCAAGATCACTGCTGTGGAGGAATTACTCTAAATTCCTGGGCACAGGGATGGGAGAAACAGTATAGTGGTTAAGTTGCATGCATTTGCCCCTACTTCAGTTCAGTGGGCACCACGATGCAACCCAAACATCACTGGGTGCAGCCCTAGCTGCCCCCCAGTCCCTAGGGACCTGGCAGCACCATGTCTTTGGGTCCTCACATTGAGCCACTCTCCCAGCTGGGCCAAGGAGTTATCTATAGAGCCCTTTGTCCCCTGCTGGGAAGGGTCTTCCAAACCCCACCAAACCAACAAAACATGCATGGGTTTAAAAATGCTTTGTATACTTTTATACCTTTAAAGTTCATATGTATATCACATTGGCAAATTTGGGGATATTATGTAGCTTGAGAGTATAAGCCATTCTGTTCTTAAATAGTGTATTAACTCTGGGACCCAAGATCATTTTCAGAACAACCTTGAAACTGACTCACCCTGCATTGAGTAAACATGACAGAAAAATACATCTTATTTTTTTCTACCATGAAAGAAACAAAAAGGGGAAATTAGTAATGAAAAAGACATGTAGTCTAAAACAAAGCAATATAACTTGCAGTGTGAGTTGCTAAATATGTTATATAGTTATTATATCACTTAAGATCCCCAGGTAATTTCATTGCTAATATTAAAAATCTGTTTTGTCACTTCAACAGAACGTTTTGCCTTGAGACTTAATTAATGCATTTCTCTTTTAAGCGTGTGTTTTAGACACAATGAGTATACCCTTAAATAACCTCCAGGAACACCACGCATTTCTTTACTGCTTCAAGAAGCAGAAAACAACAATAAAGAGAACTTAGTATTCTATGTTTTTTTTTCTGTAGCCAGAAGAATTTTGTTTTGAATCATCTATTTTAAAGGCAGCTGTCAGTATGGGATTTTTTTTTTGGTCAGTATCAAAACAGAAGATGATGCAGAGGAATATATGTAAAGATAGTACTCATGAGGTATTATGATAAATAAAATGGCGATATTAATGATGCTCATTAGCAGGTGTCACTGTTGGCAATGAACTAAATTCATGCTCAAGTATTTCATATATTATGCTGTTCAAAATTGTCAGCTTTTTTGACTTTGATATATGTCCATGTGAATAGTTTTAATCCGCTCTTACAGTCCTTTCTTTGCGTATGCCCTGAAGAATCCTGTGGAATTGCTAGCAGCAATATCACAAAAATATTTTTGCCTAATGATTGGTGCTTCCACTCATAAATGTGAAATGAATACTCACATCATTACATACCCACTTATTTCTAGTACAAATATTTGTCTAAGAATTAGTTAAAAAATGTGTATATGACCAAGCAGATTTTATCATTCAAAGAGATCTTCCACAGGCTGTTGCCTGTATAACTAATAGAATTATGTTTGTATAAAACTGCTTTTACTGTGGAAGCCAAAAGGCAGAATAATAGCTTGTCAAACTGTCATTTGCAAGTGAGATCATAGATTTTATAGGCCAAATTAGGTTGTGTTCTTTTCCTTTTTGTCAGGTCATATTCTAATAACCATATTGTGCACTAAACCCTGTGATTATCCCAACACTTGACAGATGGTAGACTGTTAATTTGTATGTAAGAGACATTGATTGCCAGCACCCTAACACTAGTCAACAAAATCGGAAATGTCAAAATCCACTTTTTGGTTACGTTTTGCTCCACTTCATTTCAGCAAGGTAATATGAGGCACATGGATTTTTGGTAGTTTAGCATATGTTTAATTTAACAATGTGAAATGGTTTTACTAATCCTTAGAAATAATTAAGGCAGAAGTAATTTTTGTTTACATCATTTTTGCAATTTCCTGTGGAGGGTAGACATCAACCTGAGGGGTTAATTGAAAGTGCTGGATGATACCTGGGAGCAGATGATTTCATAACTCGGTATTGAGGCTAGTTCTTGTTAATTGCAGTGTGCACAATGTTTGTGGAAATGCTGTCTGGTGAGGGGAGCAGGGTCTAAATAATTTAAAACTAAGTTAAAAGTGTGTTGGCAAGTCCGTTAAAACTGTTTGAACTGTGGGTTTATATATGTGACAGATGCAATTTCAGTATACCAAAATAAATTTTATATAGAAATAAAATGCACAATTTGAAATGAGATTAAGAAAACAATCCCATCTACAATAGCAGCCTGAAATGCATAGGGATGAGCAATAGACTCAGAATTACAAAATTATAAAACATCGTTGGAAGATATTTAAAAATAAATGGAAATGCATCTTATCTTTTTGGATCAGAAAATTTTAGCATTGTTGAAATTCCTGTCCTGCTTAAGATTTGGATGTTGTAATGTTCCTTTCAAGGAACAGCTGTTGGGGCTGCAGTGGGCTGAACACCTGTGTTCCATGCAGGACACATGGATTTGATCCCCAGCACAGCATAGTCCTTGCGCATCACTGTGAATACTACTGGGATCAGTCTTTAACATAGGGCCAAGAGTTGCCCCTGAACACTCTCAGGCATGGCCTTCTAAGACAAACTCCAAGGTCTAAGAGATAGCACAGCAGGTGGAGTGCTTGCCTTGCACATGACCCAGGTTTGATATACAGTATCTCATATGGTGTACTGAGGACACCAGGAGTGATCCCAGAGTAGAGTAAGGAATAGCCCTCAGACCCAGGTGTGACCCAGAAGCAAAAGAGCTAACAATGCATTCCATCACCACCACCACCCCCTCCGAAATTCATAAGTTGATCTTAAAAATGTTATGTGAACGTGCGTGGGATCTAGAATAATCTTGAAAAGCAACAACCCAGTTGGAGTGCTCACACCTTTTGGTTTCAACATATACTGCTAAGCTATAGTGAACAAGATGGAATAATCTTAAAATAAGGATATATCAATGGCCTGGAATTGAGATCCTAAAATAAATTGTGCTAATAGTTTAAATGATCTTTCACAGTGATTCAATATGGAAACATTGGTTTTTTTAAGAAAGGTCACTGGATCACTTGGATGCCATAGAAGAATTAATTTAGACCACTAACTGACCCCATATTCAATAATTAACTCAAAATGGGACAGAACACAAAATGTAAGAGCTAACACTAAAACTTTCAGGTAAAAGTGATGGTAATCTAATTGACTTTTATACAGTTTTAAATATAATACTGGAAGTACAGATGACAAAACACAAAATGAATTTGACTTCATCAAAAATGAAAAAAAAATGATAGCACCAATAAAGTAATATATAGGGGTGGGGGGAAATGGGGAGAATATCATATATCTATTAAGGATTTTGAATATATCACTTGTATCACTTGTCTTTCCGTTGGTCATCGATTTGCTCAAGCAGGTACCAGTAACATCTCCATACTTCCTGTCATGTGCTAGTGTAGACCAAGGGCATCTGCTCACTCCAGGAACACGAAGAGCCTCAATCCATTCCTTCAGGTCATGGGAATGAGGTCTATAATTGTTATTATTTTTGGCATATCAAATGCAACATGGGTAGCTTGCCAGGCTCTTGCTATGTGTGTGCTATACTCTCAGTTAGACAAAAATCACAAAGGCACAATATATACGAAAAGTATAATATTATATATGTAATATATAAGTATATATATTTAAAAATTTATAACTCAACAATATAAAGACAATGCATTTGAAAAGTTGGCAAAGGATCTAACTGGACATCTTTCCAAAGAAGATAATAAGTGGTTAATAATTACATATAAAGATTTTATGTAGTTACATGATTTTATTATTAGAATATCAGATCTGATCAGAAAATCAGATCAAATGGATGCCACAAAGAGATGTTATTTTGGGTCGACAGTATAATATAATATAATAGATAAGGTATTTGCCTTCATGTAACTGAACTGGGTTCTATATCTATAACACTATATACTCCACCAAACCTGCCAGGAGTGGTCCTGAGCCTAGAGCCAGGAGTAAGCCCTGAGCACTGCTGGGTGTGGCCTGAAAACAAAAATAAAGAAATACATAAGATGTTGCTTCATATGCACTAGCGTGGCCAAAATAGCATTATTGAAAAGTCAATACTGTGCATTGATGGAGATAAGGATTAAAGATAGCAAACTTCAATATGATGCTAGTGGGATTACAAAAGTGATGTGGCCACTTTGTAAAACTGGCTAGTAGAAACTGGTGAGTAGTTGCCCACCATGCTAGAGTTATAATTTGACTCAGTGATTCTTACTCCTAGAACTATACTGAAGAGAACTGAAAACATAGCTACATGGCACTTTGCACACTATATTAATAGCAGTATTATTCAAAATAACCCAAAGGTGAAAACAAACGAATGTACTGTTTTGTGAAGCAAAATCACTTTTATTGAAAGAAATTTAGAGACATGTGAGGAGAGAAAGAGATACATGTTCAAGAGAGAACATAGTCTTTTTTTTCTGTTGATGGAAGTTTATGAAATTAATTGAAGTATTGGTTACACAGCTCAGCAAAAACACTATAAACTAATGAATTGTACAACGTAAATGGATGAAGTTTACGATGTGTGACATATATCTCAATAAAGGTCTAAAAAAGAACATTACCAGCAGTATAAGAAAGTTAATTTATTATGTTAGCATGACAATAGTTGCGTAGAGTAATAATACTTAAGGAGAAATAATAATTACTTAAGAAAAAAATCACAATGTTTCAATTAAAAAAAAACAACTTCCAAAACAAATCTGCAGAAATGCTTTTAAGGTTACTGTTTTCTTGTCAGATCTGAATGCTCTATAATGACAAGATTGGTCAAAAGATCTTTTGTCTGCATCAGTGTTTTTCAACCTTTTTCTGGCCATGGTCCCCTTCTCACCTTGTTTTCTTCTTTTGCACATTTCCTCTACCCTCCAATTTATTGACTTCCTAGTCTTATGCCTTGACCTTTGTTTTGGAGATTTAACTTGTGCCTTCCTTGGGCTTTCCTGTGGGCTAATGGGTCTATATGGAATGGCCTGTTATAATATAATTATTCAGTATTGCAAAATAACAGGACTTTCCTAATTGTGTAAGAATTTCTTTTCAAAAACAATACATATAACATACATGATAAGCATGCAGTATGTGTAGTATATGATACATAGATTATTTCATCATGCATACTTGCTTACCATACATTGTGTATAAACATTAGAAAAGTTCAAAATTGGACTCATGATTGCTTTTTTTCTCAATGATTTTGTCATTTAGCATATTTATTTTAATTTAATTAATTAATTGATTGATTGATTTTTAACGGATTCACCATGAGATAGATACATGGTTACAAAGGTATTCACCGTTGATTGGGTTTAGCCATACAATGTTCTAACACTAGTCTCTTCACCAGTGTACATTTTTCACCATGAATGTCCGTAGTTTCCCTCCTACCAACGCCCCCTCTCCTAGCCTGTCTCTGTGGCAGACACTTTTCCCTTTCTCTCTCTCTCTCTCTCTCTCTCTCTCTCTCATTTTGGGCTTTATAGCTTGCTTTATAGGTACTGAAAGGTTATCATGTATATCCCTTTACCTACTTTCAACACTCAATTCTTATCCAGAGAGATCATTTCCAATTAGTATTGTCAGAGTGATCCCTTTTAGCATGCTTTTAATTTAATTCTCCAATATAATAGACTTTTCTTCAATATGCATGAAATATTGAAATTACGTATATTTTAATTCTATAGTCAGTTGGGGGCTTTTCCCTGAAACTGTAGCTTCATTGGTTAGGCCATAACTAATTGATTAGTACATAACTAATTTTGTTATTTTGTGGAAACTGAGTGGTAATAGTTTGTAGGAGAGAAACACATGTTAAACTTATTAAACTTAAAAAAGTCCCTGCAAATCATTAAGATATGTGTGTGATATATATATATATATATATATATAATATATATATTACATATAACATATGTAGACCTCCAGTAAGATCATAAAAATAAAGGTCTAAACCCACTTTTTAGGTTTTTAGGAAGTTAATATTTTGCCTATTTTTGCTATGTCTAAGATACCTATGTTTCTCTTGAAACAAGATTACAGCTTTATTTTATTATTAATAAAATTTTTTAAACTCCTAAAAATCAATTTATAAAAATTTTGTTGAATAATTTTTATTTTAAAGTTTAAATAATCATAATATTTTTTAGAATCACTGTATAATGATCATTTTTAATGCTGCATGATTGGTCATCATATGGTTGCCCTATGAGGTACTGATGCACATCATTATAAGAACTTTTTTTTTTTTGCGGTGCAGGGACATTCACCCACCTGTGCTCAAGGCTTACTCCTGGCTCTGTACTCAAGGATCATTCTTGGTGGTGATTGGGACCATATGCAATGCCAGGGGTTGAACCTGGGTCTGCCACATGCGAGGAAAGCAGCCCACCTCCTGTAAAATCTCTCTAGTCCCAAGATGTCCAGATCGCTCACTTAGAAGAAGAGAAAAGGTGGTCTCAGTAGGTTAGGACCAGGACATGTTTTCTACTGCAGTGTTTAGTCATATTCAAATTCATCATTGCCTTCTTTTTTCCCATGCAGCTAGATCCAGGGAACACATATGTGGCGTGAAATACTGCATAGTCACCTTGTTCTGAGGTATTGCTGGGAAAACGATAAGCAATGGAAGTTTTATGGCAGAGTGTCTTTGGCCTCAGTGGAATAAACCTTTAGTGCCAAGGGGAACAGGAACTTGGAGGACAGGACAGCCTATAGAATTTTCAGTGCCCAGAGAGAAGAACGAGTAAACCAAAATGGAGGAAATGATATAATCAGAACTCAGCACTTTTTTTTTCCAGCATGTAATTCTTAGTTCAAAAGAAAATTCTTAAGAGAAATCAGTTTAAGATACTATCCCCTGAGCCATTTGAGGTGGAAAAAGAAATTGATGCTGGTGGGGTCCCTGGGTGACTTACATGAAGTGGGGAGGAGAGAGGCAGCAGCCTCCAGAGAATTTCTGCAATCTGAAATCTGTTTTCTTTGTATACACCTCTGCCAACCTGGGAACAGCCTGGGCTGTCTAGGACTGATCTGAGCCTGCTGTGAGTCTTGTTCCTTGCAAGAAAGCAAAGTTAGTCCTAGATCTTACCTAGGCCTTTTGGGTCCCTTCCTCTCCCTCACAGAAAAATCATTTCCGGAGGAGACGAGCAGTGAAGAAAGACTAACAGATTTTATTTGGAAATTTTGAGGAAAGGAAGGGAGGGAGGGACAGAGAGTTAGAGGAGGGAGGCTGAGAGAGACAAAGACAGAGACAGAGAGATACAGAGACAGAGAGACAGAGAGAGACAGAGAGAGCACTCAAAGGGAAAGGGAACCTCAGGACACATCCCGTTGGTCAATATGAAAGTACAGATGGGCCTGGGCAGCATATGCATGCACTTTCTTTGTCTAAGTTGGCTTTTATATGGTTTTCCCAGCCTGCCCTAGCAACAGACTTTACCCAGGCAGAGCTGGGAGTAGTTGATCATCTTTGAATTTCCTTTCTTGGCCTTTGTTCCTGCTGGAGCTTCTCTTGGATTGTTTCCGCAGTCTCTGGGTCTGTGCTGGCAGCCAAGTAAAGGTCTTGTCAGCTGTAGTTCCTGTGTCCACAAGGAGGGTTTTTAGCAGCCTTGGGGCTAGTTGGTTTTATTACTTCCTAAGAACTCATTGCCATAGGGCGCCCTTCCTTAGCTACCTGCCTACCTGCTTCAGAATGAAGCTTTGATTTCTCCTGAGAAATTGCACTGCACTTGTACAAGTATTAGGGAAAATCTTGACTCTGGTGGGTTGGCCATTGTAGGTGAATGAAAGACATGATGGTGATGTAGATTTGCAGAGACAGAGTGAAGTCCTGAGTAACCAAACAAGTTATTGCAAGGAGTTGGTTAAACAAAAAAAACAAACAAAAAACAACTTGGAAACTTACTTTACTGCTTTACTGCCATAATGCACACAAAAGCTTGCATTTGTTCTGGATCAGTGGATGGATGCATGGCCTTCATTTTTTACCTCATCTGAGGACACAAAATAGAGGCATCAGTCCTTTCTCATCCCTTTTTCTTACTTGGGGAAAAGAACTTGAAGCCACATCCAAGTGATTGCTTTGACTTCTTTTCCCTCCCAGTTTTGGGACTCATTCTCTCTGCTTTGGTGGAGTGATTTGGAAAGGGTGTTTTTGTATTGACATTCAAAAGAAGGTATCAAATACCCCTCTGTGCTACAGATTATTTATAAATCTAATATTGCCACAGCAAGCAGCTCAGAGGTATTTGTATATCACTGGGCTTTTCATATTCTGACTGCTGAATCAAAGGATCTGGCAGCTAACTTCTCTTTGAAAAGGAGAAGTCCATTATCTCCATCTCAGAATCTTGGAAGAGGGAGAGGCTTTCTACTAGGATAAAGTCCCACAATGGGTGGTAGGAAACAAAAAACACCATATGAATTTCTCCAGGAGCAAGAACATATATTGTTGTCTTTATTAAAACTGAGAGTCTGAGCAGGTGGTCTGGTTCTGAGTGATAACCTCTGATTGTCTGTTCCAAAGAAATCATTGGAAACTTCATGTGTTTCTAAAACAGCATAGGGTGTTGTTTGTTTTGAGAAATCTGAGAGGAGATAAATTTGCTGTCTTAAGAATATGCCATGCATTGAATAATCAATTATCAAAATTTAAAATTCGAAGCCTTGGCAATTAATGAGGATAAATAAGCTTGTTGACATCAACACACACATTTTGTATGTTTGTTATATATCCCTGTACCTGCCAGAGAGGGTTCTGAACCAGATTCCATAGGAGTTCAAGAGTGTCATTAGATACAATGTCATAATTTATCATTAGAGCATACAGATTAAACAGAAAGGAACATTTCAGAGTACTGATGCTCCCTAATGTCTCAGTGTACAATACTCCATAGTCTTATTTTTAGCGATTTGGTATGCTATATTTAAAATACTATTTTGCTGTAATCATGGGTTTTTCTTATTGTCACTGTTGTTAATGACCAACAAGGTAGAACAATTTTTTTCTCTAGATGATTAAGGAAGGAGAGCATTGAAAACTATCAAGAGCATTGGGCTTTGATTAGTTTCATCTAGGATGTACCCATGCATTCTTTATACATTCATTAATTATTTTAATTACATGATTTTCTCTTGTGTGAGGTGCTGAAGGTACATAGTTTATAGAACACAGATAATTCCTGTCCTCAAGGAGCTTGCCCTTTCCCTTGGATTATAATCAAAGCTGTACCTTTTCAATTGGAATAGCAACAGACAGCATATGTCCATAGATGAACATGTGGCTCTGCATATTTCTTAACCTGCTACTCAAAGTTTTAGATATTTTTTGTAGATAAAGATAAGCTAGAGAAAATATATTCTTATTTATTCTGCAAGTTTTTTCTCATATTGTGACTTATTTGTCAGCTAAATTTGATTATAGACTCAGTGGCCTAAAACTCAATGGTAAAATGCTCCAGCGCTCTGCCTTAAAAAAAGCTTATTCCCCTCTGCCGTCCACCTCACCCTCAACAATGGTATTGAACTATAAGGTTCTAGGGATCCATTGGCAATCATTATTACTTTCAAAACTTTCAAATGTTTATGGGGCCTTGTATTTTTGGCTCTGTTATAAGAACTTGCAAATTAGATGAACTATTACTGCCTACAGCAATATGTTGGATGGAGACTGACCTTGTAACATGGTTATTCATTTCTGATGGCTTCTTGCTGAAGTGTGTCTAGGTGGCTAGTGAAACTGTGTTGTTGGAAAAGTGGGAATCAAGAGAGGTAGTAACTTCTATTGAATGCTACTGCCCTCCTTGGGGAAGTGTGGGGGATGGGGTGGTTAGGTTAGTCAAGAACTGACATAGCCCATGACACTGCAAACACTAACCAGCACCACTTAATGTGCACCACCAGATTTTTCAAAGATCTTGACCTCAGACTGGTGCTCCAGATCACTCTGAAGGAAAAGGAATATCAATCATAAATTCTGCTCAGGTTCTCAAGGTTGTGAACTGCCAAATCTGGAGGACAAGAGGGAGGGAGGGAGGGAGGGAGGGAGGGAGAGAGAGACAGAGAAAGGGAGAGAGAGAAACAGAGACAGAGAGAAACATGTTAAAGACAGAAGATGGAGCGTCTCCAGAGGGGAGAGACCATTGAGGATACCCATAAATAAAAACAAATTCTCTGCATATCCCATATCCTGTGACGTCCCACGGGAAGTCAAAAGATCATGTGGTCTTACACCTACGAGATGGTCAGACTTCATCAATACCCTGAATAAACGGTTTGAAGCTTTTTGTATTCCTGGAGCAAGCAGATGCCATTGAGCTACAATGGCATGTGACAGGGACAAATGGAAACATTACTGGTGCCCATTCCAGCATATTGATGAATAACGGATGTCAAGTAATCAAGTGATCCCATATTGAGATGATAGTGGTCCCAAAATGGAGATATGTGCAACTTGCTTTGCAAAGTTGGTCTTGTAGATAAATACCTATTGCTGGGCATTGTCAAGAGGAAGAGCTTTGAATTTTTGGTGGTTCTCTTTTGAGTTCTTACCAGTCGTTTGATCCTCTTGAAGCTACTTCTTCTCCCCAAGGGGTTGGCCTTTACCAATCAAGGACAATTAGAGTCTTGTCAGGCCTCCGTTACCCACATTCCTCCTTTGTACCTTTGGACTACTTTAAGTCTGGTCATAGAGTTACTAATGCAATCTTCTGATTCTTTGTGTGTGTGTGTGTGTGTGTGTGTGTGTGTTGTGTGTGTTTGTGTATGTGCGGATGTGTATAGGGGCAACACCCAGTGGTGCTCAGTAGTGACCCCTGGAGGGATTAGAGGACCATATGTGATATTAAGCATTGAACCTGGGTTGGCTGTTTGGGAGGCAAGCACCTTTCTCTCTTAAACATCTTGATTTTACTACTTTTCTGAGAAACTCATCTCTCTTCTTCCTGCATGATTCATAGTCCCAGAGACACCAAGAGGTGGAATATTCCTTAGTCATCACCCAATTCAAAAGGCAGGAAGTATGCTTTTTTTCTGTAACAGGAGTGTGTGTGTGTGTGTGTGTGTGTGTGTGTGTGTGTCTGGCATGTGTGCATGTGTAGGGGAGGGGGTTCTCAAAAGGTTTTTAAATAGAAGATAAAAGTTGACTTCCAAGAAAAAAAAAGGCAGGGGCACCAGAGGGAGGTGCACTTTTGTGCTAACTTTATATTTTCCATCCACGTACTCTCCTAGTCGTGAAGCAGAACATCCTTGACTTCACCAAATTACCTTCTCCCACTACCTCCTCTTGCACTCTCCTTCCTTCTCTTCCTCCTCCTCCTCTTCCTCCTCTTCCTTTCCCTGTTTTCTCTTTCTCTTTCATAGGGATAGAATTTGATAGTATTTGATAGAATACCTGAAATTCTATCAAATAAATTGAATATGAAAATGTTATCAAGTAGATTCCACTATTAGCCACATTTTATGGATGCCCTAACTAGAGAGTTTAATCAACTTTCCAGGCCACTGAGCTGGTAGATAACTTTGTCAGAGTTGGCTCTCTCTAAAGTGCTCCTGACGACCACATTCTATTTTTATCCTTCTTTCTTCTTTCTCATGCCCTTTCTGATGCAAACAGTTGTTAAAGAACTTTAACCACTAAGATAGATAGTGATGAGTTAAATATGTAGGTAGTCTTTAATGTTTGACCAAACTTTTTTATTTTCTGAATCAGGGAGAAGAGCATTTTTTTTCCCTCTAGGCGGGGAGAGGATTGCTGAGGCTTGGCGTTTGGGGGAAAGGTGGTTGTAGGTAGAATGAGATCTGTGATGGAGAGGGAGAGAGGAATGGAGCCTCCAGTGCAGCTGATTATTCCGGGACATGACTTTTATGTTTGCTGAGCTCAGAAACGCGGGAGCTGAGGTAAACAGAGCCTGGTGCTCAAGCCAGAAATCAAGCCAGCAGAGCCATGCAACAAGCCAGACGACCTCCTACTCCATGAGGGCCTCCATCTTCCACATCCGGACTTCCCTCTCATCAGAACTCCACCCAGCAGACCAGCCTATCACAGCCTGGCTCATCGAATTCCACCCTGCAGCAGTCTTTTTTAAATCCAGCTCAGGTATGCTGATCCAGAGACTCACAGACATGGGGCAGAGCTGCTACTTGCTCTCCTGTGCCCAACCGCTCAAGAGGCGCCCAGGAAGGATGGCCGGTTCTAACCCTGGCCCGCCACCCAGCAGAGCCTTGCAACAAGCCAGACGACCCCCCCACTCCATTAGGGCCTCCATTTTCCACATCTGGACTTCCTCTCGTCAGAACTCCACCTAGCAGACCAGCCTATCTTGTGGCAGAGCGGTTAATCAATAAATGCTGGACTTAGAGATGACTACAAGAGAGTATGCTACCTGCACAGTAGAGCCTGGCAAGCTACCCGAGTTGTATGTGATGCCAAATACCAGTAACAATTATAGACCTCATTCGGAATGGACTGAGACTCTTTATGTTCCTGGAGCAAGCAGATACCCTTGGGCTCTACTAGCATGAGACAGGACATATGGAGATGTTACTGGGGCCCACTTGAGCAAATCGATGATGAACGGGAAGACAGTGATACAGTGATACAGTGAATCTTTTCATATGGTTTTCTAGAAGTGTATTTGAGGACTTTTGGTGAACAGTGGTTGATTTTAGTCTGTCCTTGATATTCAGATGCACTTAAAATACTCTCATTACTTACAGAGTATGTATCATAAACTCTACTAGGATGAATATAATGTCATATATACATGAATGTGATTCACCATTCGAAAATAAAACTGTTCTTCATGCTGCAGAAGATTGACTGAAACATCTATTATATGTGTGATTTGCCATTCAGATTCTTCAAATAAATTCCATATATTTATTTAATTTCCTGAATGCTTCTAAAAAGTGTTTGGATGTAGTTAATGATGTATTTTACTTATTATTGAAAGATAAAAAAAATTCAGAGGCTAAATCCTTTTGTAAAAGATTGAACGTGAGATCCTAATACTAGTCCTGGCACCGATTTCTCTTAACACTAGTAAAAGTGAATTATAGCCAGAAAGTGGGTATTTGTCCTTTCTATGTTGACCATGCTACTTTGGAAGAGATCTTGGTCAAGGCTAATGGCTTTGGGCTTCAATTTCTTTCTTTCAATTTCTTCCTTTCTTTGGGGGCTAAACCCAATAATGGTTACTGCTGGCTCTGAACTTAGGAATTATTCCTGGTGGTTCTTAGGGCCATATGGGAATCTGGGGATTGATCCTGGGTCAGCTGTGTGCAAGACAAGTGCCTCATTCACTGTACTGTCACTTAGGCCTGGGCTTTAATTTCTTGATTTGTAATTTGGAGAGTAATAAAAGTACCTTATCAGAGTGAGGGGATAGCTGAGGACTCATGTGAAGAATTCAGCATCATGTCTGGAAGTATAAATCAATGGGATGATGAAGTTGGTAGAGCCGAAAGAAGTAAAGGAATATATTTCTGCAGTGCTTCAGATGAAACAGAAGCTAAATCCTCAAATATGATTATATGATTCGCTGTTCTCATCTGCAGAGATAGAGCCTGGTTTCCTAGGTAGGGCCACAGAAAACCATAGGTGTGGCCACAGAACTCTTAATTGTGTCCACACAAATCAATGAGAGACAAGGATTCTTAGTTTATTATTGGGGGAAGGAAGTGACAGCAAGCATCTATGATTAGAGGGAAGGAAAACACCAAGGGTGAGAAGTTAAATGATTTGGTTGAACTCTAGTGCTGTTTTGAGCTGATGACATGATCTAAGTCAACTATCAGCTTTCCTGAGCCTCAGTTTTCTCTTACCTACCTTGGTGATAGTTATGTCTACCCAACAATGTGCACCAATGGTAAAATTATGTGTTGCTTTGAAGATTAGTCTCCTAGATTACCAATTTGCTATTCTTATTTTAAAGGAGATTGAACTAAGATGCAACTCTCCAAGCTGACCTCATTTACAGGGAAATTCAAGGAATAACAAAATACAGTTTTGAACGGAAATGACTGGTTTTCTCTGGAGGCTATTCTGTTTGCTGCTGTGTGCAGACTAGTGGTGTGAGGAGGAAGCCCTTGTATGACAGTGGATTTAGTGAGGTATAAATCTCCCTAATGAGTACTTGGAGGGGAGCTGATGAGGGTCGGCCCCAGAGCAGAGCCACATTAGCCAAGCTAGAAGGATGTGCCAACTTCAACTTCATGCCACAGGGCCTAGCAGAAAACCGCAGGAAGCGATAGGAGCCTATGGTGTGACCTGTTGTGCCACCTCATTCTTGTCAGTGTCCCCATCGTTGCCATTTAGGCTTTATTAAGTGCCTGTTCATGGAGTTCCCTTAGGCACCATTGCAAGCAGGCAGGCAGTTATGGGTTTTAGTAAGAGTCTAACTGGGCTCATTCAATTCGAGGCTGGCACACAGGTACGACAGTAGTGGCAGATGACAGGTCAGTTGGTGGCCATTGCAGGCATTTGTTTGTGGTATCACCATCGCTCATGGTTCCTGTCTCTGAAAACTTTCCCCAACTGTTACCTTGAGGGACGGTTCTGACAGTCACTTTGTATTGTCATTTGCTCCTGAGCTGTTCCTAAGTGCACAACTGACTGAGTCTACTGTCAGATACTCTTTACCCAGCAGTTGCAATTGACTGTCAGATTTGTAGAGGGCCTGGGGAGACAGGAAGGCTTGGGAGCTCTAGGAAGCCATGTCTGAGATGAATTCAGCAATCCTTATAACAGCCTTATCAGTAGGTCAGTAGGTTCTCCTGTTTATCCTCCCCTGTGACCCCCCGCCCCGCCCCCCCACACACACACACACATCAGGTGTTTGGAGACTATTCCTAGGTTTATGTTTGGGGCTTGCTCCCAGGACCACGTGTTGTGTGGATCAACCCAGGCCTCCTGCATGCAAAGTGTGTGCTCCAGCCCATTGCACTCTCTCTATGGCCTGATTCCTCCTTTATAGAAGAGGAAGCCAAGTTACCCAAGGACATAGAGGTAGGTAGAATTAACTCATGCTTTAGCTGTTGTCGTTAACTTACTACGAGAGAGGAAGAAAATGGCAGTCCAATGGAGAGGTGCCGGCTAAGGATAGTGAGGGCGCAGGGGAGAGGGAAGGAGTAAAGTGCCTGATGCTGGCTTCTCTCTGACTGCTGAGCACTTTCTGCTGTTGTGCTCTGAGAAGCATTTCAGTGTCCTTCTAAATTCTTCTCTTGGTTTGCAGACTGCTGTCAGGGGAGTTCTGCTACTTGGAACAAAAAACAACTGGTTAAGTGATCATACTTGTCACTGTTTGTTAAAAAAAATATATGGGGGGGTGTTGGGAATGGTCTAGGGCTTAATAATCCAATGGGTAGGGAATTTGCCTTGCATGGAACTGATCCAGTTTCAATCCCTGGCACTGTACATGGTCTCTGAGCACTGCCAGGAGTAACCTCTGAGCACAGAACCAGGAGTAAATGCTGACCAGTTAGATGTGGCCCCAAAACTTCAAAGGAAAAAAAGATCTTAGGGTGGAGTTGGCAGAAACAGTAAAAGGGACAATGCACGTGCCTTACATGCACTTTACCCCTGATTTCTCTGGCTCCGGTATGGTCCTCCAAGCATTTCTGGGTACAACTCTGGAGGCCCTCTCTCCAGTCTGCAGTGCTGGACAGCACCCTGCATCTTCAGCCGTTGCATTGACTGCTGGTCCTGCTGGAAGTTCTCTGGACCTTCTCATTGTTAGGGAAGAGAGCTCCTCCAACCTCTAAAAAAAAAAAAAAGACTTTGGGCCATCTGCTCTTCAATACAGGCCCAGGCACCTTTGCCTCATTTGCAGGTTGCTGATAAGAAGCCAGGAGCATGGATTGGAGTTTAGAGTGACAAACTCTCAGAGACAGGTCAACAGAAGTTGCTATAGAAATGCAGATGTGATGCAAATGAAACTGGGGCCAGGTGTGGGCAATCTGTGTTGCCTTCTCTGAGAGGTGGTATTTAAGCTATTTAAAAAAATTTCCCTTCCCTCATTTTTTTTTAAGGTGGTTGTTGGAATAACTGGTAGTTGCACACTCTTGGTGCAGGGCTTGCAGGAGTGGGCGGTTTGCACACTTGCTGTAGTGCTTGCGAACTTTGATACTGCAAGTCAGCTAGTGCTCCTCATATATTTGTTTCTGGCACATTGGAAGAGTCCTCACCAGCCTCAGGCTTGCAAGACTAGCACTTCTGCTACTGGCACGCTGGAATAGAACTGAGTGTTGAAAGTAGGTAAAGGGTTATACATGGTAATCTTTACGTATCTGTTTTGCAAACCACAATGTGCAAAAGGAATGAGAGAGAGAGAGAGAGAGAGAAAGAGAAGAGGAGGAGGAGGCGAATGAGAAGGAGAAGAAGAAGAAGGAATGAAGAAGGAAGGAAGAAGGAAGAAAGAAGAAAAGTACCTGCCATAGAAGCAGTAGAGGCAGGTTGGGGGGTGGGAGGGGTATAGTAAGAGGGAAACTGTGACATTGGTGTTGGGAATGGGCACTGGTGGACGGAATGGGTGTTGGAATGCTGTATGACTGAAACCCAATCATGAACAGCTTTGTAATTGCCTATCTCACAGTAATTCAATAAAAAATTAAAAAAATAAATGAATGGATGGGATATAACCATCTGAAGAATAATGAGAGAAAGTTGTTTGAGGTAGTGAGAATATGTATGTATTGAATATGTAGTAGTGAGAATATTTGCCAAAGCAAGGTTAAATTGGATGGTGATATGGCTCAAAACGATGGAGCATGTGCTTGGCAAGCATGAGTGCCTGAGTTCAGTCCTTGGTACCACATGGCTTCTTGCCCCACACCACAGCACCTGGTAATCCTGAGTGCTGTGAGGGTGGCCCTTGTGACTATCAGTATCTCTGGCCCAGAACACACATAGTATTGTTCCGAGACTTAAAGGCAGGCCTATATGCACCAGGAATGGTTCCTGGGTACCCTGAGCACTGCTGGAGCGGCTGGGGACTCCTTTTTAAAAAAAGTGAAACCTGCGATACATTTTAGAAAGGGTCAGAAATTGAGTGTGATGGAAAAGGAAGGAAGAGGAATAGCTTCTACAGAGTTCTTGCCCAGTTAGTCATAGAGGACTCCATTGTTAAAATTGTGGCATTTGAATTTATTCTGTAATCTAGCAGTTCATTCACTACTAGGTTTCTTCCTTCTCTCCAACGTAAAAACATTCGTAGATTTTGAAATGGAAGAGATGACAATTCTGAAGTTTTAGAAAAGACATGAAAAATACCAACATTATTTTTTCATTTCTGCACATTATGTTCTATAGTTGTCTTCTACAATTTTAGTACCTGGTTACAATCCATCTACATATTGTTTTTACTTCATAATAGATAAAAAAAAATATTTCTCTGTCTTTATGGGGTGGGGCAGGTTACTCTTGGCTTTATACTCAGGGTCATTTCTGGCAGGACTCAGGGCATAGGGTGCTAGGGATTAACCCCTGGTCACCCCCATGCTAGGAAAGCAAAAGATAGCACCTATACTAGTTTTCTGTGATACTTTTTCTTGCCCTCTCAATTATTATAAAGATACTCAAGTATTAGTTTTCTCATCTTCTGAATATCTGCACTATCTTGACAATGTATTAGGTACTTGTGAATAAAAGGGTGAAAGAGTTGAAGATTTTTTGCTTTTGAACTAGTTAGGATATGCCATAATAATTCTGACAAAGTAACCATATACACTTGGCAGTGGGGAGTGGGGGGGCGTGCAGGCTGTGTGTTAGGTCATACCCAGCAGTACTCAGGTTGTATTCCTAGCTTTGTGCCTAGTGATCATTCATTCCTCTTGAGGCTCAAGGGGCCATATGTGGTACTGGAATGCAACTGGGGTCAACCCTGTGTAATGCAAGCACCTTACTCACTATAAAATGATTTTTTCTTTTCCTGTGGGCCACACCCTGTGGTGCTCAGGGTTTACTCCTGGTTCTGTGCTGAGGGGGCATCGTACACAGTGCTGGGGGTCGAACTTGCATCAGGCGCCTACAAGACAAGTACCTTCCACTCTGGAAAGGCTTTCCAGCTGCCATACACATGTTTAAAGCAAGCAGTTTAAATATGTAACTTTAATTAAAGTGTATAACGTTCTTTGGAGATTGCTTTCTGGTCCATTTTATCAATGCTCAGTAGTCCTCTTCTCCAACTCTGTCACAAATACTTCGTGGTTGGCAAGTGGTGACATACTCACACACCTCTTGATTACTTACCAAGTTTTTTTTTTTTTATCTCCTGCTTCAAGTGTTCTGAAAACTATTTTATGGTTAACCAGAAACCGGCTTCAAATCAAGCTCTTGAGCTCAGTTAATTTGTTATGAAACATTATCTTGATTGTGGCAAATGTCCAGTTGTCATCTTTTTAATAATCCAGGCCTTCTACAGCCTAAACTAATTATAAACCATCTCCATTCCGGGGTGAGTGCCATTGCCTGTCCAGCCTCCTCAAGCCGGACCTGAGTGTGTCAGTGATATGATTGCATCTGCTTTTTCTCCCTCTGGCCTTCTGTGGCGATTATCTACGTCATTCATTTTGCAGCCCTGCTCTTGTGTTAAAGAAAATAGGATGATTGGCCAAAATTGCTCCTTAAATTAAATTTTGCCTTCTAGCCCCAGTATGATCATGAGACTCCAAATTAAAGATGCAGATAATTTTGCAATCAGATTTACATTTTGGTCCATAATGAGTTTAAAGTCTTTGCATGTTTTAGTTTTATGCTTTATGATTTTTTTTAAATCTTTGGTTGACTCAATTTAGCTCTGTGGTTTGGATGGTATTTTATGGTGGATTTTTGCTCTGGTTTCTGTTACCAAAAGTTCTTTACCCGCTCTCTAATCCCCAGCCCCCAGGCACCTGCCTTTCATTCCTATCCTCTATATTTGGGAAAAAAAAGGCATTGATCAATTGATATGAATAAAAATGAAAGAAAGACATTGAATCATTAAAGAGTGTACAAGTGTTTCACTATTCATATAATGAAGAAGTGGATGGGGAAGATAAAGTAAAATGGATGGAGAAATCCTAGTCTGATCTCACTGTATGTATATGCAGTGTGGGTTATTCACACACACACACACACACACACACACGAAGTGAAATTGGTTGTTGCCCCATACACCTGAACAATTTGAAGAAATTTTAACCTTAATCTCTTTTGTAAATGGGACTAATAATAGTTGGTATTAAGTGTTATATATTGTTAGAGGGACAACATTTGGTACTGTTGCAGTGTGCCTGGCACTTCTGAAGTGCCCAATAAATATCAATGGTTATCAACACGACCCTGTATTAGAAGACTGAAGAATGCAAAGTTGTGTTTTATTATCCTATTTTGAACCACTGATAAAGCCCTCAGATTATCTCTTTAGAAAAAGACCCAAAACATTGCAAGAAGCTCAGATTATTGGAAAGTTTCCCCAGGGAGATCTCCTGCCGTCTTTTCCCTATTTTATCAGATCAAGCTGAATGATGAGAAATTTCTACCTAGTCCTCCACTGTCATCTCTGTAGTAGATCCCCTCGTCTGTCACAGTCCTCTGATTTCTAGTGCAGCTATGGTGACTGTTTATTTTCCAGTCAGCTTTGATCCTGACACTGTGTTCCTTTTTTGCTTTATTTCCTAGGAAAATCTCTCATGCTGGGAATGAACAGGAGCAGGGCCCAAAAGAAACATAGAATTGTGGGGCTGAAAAGTCCTCAGGGCTACCTTAATTTCTGGGCATTTGGATATGTGAATAAATACTGTAGCCATCCATTCTTAAAATTCGTAATACTGGATGCAATCTTTAGAGTTTTTAGGATTTGCTGGGCAAATAAAGCCCTTTTTGTTGATACATCCCCTTTCTTCTCTTGCTCTACATTTACCACAATGTCAGAAATAGAGCTGTCTGTGACACTTTCTTATTGGATTGTTTTCTTTTTTTCATTTTAACTTTACCTGGCAGAGTTTGAGTTTTACTTAGCCACAGGATTTTTGTTTTTCTAGCTTAGTTTTGTTTTACATATCATTCTAGCTCACACATATATTCAGTGGGTTTTTGTTTGTTTTTACCACTAGCTTAGGGGATAGTCTTGGTACAGTGATTGGGAACCACTCCTGGTGGTCCTTGGGGGACCCTGTGATACTGGAGAGAGAGAGTCTGAAACTCTGAGTAGCAAAGCACATGATTCAGCTCTTTGAGTCATTTCCTGGGCCATTAGGGACTCATTATGTATGTAGAGTACCCATATCTGTCCGTCCTTCCTTCCTTCCTTCCTTCCTTCCTTCCTTCCTTCCTTCCTTCCTTCCTTCCTTCCTTCCTTCCTTCCTTCCTTCCTTCCTTCCTTCCTTCCTTCCTTCCTTCCTTCCTTCCTTCCTTCCTTCCTTCCTTCCTTCCTTCCTTCCTTCCTTCCTTCCTTCCTTCCTTCCTTCCTTCCTTCCTTCCTTCCTTCCTTCCTTCCTTCCTTCCTTCCTTCCTTCCTTTTCCTCCTTCCTCTTTTCTTCCTTTCTTAGATGGTCTTGATTTTGTCCATTCCCGCCCCCCCAAAAGTGGCTTAACATTTGTTCTTTCTCAATCTTAACTTTTCTTTAAAAAGTTTTTTTTTCCTAATTCCTTTGGTCAGTGATAATGGGAAGTGACTAAAGTTGGAGCGTTTCTTTCTTTTCATGTATGCCTTGTTTGGAGGCGTGCTGTGAATTCAGAATTGCTGGTCTTTGGGGCATAGTGTAAGAAAGTAGAACTGAGAATTTTATATGAAAGCTCTTAGATCTTAGTTTAGGAAGTGTAGCGCCTAGCAGCAGGACTTGCAAGTAACATGACACATGCAGTTATAAGAAGTTGTAGAAGCAAGTTCTTCTGTGCAATGGAAGAAGTATTTCTGGGTCATAGATTGTTATCTTTTTTTTTCTGAAAGAAGTATGGTCTGATTTATTTCAGCCATTCCTTGGTCTGACTGCATAGATGCTAGATTGTGGTTTCTATTCTATGATCTAGTATAATGTTTCTTAGATTTCCTGAGATTTGAAATTTCTCCATTATTCAATACTATTCTATTCAAATATTTTACAGTAAGCGTGTATTACCATGCAAGGGGTGGTGGTGAAGATATAAAATTTTCTAAATGATTAAATGGATAAGTGAATGCAAGACTGCTAAGGAAATTCGGAAGCAAGATATCATTTACTGAACCTATGAAGCACTGGTTTTCCAAGAAGTATAACATTTTTCATACTTATTACTCTAATTACTTTAGTAGCAGCTTAATGAAATGGAAGGGCGTTGTCGTATAGTATCTGTAATATTCAGTGTTCATGGCTTTCACCTCCTGATTCTGTGCAGTTTCTTTAAACATCAAAGTTATTTTTTTCTTCTTTCTTTTCTTTTATGATACATACTCACAAATGATTTTGTTTGATTTTTTGGGGGACCGCACTCCAGCAGTGCTCAGGCTTACTGTTGGCTCTGTACTTTGGGATCACTCCTGGAAGAATGAGGGTCCATATGGGGTGTGGGAATTGAAACTCCATATGGGGTGTGGAATTGAACCAAGTTCAGCCTCATGCTAGGCAAGCACCCTACCTGCTCTGCTATCAGTCTGGCCCAGATGGGTTCCTTGGGATTTTACACAAATGATTTTAAGATTGATCATTTTGTTAATCAAATTGATCTTTGTGGTGGAAGAACATTTTTTTGGACCACATCTCTTGGGTGAAGACAGTTCATTGGAGAATTCTCAAGCATTAATTCCTGACTCAAGTTTGATCTGAAGTTCTCATTCGTTTGAGTTTCTTCCTCTGTGCAATTACTAAGCAATTGCATATTCTCCTTGTTTCAGTTTATTTTGAACCAGTAGAACAAAAAAATAAAGAAACCAGATTAGAATATCCTTATATTTAGATGTCACAATTCACCTTCCAATTTTCTCATTTTCAGCATACAGAGTAATTGCAGTATTGGCAGCCTCTTTGTCAAGGATTTCATAGTTTAAATGTTTGCTTTTATGACTTATGTTGCTTTTGGTTTGGGACTCTTAGGTTGAAGATGAATGCACAGAAGACTTTTAGAAAATACAGAGGAGGCTTATGCTTTCCAAGATGAATACTTTCTTATAGATGTTTTTAATTTTTTTTTGAGAATTCTTATTCAACACTTGGAGGGGGATGTTTTGATACTTTGAGGAGTTACTTCTGTGGCTCTCCATGTGCGAGTCAGATGACCATCTTGGAGTTGCAGGTGTGACTCCACAGAAGTAATTCCCTCAAAGGCTCACAACTTCACATGACCATCATGGATTAGTACCTTTGAGTTTTGTAGACCACAGTTAATGGAGCTCTGTATTTTTGCAAGAGAAATTTTCAGGTGGGAAGCGTCTATAGATCTGGTACTTATATTTGTCTCTAGACCATTTAAATGCCTTTTAATTTGAGCACTGGAGAGAAGAAAAACAAAGTGGATGACCTTGAATCTCTCAGAGCAAACACTGATAATTAAAAAACAGCAACTTTATTTTTTTCACAAGATAAGTACTTCACTTTTGAGAACCTGCAGTGTTATTGTTCTTTCAGTTTTTAAAATGTTATTTAAAATCTCAATTTGTGCAGAGTTTGAAATGAACAAACTAACGTGGTCTCAAATAGCTGCCTCAGCAGTAGGATAGGCAACTCTGTGGCACAAAGGAAAGCACCCAGTGAGGCAGGCACACATATAACCCATAAGAGTTTAGAGAGCCACATGAGACACACATTGGAAGCATATTTCAACGCAAGACAGGTTGTTTCCCATAAGTATTGCAGGTTATATTAAAAAACTAGGGAAATCTTAACTTTATTAAACTGGTATGGTATTTGCCTTGATTTGTGCTAACATATGTAATTTGTCCAGGCAATTGGTTTTTGGGGGGTCATCTTACAAATGGAGCTTTGGGGGACAGAGGACCAGTCCCTGAAATATTTGGCCACTGGGCCAGAAATTCAGTATAAGACCAAAGGAAGCACTACTGCTCAGGTTCTGAGGTGCTGGCAACCACTATGCCCACCACAGCAGTGTTTGGGAGCAACCATCATCATACCCAATAAAGTTTGGGAGGCCATGTGGTACCGGTTTTCAAATAGGGTCAGGCATATGCAAAGTGCCAAATTAGCCCTATGATATCTCCTTGGTCCCTTGGCAAGTTATTTCTGTACTTTTTTAGTATTAGTTCCTTCTAGTTTTTTTTTAAAGAAACATTCTGAAATCAATAATCTAAATGAGTTTAGATTATTGATTGTACTCAGAGAACTTGTACCCAGAGAACCTTAAGAGGAAGAGTACATTAAGTCTTACTTAAGCTGAAAATTAAAATAGGACATTTAAGAATAGACATGAACAAAATAAAAAATAAGAAAATAAGAACAAATAGAGGAGATAGCTGAAAAGATTTTTTAAAAGAACAATAAATTGATAAAGCTAATTAGACTTAAAAAAAGAAAAATGAAGTAAATTATTGTATCAGAAATGAAATGAAAAAATCTTATATTTCCCCTAATATCAGAAGATTCATAAGGAACACAAGTTAAAATATTTATGAACATAAAAACTTGAATAAAATAAATCTATTACATGAGTACTATAAACTATAAAAAAACAAAACCCACTAAAATAGTTAACTCAGAATTATACACTTTTTAAAGTAGAGATAAGATCTTTTTTAAAAGAACTTTATATGAACCTTATATAAATTTTAAACATAAGAAATATAGTACCCAAATTAAAAAATTCTCTAAACTTAACAAAATGGAGATTGTCGGGGAACGCCGCGGGTCCCCGACAGTGTCAGGACAGAGGTTGTCTTCTACCTCCCAGGACACTGGGAGAACAGATGAAAACTCACGAATCCGGTGCAGTTCCAAAAATGGCTTTTAATAGTACAAAAGCTCTTCCACAGCAATCCAATATAATGAACAAACTCTAGCTCTGGTCCGAACTTAGACCATACAAAAGAGCCTAAGTCTCCCACCAAAGAGAGAGAGGATCTCACCCGAGCTGAGTCCTACCCAGAAGAAGGAGCAAAAGGCCAAAGAGCAAAGGGCCAAAAGCCAAAAGCCAAAAGCCGCAGGAGCCAAAAGCTGAAGGCTGAGGAACCAAAAGGCAAAAGGTGAAGGGGCCTCAAGTCAGCCCCTTATATACACCAAAGTAATCCGATGGGGAGGCTGTCATGCCAACAAAGAACCCTAAACAGAGTGTAGTGCCACACCCTATTGCAGGTATAAACAAAGGTTACGCCAAGGACTAATCGGAGATTATCTCTTATGTAAAACACTGGAGGGAGAGAGGGCTGATATAAAGTAATACATCTTAACTTCATGAGCTTCATGTAATCTAGATGGTACCCACAAGGTCCTTCCTATTATTATCTGCACCAGGGTGATTCTGAGTATCTTGTTCTCGTGTACTGAAAGGGTCACTCTTGCCTGCTTAGAGCAAACTAGTATGATCCTTCCTATAGTCTTCCTATAGTCTCAACGTAGCCAGGGTGGTAGTCTCCTGGTAAATTCTAACTGTCCCACTTTGGGTGCAGTGGGTATAAAGAGGAGCTGTGCCCAATCTAGAAAACATAGAAGTCTTAGTAGATGTATAAGTCAGAAGTTATTCGATCAAGGTGACTTCTGTAACTGCCACATCCTCTAGCAGTCTTTACATAGAAGAGACATCTCATTAGAATGAACCTTGATTTAAGTAGATTAAGCTGGGAGTGGGCAAAACAACAAAACTCCCAGAATAGCTAAATCTGTCCTCCAACAGGAGATAGCAAGGAAAGAGTTTGTAAATTTGGAAATAAAGTGTTCGCATTTCTATTCTCCTATACTGCATTTTTTTGGTAGTGAGGTGAGGTTTTTTTGACCACACCCAGTCATGCTGGGTGGAACCATGTGTGATGCTGGGGATTGAATCAGACTCACCGTCATTGCAACTGTATGCTAGGCAAGTAAGTGCCTTATCTACTCTGCTATCACTCTTCTACTTCTCCTCCTCTCCCATTTTTAATATCTTATTACTTCTAAGTAGAGTTACTTTTCATTTTATAGAAGTTTCTTAAAATTTTCTTGGAGAACAAATGTAATGATGTTGAGCTCCTTTAGTCACTCTTTGTCTAAAAATTTCTTTATTCATTCTTTAAATGTGAAGTAAAGCCTAGCTGGATAGAATATTTTTTGGTTGGCATCTTTTTTGCTTCTCTATGCTTCTTAATACATCAGACCACTGCTTTCTAGCTTATGCAGTTTCTGAAGAGAAATCTGCTGATAGACTTGTGGGATTCTTATTTTTCCAATTTTGCTTTTTCTCTTACTGCTTTTAGGATTATGTCTGTATCTGTGCACCTTTTGGAATTTATTTTGTTTCAGACTCTTTGACTTCTTGAATTTAGTTGTATAACTCCCTTTTCAATATAGCAAGTTCTCTGCTATTGAATCTTCAAGTAATGATTCTGTTTCTTGTGATCCCAGAGTGCTTGTCTTACACGTGGCAGACCTCAGTTTAATCCCTGGTACCCCATATAGTTCCATCAAATCCTACCAGTAGTGATTCCTGAGTGTAGATCCAAGAGTAAGCTATGAACACCACTGGATATAACCCGAAAGACCAAAAAAGTAAAAGCTGTTTTTCTTTCTTACTGTTCTCCTTCTGGAACACATATAATATGATGAAAATCACTTCAGTGATTTTCTTTTGATGCTATCTCAGATATCTCAAATGTTAGCATCATTATTTTGTTTTATTTTTATTTTTTGGTTTTGGGAACACACATGATTCTGCCCAGTGTTTTATCCTGGCTTCGCACTCAGTGATGCCTTGGGGATTAGATATGGTGCTGAGAATTGAACTTGGGTAAACCCTACTCATTGTATTATCCAGCCCCAGTGTTATTATTTTAAAAAATATTTTTGATGGTCTTATGTTTTCTAATTTAGAGCTTACTTACTCTGTTTTCAGCTTCTCCCATTCTGCTTTTGAGCTGCTCCATTGTATATTTTTACACTGTATTCTTTCTTTTCCATATTTGGTGACCTCCCTTGTTCCCTTGTAATGACTAGAGGTTCTGGGGGCCATTCTGTGATACTCAGCTAAGACTGGACAATTCAATGTTGGTGCCCAGTTATTTAGTGCTAATCTGGCCCAGTAGTGCTTAGGACTACCAGAGACACACACATAGCAGTGTTGGGGCGGACTACACAGCAATACTAATCATCCATGTGGTACTAGGGGTCAAGCTGGGTCCTTGTGCTGGAAGATATATACCCTTGACCTGGCTCCTCAGCAAAGTACTCTTAGTTTTATGTTTTCTTTTCTGATTTCTCAAATAGTCTCTCTTGCTTGTTTTGATGATTTCTTCCGTTCTCATTTCAGTCGACATCATCAGCACTGTATCTTCTTCAGCTAGCTTGTCTCAATCTTTCTAGGTTGTTGTCTCGATCTGTTGGTGTAAGTGAGTGCCTGCACCTCTCCATTATGACTGGTGCTCCTCAAGAGCTTGCCAGTGACTGTGAAATTTACAGCCACTGGAGTCTGCCCTAGCTGTAACTTGGAGCAGACCTGACCAGTCAGTAGGAGGTTGCACTAGAGAGTACCTGGAACCTGCTGTAGTTTAAAGATCAAGTGAGTCTGGGGATGCCCTTAGGATTTGTACTGAATACGGTTCTAGGTGTGTTACTGAGTTCCAACAGACCTGCGCAATGGGCAGGGGTTCAAGTTCATCAGTGCCTGGAAGCAACCACATAGTGATGGGAAACTGCCAGGGGAGATTTAAGGGAGGATTCAGTCCCAAGTGGCTAACAGAGCATGAACCCCGAGTTGGCAGGATTGAACATCTAGCTGGCTATGAACTAGCAAGTGGCAAAGCAGGCATGGGACCCATTGCTACCCAGTTATACTTTGGGAGATCTTCAGTGCTTTCTCTTTGAAAGGAAGTGACTTGCTTACCAGCAGGAAGACACAGTCTGACAGGCTGGATTCCAGCTCTCTCTTCCCCTCCACTCCTCACCCTCACCCTCTATCTCCCCACTCTCACATCCCTGCCAGCTTGCTTAGTAATTTTTCTAGAGCTAAGTGGAGCTCACTTCAGGGATTTTCTTTCATTGTCTGTTACCATGGACAATGAGACCCCAAATGGTATCCACTTGTCCTACTATAATCAAGGTTTCTAAAGATTGCCAGGATGGAGCCTACTAGTGATTTTGACCCTGTTTATACTTACTTGTTTTCTCATCTCTATAGAATGTTTTTTATAGACTATTTTCTCTGGGAATTTGTATTATGCCAGATTTGTTATGGGAGACCAAAATATGCTTAGGTATGTCACTCATTTTCCTTGCATGGCATCTCTCCTGTCTGCCACAATGCTGCCTGTTGGAGCAAGCAGCTCTCACTTGAATTAATGCTGTTGACTCCCAATTGCCCTTCCTGATTATCCTCTTATCCTTTTAAGTTAAATCTCAACATAGTAAACAGGCGAAGTTGGTTCAACGTAAGCAGATACAGTCACGCCTCTGCCCACAGTCTTCTCATTTCTCCTTTGAGAAAAGATGCCAGTAGTTAATGTGTTTTTTTTTTCTTGCCCAAATACTGCAATCCCAGGTTCCCTCAGGGTAGGTCTTGCTTCTTCACTTTCTTGAGATTTTTTGCTTAAAGATTCCTCTGAGGTCTACCCTGACCAGCTCATTAAATTGTAGCCGCCATAACTGCCGCCATGAGATTCCCTACCTCCCTACCCTAGCTCTGTTTTTCTCTATCGCACTTACCACCACCTAAATTGCTGCTTATTTTATTAGTTTATTATGTTTTATTGTCTATATCCTCCAGTTAGAAATAATACCCAGTAGACCTAAAAAAGACAAGTTCATTTTCTGTTTTATTCACTGAGGGGCCCTAATTTTTTAGAATAATATTTGACTGAACTAGGTGTTTGATAAATATTTGACTGACAAGTAAGTGAAAATGTAGTTGTGAGACTCAGATGCCTTCGACACACATGCAACTCATAGAGCATTATGAGCTTAATAATTTTCTTTTTTATTTAATATGTACTGAGCACTTGCTACTTGCCAAGTCATAGGCTTACTTGAAGATCTAATAGCCCTCCTGGAGCTCTTTCTGTTTAGTTGAAGATATTGACTTTCAACTTGGATAAATGTACAGTTATGCAGTGCTACACTTGTGGTGTAGGGACCCAGAGGATGGAATGTCTAGCTTCGTCTGTGTGGGAACTGGGAAGGAATGCTGTGAGCACTGGCTCTGCTTGTAAGCTTAGCTATGAGCAGGGATTGAACATAGACTCTATTGCCAGGCTCTGACCTCTTAGGCCATGAAAACTTTTTTGCTTGATTTTGTTTGGGGACACACCTGTCCATACTTAGGGTTGGTTGCTGGCTTTGCACTTGGTATTTACTCCTGGTGGGCTTGGGGACCATAAAGGGTGCCTGGCATTGAACTAGTGTTGGCTGCATGCAAGGCACATGCCCTGTCCTTTGTACTATCTCTCTGGCAGGTCATGGAAACTTTTGCTCCTCTGGTATTCAGATTGATGGAGCATCAGAATTATGAGGTAAGCTTGTTAAAGCTGATTTCTGGGCTTCATTCCTTTAATTCCCCTAAGTGGGTTTAGGGTAGAGCCCAAGCATTTGCATTTCTGGCAGGTTCTTCAAGGGCCACACTTTGAGATCAGATGGATTGTTAGCTGAGTGTGGCATCTCAACCCAAAATAGACAGGTTTATGCTGATGCAAGAGTCAGGAAGACTTCTGAGCTTTGCGAAACAGTCACCTCTAAGGACCTTTGGAGATAGTTATGCTTGCTAAAAACTATAGAGATAATGACTTATTTCTTTTTCTGAACATTGCCAAAGATTTTAAAGCTTGGTATAATCACTACTATTGTTTTCCTTGTGTGGGGCAAAATACACTTGGTCTCGAATGTTAAATTCTTGCTCCTATGGAGTGAGACATAATTGGGTTTCAATTTTTAGCTCTGTCGCTTATCCTTTGTGGAAATGCTGTGTGGGAAGAGCTGAAGTGAATTAGGATTAGGAGAGAGCCTTTGAGCCTATCCTGCACTAGGAGCATCTTGGTGTCTTTTTTAAAAATTTTTTTATATCTGTGTTTGTTTTTCTTTTGGGTTATACCTGATGTTTCTCAGAGGCTATTCCTGCCTTTGTGCTCAGGTGTTTCTCCTGGCTGATCTTGTGGAACATAAGACATGCTGGGAACTAGGATTGTCTCATGTCTGCTTAGCTCTGTACAGTCCCTGACTATTAGATTATTTATATTTTTTGGGGAGCAGACCCACACCCAGTGGTGTTCTGTGCTCAAGGATCACTTTTTGGCAGGACATTAGGGACATATATGTTGCTAGGGATTGAACCCAGGTCAGCCATGCACTGTCCTACTGCTCTGGCACATCTTAAGTTATTAAAGGCATTGAAATGTTGTCTGCATAGATGGTATTCGAAAATTACAAGCTGTAATGTGACTCTGTAATATAAAGCCAGAGACTTCAAGTTCAAGGGTCCTTAGACTCTGCTCTCCAGAATAAGACTTGGCTAAGCTCTGAATCTTGGTCATTTAAATGATATTCTGAGTGGCATGTTACTTTATCTGTAAAGTGCTCTTAGCTATACCAGTTATAGTGTTGTGGGGATTTCAGGAGAGTATGTGTGCTGAGGGTATACTATATTGCTTGATATTACAGAAATAGTTATCGTGGTTATTGTGAATATTAAAAATATTCTTCAAATATGCTCCTCCTTCCAACCATCTATTCTTTCCTCATCCTGTAGCAGGTTCCATAGTGTAGCTGTCATCACTCTTGTGTCATACTCTTTTCTCAGCCCAACACCCAAGAAAATTCTAATTCTTCCTCCTTTCTCCTCTCTTCACATACAACTCTGATGTAAAACAGAGAACATTTGATTATTGTAGTGTTAAGCAGTTTCATTTATTCTTTCACCATTTGTATCTTGAGGGCGTGATATTTGTTTTCCAGGAGGAATTTATAAAATTTTGGGGAAATAATACCTGCTGCAAGCCACTGTTAGAGTTGATTAGTTTTATTTTCAGTGTTTTGGGGCACATACTTCTGGGTTCACCTTACCTGCATGAATATTTGCACATTGCTCATTATTTTTCCCAGAAATTCTTTGTGGAGAGTGATTACATATTTTTAGAGAAAAATTGAATTAAAATAAACAAAATGTTTTGTCAATTTTTTCCTTTCAATTTGTCTTTGACTAAAATAATTTTGGAAATCTATTGTATCCTAAGTTTTCAGGCATTTAGATGACTAACATGAGGGAGTTTTAGTTTCCTTTTCTACAATACAAATATTTTGATTGAAAGGTTAAAATATCAACTTGTTCATGTACTAAAGCATATTAAATTTTGGCCTTTTGTTCAGTTAAAATATGCCAGTTGAAATAGTACTTCTTAAATGCATGTGCTTTCTTGTGCCTGTGTATTAACCAGTCTTCATGAATCATGCTTTCTTTACTTCCTAGGTTTTTGATGATTCCAAGAGAAAAAGAACCTTTCTTTTGTACTACATTAACCTCACTGTATTTATATTAAACAATATTCTTTGGCAAAAAAGGTTTGGTATACTTAGTGAATTATGTTCCCTCCTAGAGGCATTGCAGACTGTTAAATCTCAGTGGAACCCAGCAGTTGTAACTGATGAAACATCAGCATGTAGGCTATAAAATAAAAAAAGAAGTAATTGGGGCCATGTTGGGAGCTGGAAAATGGAAAACACTAGCAGATGTACAACTGAATAGAGAAGAGAAAGTTAAAAAAAATCACACTTACTGGAAGAGGAACTGCACAGATGGATGATAGAACTTAACATTTCATTCAGAGAGAAAGTGGGTTAGAAATTATATTTCCACTTTTGGTACTTAAAACGTGTTACTTGAACTCTCACAATTAGTCATATAAAATCTGGCTGCTTATATCTCAAGAGGATGTTTATCAATGAGATTTTCTACTCCTTAGAATCCGCTAAAGTGTCATTGAGTTTAACATGAACCTATGTGTATATATGTATATATGTATATATATATGCACATATCTATGAATCTATCTATCTATCTATCTATCTATCTATCTATCTATCTGTCTGTCTGTCTGTCTGTCTGTCTGTCTGTCTGTCTGTCTGTCTGTCTGTCTGTCTGTCTAGTAACTAGTAATGTTTCTTATCCATCAGTCAGTTATTAAACATTTGTCACCATATTATATATATAATATATGTATAATATATATATTAACTGACCCTTGCTAAATGGAGAATGATGGGGGGTTGAAGATAGTGATCACTCAAAGAAAGCCTTTTGTCCTGATTGATGTGATGACAAGTCCTAGACCATAGGAAAATTTTGCTCTTAAAATTTTTATTAAAATAATGTTGTTTTATCACATTATTATAGGTTTAAGGTCTACAGTATTCTAGTTTAACATCTGTATATGCCTTGTTATGATATCAACCCTGACCACATCTTGACGCCAAACTCATCCTAATACAGTATGATGTATAAGAGTTTGTGATACTTGCTTATAGTGAAGAAAGTGGTATTTCAAAGATAACTTTTGATGATAAAATATTTTGTTCTAGGGGGCGGAGTGATAGCACAGTGGGTAGGGCGTTTGCCTTGCACACGGCCAATCGGGTTTGGTCCCTGGCATCCCATATGGTCCCCTGAGCACCGCCAGGAGTAATTCCTGAGCAAAGAGCCAGGAGTAACCCCTGAGCATCACCAGGTGTGACCCCAAAAGAAAAAAAATATTCTAATAGTTGCCCCTGAATTAGAGATGATATGTTTGTGCAATGTTGTGTATCTGAAAATACAGTATATTCTCTCATTGATGCTATACTGTCTTTTCCATTTTTTTAGGTGGGGGGAAATTTTGGTTTGTTTTGGGACCACAGCCAATGGTGCTTGGGGGCTACTCCCAGTTTGGTGCTCAGGGATTGCCTGGTGCTCCTGGAACTATGTGGTGCCAGGAACTGAACAGGCTTCCTGCATACAAGACATGTGCTTAGCCCATTGACTGACTTTCTGGCTCTATTTAATTATTTTCAACCCCTTGCATTTATAAAAATATTAAAAAATAATTTATACTTGTTTTTTGTGCTATACCCAGTGGTACATGGAAACATTTCTATAATTAAAAAGTATCCATAGAGTTTGGGCAGAGTTGGCTTGCCCGGAAAGCAAAGGATATATCCTACATCCTGTGGTTTCTGATTTGTTGTTGGTGAACATTGCTCTGTAGGGTTATGAAGTCAAGTCTCAATTCAAATGTGGAAATGTTTGCTCCATTGGATGATTTATTTTATACACTGCTTTATATAGTGCCCACCTGATACTTTTTGGAATATGTGTACCAAGATATATCTAATTATAATCCATTAAATATAATGATTGAGTAGCCCATATATAAATATATATCAATAATTTTATAGAATAACTCGCAGAAATCTCATTTTATCCCTTTAATAGTCTTTTGAGGTTGGTAACTTATTAACTCTGCTCCTGTTTTTATTTTGATATATAACATTAAATATTACTTTCAGTTATACCAGATAATAATTTAGTATTTATGTATAGTTAACTATTTTATAAATGGTGAACTGAGGTTAGAGGTTTATTTGACTTTTTTTTTATGGGGGTCTCACCCAACAGTGCTCAGGGCTTGCTTCTTGGTCTGCACTCAGGGATCACTGTTGGCAGGCCTCATAGGATCATTTGGGTGTCAAGGGTCAAACTCAGGTTTGTTGTATGAAGGCAAATGCCCTATCTGCGGTACTGTATTTTCAACCTAGGTTTTGTGCATTAAGTGACATATCATGAGTAACAGAACCACCTCTACTACCAGGTTGACAAGAAGTAAAATTGAACCCATGCCCTTTCTTTTAGCTCATCATTGTACTTAACTCTTTCTTCATTTGATTCTACTCAATGGGAGGCTTTTGTGCATTTGCTTCTCCTAGAAATACGTGTTTATGAAAGAACTAGTGAATTTCCATACCACTGAGCTGTTTGTGCTCTCACAGTCCAGTAGGAAGAAGAGGAAAGAAGAGGGTTTGAAAAGGGATCATAGCTCTCACAACAAATTAAATAGCTTGGACATCTCGAAAAATAGAAAACGTTGTTCTCTGACTAACTAGATTATTTATTTCTCCTGATTTTCATTTATCTAACACACAGAAATCATATGTTATTTTTATTCAACTTTAAACACAAGTAGAATAACCATTATTTTATGAGGCTGAATGGAAATTCAAGTTCATGGATCCCCAAATTCAAAGCTTATATTTGTAATGATTACACTTCAGTGAAAATGGGCACCACACCTAAACAAAAATCTCTGTGGAACTGTAGACAAGAATAAAAAAAGTGTTTGGGAAATAGGATGCCCTTCTTGGCAAGAACTATAATAGTGATGGCCAACATTCATTGAGAGCTCACTCTACACTCATTGTTCTTACTAGAAAGTCACTGAGCTGTGAATGGAATTTCTAAGAAACTACATTCTCATGAATGAACTGGCTAACCATCTATGAACGTTGATGAAATGAGGAGTATGGTCACTGTATTGAACATTAGTTGATTTGAATACATTACCTGATTAAATGTGAAAAATCTAAAATCAAGTACAGATTTGGTGACTTCCGTGACTTCAGAAGGGCTTCATTCCTTCCTTGTGAAACCAAAACAAAGATGTTGAATAGTGGGTCTTCCCTGACCAATATTCACCCTTTTGGGGGCTCTTCCACAATAGGACCAGAGGGATCTAGATTAAAATTATCATGGACAAAAGGGATAGTCTTTTTAATCAGGGTATTAGACAGAATGATGATGATGTCAACAATACTTAATGTTAATAACTATTGAACATTTAGCATGTGCAGTATTTTGTAAATGGAATTTACATTTTAATCTCACAACACACTAAAGTATCAACCTTATTTAACTAATGAGGAAATATGACACAGCGAAACTCTAAGTTCCTTACCCAGGATAACAGACTGGAAAGTGATGGAACTGAGGGTTGACCAGAGGTTATCTAGAGTGAGAGCACTTGTGCATAACTCTAGGGATGTGAAACAGGTTATAAGTGTTGTGATATTTTAATTGTAGATTAGTAGCCAGATTGTATGCCAGGAACTTGTTTCTCCTAGCCTTGATACTGGAAAAGAGAGATGTGTAGGTGATGTTATTATAAATTTTAGTCCCTGGCACAATCAGATTTCTTTTGCTGCTCAAAGAAGATCCTTCTGTAAACATGGACTCTTCCTGCTGTGCTCACATCTCCGACTGTGGGGATGATATACTTGGCCAACTTCATGGGAATCTTCAGGAAATAAAAATAACCAGGGAAAATGAATAGTAATTACCTGGCATTAAGTTGAGACCTTTTGTGTGAAAGGCATGTGAAGATAGGTCTTTCAGACTTAATGAGGCTTATCATGGGCCTTCAGCTTTTCTGAATAAATTGGGAGGTAATAAAATGTTGGACCTTGCTTTCAAACCAAATTATACTACAACATTATTTTCAAAAAACCTTTGAAACAAGTAACTGAAAGTCTCTCCCCGCCACCTCTCTGTAGTTTTTTTTTTCTTATTAATGAGACCCAAAGTAATTTCAGGAGACAGCCAGTAAATAAAAGTATTTAATGAAATGGAATAGAATCTGATTTGTAAAAATGAATTTAAAAATGCTGCATCTTATTTACCATTCATAGCTTTGATCATTCATTTAGCAGATAATTTTTTTAGCATGTTCTGACCTACGCTAATAATGTCTGAGGAAAGAGTCGGGGAATTTCACTGAGGCTACCTCAAAACCACTTGTCAGATAAAATTAGCAGTGAATATGTTTGTAGAGTAAGTATCACTTTTAGTGATGACGCAGTCAGGCTTTATATGTAGGCCTGTCTTCTTATCCCTTTGTAACATCGCTACATGATAGCCACAGCTAGTCAGGAACTTTTGTAAGTGACAAAATACACAAAAATTCTTTGTTTGACTATATACTCACTCTCAAAAATCAATTTCTGTCATTCTATCTCATAGTTCATTTGCTACAAAAAGTAAGGTGGTGTTTAGTAACATAGGAAGAATTTCAGAAAAAGAATATGGCCTATTTTCTAATCTGGTACATTTTATTGAGTAAACTGAATTTAAACAGAAGGCACCTGCAAGAGAGACAAGGTGACCTCTCTCAGGTGAATTAAATCATACTTAAATGATGTTAAAACTGTAGAAAAATGTTGAAGAGGATAGAAAGCACCATGGAGTTTACTTTTCCATTTTCATTTTCTACTAATCTTTGAAAAGACTGCAAGAGAATTTGTTAGCATATAGATTTTGATATTAAAATTATTTGGAAGCTTTCTTTAAAGTTGATTCATTATTTTTTTTGTACCATAAACTATCTTGGAAAACTAATTGAAATGAAATTTGTTTAATGACTAGTGTTGATATTATGATTCATCACTCATTTACTTAATTAGTAACACTTGACTTATGTACCAAAAATGTCCAATTTGCAAAGTGATATTTTTCAGTTAAATAAAATTATGTTTGTGAAAGATAAAGCTTTTCCCAGTAGTTTTGAAGTATGCCTTTTTAGTTTTTGTTTTTGATTACTGTAACCAAATACAAATCACTGCTGAGAGTATCAAGGAAAGTATGCTTTTTATATATAGCAGAGAAGGCGGTAGTCTGGCATGAACTGGGTCTGTCTGGTTCCAAACTGTGGGACCTGTGCTCATGAGCCACTGAACTTTTGGAAGGTAGTTTAACTTTTATGACCAAGTGTCTTCATCTTTAAGATTGTCCCTACCACCTAGTACTTGTGTACCTACCATAAGCCATAGTAACTCCCTCTCATGTGAGAGAGAGTTGAAAGATTGTATTATCTGCCTTTAATATTAAAATTATTATTAATAGATAGGTTAAGCTTTAGAGGAATAAAGAGTGACTTCCAGAGGTCATGACTCTAGTCCCTGCTCCAAGGAAAAACCTCCCTAGTCTATCTCAGATTAATTTCATGGTTCCCAACTTAGATAATGAGTTCCATCTTGTGTGCAAAGATACAGACAAGGGCATCCCCAAAGTCAAAGGCTAATTGAGGTAAATTCATGGCACATCATTTTTGCTTCAATATTTGGGGGGAATTAAAAGTGTAGATATGTATTAAAAGCAGAGGTAAGCAATTACATTATGCAGTAGTATGAAAAACCTTCATGAATTTTTTAAAACACTTAGCCAAGACCCCAAAAAATCGTTCTCATTTGTAAAGACAAGTTAAGATTATATTTTGTCAGGACTCTTGGATTTTTCTTTATTTTTAATCTGGGGTCTACACTGGAGATGCTTGTAAAACACTAGAAAAAAATGGTTTGGTCATTTACCTGCTATAAATGTTGCTTCTGTGAGGAAATTCTGTGATTTTTCACAATAATCACTTTACTTTTGCTAATATATTTAGGTGGGAGCAAGGAAGTTAATATTATAACCCAATTGATTTTATGTAGCTGATTTTAAAGGACAGTAAACTGGTTTGATGAACAGGGTCTTTAGACTGTTAGGAAGGTAGTCTCATAGAATCATGCCTGACTGTTGGCTAGTGGAAATCTGATGTTCCTTCATTCATGCATTGATCATTTTAACAAACCCTTGCTTTTCTCTTTGTTCACTCTGTCCAACCCATGTTCTTCCCTCTCTATTTTTTCCTGAGAAGTTGCAGTAGCAGGCCTAGACTTGTTCTTTGAGCTATGGGCACTTCTGTGTAGTCAGTTGTCGTTCCCTTCTCTCCTCTCTTCTCAGCAGTCTCAAGTGATCCCTTTTGTTTGTGAGTAAAAGTCTAGTTTTACATCAGATTTTAGCTTTTTGTATATCCCAGGCTTAAAATTGTTACCATGCTTTCAACTTCTCCCAATTATTTTGTATATAATACACAGTAGCATCATTTAATTGTGTTTCTCTCTTGGTAGAGTGTGAGTTATATGAAAGCAAATATTATTTTTTGTGGTGGATATCCAGAATCTAGAATAATGCACTCAATAGTTATATTTTGAGTCGATGTTTTACCGAGGAGTTGACACAGGTTTACATGTAAGTGGGTAAATAAAAGGTGAATTGTCATACCCTTATGAGTATACTATTGGATTTATTGGTATTCTAAAATTTATCTAAAAAAATCTTTCAACTCTGTCAAGCACATAGTTATTTTGACTAAATGATGTTGAATCTTGAACAGTAATCTTGAACAGCTAAGCAATACACCAGGGCCTAAGAGTTCAGTGGGTGACACATTTTCCTGCAGGAGGCCTTCCTGCATCTGATTCCCAGAGCCCCACCAGTAGTTATTCCTGAATCAGAGCCAGGAGTAAGGCCTGAGCACTGTCACTGTGGCTCCAAACCAACCAAACCAACAAAATGAAGAAATAAAAACAGCAGGGGAGCAGTTTAAGTGGATACACCTATCTTAATTGTGTGAAAGATGAATGTCTCTGATGTGGTATGCCCTGTTTTTGCTAAGATCATGTCCTTAAGAGTACTGGGGAAGTACATGGAAGAAGTACTAGGAGATTGAAAACAAACAAATAAAAAAAACCAACCTGCTGAAATAAAACCCAATTTCATATTGTGGAAGACTCAGGGGACCATATGGGATACTGAGGATCACTCCTGGGTTAACTAGAAGTAAGGCAAGTGCATTTCTCACTATACTGTCTCTCTGGTCCCATTATCTTTAACTACATATATTCACAAGTTAGGGTTGTTTGATTCTACACTCCAGAGAGGAAGAGATCTCAAAGACCTGGGGGGTCATGTCTTGCATATGGGAGGCTCAGGACCTGGCACAAATGGTCCTCCAGTACTTCTGGGAGTGACCCTCAAGCATGTACCAGGAGGTATGTGGCCCTTGAACATCACTGTATGTGACCCAAACAGAACAAAACAAAGGTTTGATTTCTAGGTTCCAAGACAAGACTCTGCTGATGCAAATAATGAAAAATAAGATGATGAAAACAAGCACCATTGATGTTTTTTCCCATCTCTGTGCTAGATAAAATAATAAATTATAGATATAACCAAATCAAATCAAAAGTGATTAGATTATATATATAATTATATATAAATAATTCTTTGTATTTGATATGCCAAAAGCCAGTAACAATGATAGACCTCATTACCATGACCTGAATGATTTGAGGCTCTTCATGTTCCTGGAGCGAGCAGATGCCCTTGGGCTACACTAGCACGTGACAGGACATATGGAGATGTTACTGGGGCCTGCTTGAGCAAATTGATGAACAACAGGAAGATAAGTGATACAAGTGATATATATGTATATATATATAATAATGAATATATGTATAATTCCTTATTTAGCACAGAGATGGGTAAAATCTTAATTTTATGATAATTTATATAATTTATCAAAATTACATATAATATATATCAATGATCTATGGGAAGTCAAGTTATCAAGTCAAGTGGCTTTTTGGGTCACATCCTGCGATTCTTAGACATTACTCCTGACTCACAGACATGGGGCAGAGCTGCTACTGGCTCTTCCTGTGCCCAGCCACTCAAGAGGCGCCCGGGAGGGATGGCCGGTTCTAGCCCTGGCTAGCCATCCCAGCAGAGCCTCGCAACAAGCCAGACGACCCCCTGCTCCATGAGGGCCTCCATTTTCCACATCCGAACTTCCCCCTCATCAGAACTCCAACCAGCAGACCAGCCTATCACTGCCCGGCTCATCAAGATCCACCCTGAAGCAGTCTTTTTTTAAATCCAGCCCAGGTACGCTGATCCAGAGACTCACAGACATGGGGGCAGAGCTGCTACTGGCTCTCCCTGTGCCCAGCTGCTCAAGAGGCACCCGGGAGGGGTGGCGGGTTCTAGCCCTGGCCCGCCACCCCCAGCAGAGCCTCGCAACAAGGCAGATGACCCCCTCACTCCATGAGGGCCTCCATTTTCCACATCCAGACTACCCCCTCGTCAGAACTGCACCCAGTAGACCAGTCTATCACAGCCCTGCTCGCCCGGCCCCTTGCGACCATGCAACTCATCAATAAATGCTGGATTTAGAGATGACTACTAGATTTTGCTACCCACACAGCAGAGCCTGGCAAGCTACCCATGCCGTATTTGGTACACCAAATACCAGTAAAAATTATAGACCTCATTCCCATGACCTGATGGAATGGTTTGAGGCTCTTTATGTTCCTGGAGCAAGCAGGTGCCCTTGGGATCTACTTGCATGAGACAGGTCATATGGAGACGTTACCTGTGCCCGCTCGAGCAAATCAATGATGAACGGGAAGACAGTGATACAGTGATACTCCTGACTCTGCATTCAGGAATTTCTCCTTGCGGTGCTCAGGGGACCATATGGGATGCTGGGAATTGAACCCAGGTTGGTTGTTGTAAGACAAACACCCTACCCACTGTACTATCACTCAGCCCTTGTAACAATTAAATAGAATGGTGAATCCCTGGATGGAAGACCAGGCATGATTTCATTGTTCTTAAAACTTCTCCAAGATACTTTCTGTGCCCACTAGTGTTGATTCTGTACTGACTCTTTAGTAGTTCTCAGTAGTGGCAAGACACCACCCTACCTCACTAATCTTTGTACATCTGTGATGGCAGTTATAGTCACTTTTTCCTTGTTATAATTCAATACAAAAGGCCACCCAGAGACAAGCATTGATGAGGGAAAGATGCTTAGGTGGTGGAATCTGAATTCCAGTACGAGTCTTCTACTTACTGCCTCAACCTAGGCTTTTCTTAACATCTTTATGCTGCCTTCATTTATTTTACAAATGTTTATTGAGCAGCAGTTTTATGGTATGGAGATGGTGTTAGAAGCTTGCGTTACAATGCTGAATAAAACCAGGCCTTAGTGGAGTTTGTTGTTCAGTTTGAGAGCTAGAAAGCAAATAACCACCTGATTGCAATTGTTTAACCCTCAGTGTCGGAGAGGCACTTGATGCTGACGAATACAGAACAGAAAAATGACTGGACACAGAATATTTCTCTTAGATGACCTCATTTCCTGTAACTATAACTGTTAGTGTATCACCTTGTACAAACTAAATGCTCAATAAACAGTAGCTACTGTTAAGATTGATTACTCAGATAAAGCACCATCACAGGTATATAGCGTAGAAAGCTAATGATATGGCTGACTTTCATTAATGTTTCAATTGTACATTTTATAATATAATTACTTTAATCTCTTAATTTTTCCTAAGGAAAAAATGAGGTTGGAATAGTTGCTTCAAAAATTGTCTAAGGATAGGTTACTAATGAAGACATTTACATATAATACTTTTTCCAGAGTTAGTTCCAAGATAAAATCATATAAATAAAGGAAGCTGGAGGCCTTTGGGGGGGTATTGTTTGTTTGGTAAATTTTGATTCATTGTAACATTAATGCCTCATCAGCCTCTTGACCATTATTCTGGGCATATTACTCTGTGTGGGGACCTTTGTTCTTTGGCAGCCAAGGAAAGGTTGCTCTAATGATGATTGGTTTCTGTGTCTCCTACCCGCTGGACCTTGGAAATAAAGCACTGTGCATATCTAAACAGATTTTCATTGCTTTCTGCCTGTGTGCAATTTAGCAGCAAGAAATTTCATATCTCACAGCATTCGATAGTACAACTTAATTACGAACTGCTTGTGAATCAGGCCAGCTAATGTTCATAACTACTGAGGTGGATATGTTTGTCCTGCAAAGACACCAAAATGAGAAGAAACTTTATTGGCTGACAAGAAAAGGACCAGTATGTTGTCAGAGCCACCTATCACAGCTCTCGTGATCGCATATCTGACTTCTAGATTACAGTACAGTTGAGGTAGCCAGGAAGGTCCAACATGAAAATGAAAAACTTGAAATTAGGCCAGACTGTTTTAGTCAAGGCCTTTCATTAGTCTTTTTTTAAATTCCCAAACATGCCGTTTCACTTGCATGACAAAAAAAAAAATCAAGCCTTTACATATGTTAAAGTATACATTCCTTTTCCCTCTCGTCAGAATTCCACCCAGCAGACCAGCCTATCACAGCCCGGCTCGCACGGCTGGCGGTTCATCAATAAATGCTGGATTTAGAGATGACTACAAGAGTATGCTACCCGAATGGCAGAGCCTGGCAAGCTACCCATGTCGTATTTGATATGCCAAATACCAGTAACAGATTTAGACCTCTTTCCCATGACCTGATGGAATGGTTTGAGGCTCTTTATGTTCCTGGAGCAAGCAGGTGCCCTTGGGCTCTACTAGCATGAGACAGGACATATGGAGATGTTACTGGTGCCCGATCGAGCCAGTCGATGATGAATGGGAAGACAGTGATACATTCCTTTTAACAAATGTATAATCTTAATATTTATTTATTTTGATTTTGGGGTCATACCTGATTGTGGTGTTTATCTGTGCTTGGGGACCAGGTGATGCAGGGATTGTAACAGGGTCAGCTGCATGCAAGATAGATACCCTTACCCCTAAACTATCTTTCCAGGCTCCAAAGCATTACTTGAAAAACAGAGAAGAGCACCAAGAATATTCAGCACATGCTCTGTGATAAATTGACATGAATATACTGTAAATTACATACTGGTGAAAAGCATGTGCTTAGTTAAACAGCCAGATCTGACTCTTGCTGACTGTGGACATAGAGAATGTTACTTAATTTCTGAATAGTCTTCCTCATTTGTAAACTGGAAAGTGTAGTTAAACCTCAAGTGATCCACTTCAGTAGGAATTTAATTATACAATATGATGGCTGTAGTTGACATTATTGTATGGTGTACTATATTTGATGACCGGGGTTCAGCTTCATGAAAGGCAAGTGACCAACTGTTGTTCACGTTTGTAGGGTTGGGGGTTTGGAGAGGAGGTGCCACACTCAGCTGTTATTCAGGGATCACTCAAGGCTGGGTTCCAGGGACACTCTGAGGTGCCGGAAATAGAACCAGAGTCAGCAGGTGCAAGACCAGCACCCTCTCCGCCATCCAATCCATGAGCAGGGTTTTAAAGGTCAGGAGAAATCCTGAGTGCCTGCTCCAAACCCGCCCTGAATGGGTGTGCAGGCTCTGCTGGGGCTCCCTGAGCACTCTGGGGATGTCTCTGTACTTCACAGATCCAGAAACTAGCCTTAGATGCTCAGGTCAGCTCAGATGACCCTATAATCCCAGGCAGTGACCGCCTGGGGTGGCGGGGGAAGGTGGGGGTGGGGGATAGCAGACCCAGTTCGCACTGTCCCCAGTGAAAAACTAAATTAAAATAAAGTAAAAACTAAATGAATACCTTGTAGAATTAGCCCAGGATTGCTGCAGGGGTCCTGGATGGTTGATGGTCTGACATAGAAAAAAGACTGGGCCCCCTGGAGTGACCCCAGAGTCACTGCAGAGCCTGGCAAACTACTTGTGGTGTATTTAATATGTTGAAAACAGTAACAATAATGGACCTCATTTCTAAAGAATGAAGTCATTACTGGTGCCCACTCAAGCAAATTGATGAACAACGGGAATACAAGTGATACTTCTTTAACACACCTCCATTCATTTTAAGAAATAGGGGAAGGGACTGGAGAGATGGTATAGGGGTTAAGGGCACTTGTTTTCCATGTAGTTGACCCTCGTAGGTGCCCGGCTTGAGGTGCCCGCTCTAGCAAATTGATGATGGCACCTCGTAGGTGTCTGCTCGAGCAAATCGTTGATGAATGGGAAGACAGTGATACGGTGATACAGTGACTCTATTTGATATTGCTAATTAGGTAAATCCTAAATTTTCTCATTAAAAGGAGTAACTGATACTCCCTTTAGAAATGGTGGTTAATAACTTATTGTGTTAATTTCCTGGTATATTCAAATCAAGTCAGTATTCTGAAAACATCAAATATATATATATATATACACACACACACACATATATAGTGTTGGATATATCTTAATAAAAAAGGATAAAACAAAGCAATAAATACTTTTAGATTTCCTATGGAATTACAAAACTCCCAGAATAGCCAAGAAAATTTCAAGGTAAAAAAGCAGAAGGAAGGCATTACATTTTAAGACTTTAATCTCTACTACAAAGCTCTAGTAATCAAAACCACATGGTAACGGAAGACAGATGCTCAGCTTAATAGAATCGAATCTGAGAGCCCAACTGCATGGACACTTAATGTAAGGCAAAGAGGTTAAGTGTGGAAAGTGAAGCAAGGAGAATCTTTTTTAACAAATGGTGACAGGAAAACTGCTTAACTACGTGCAAAATCCATGAATCTAGATTGCTACATCTATTTCATGCCATAAACAGACGTCAGTTTAAAATGCATTAAAGAACTTGATATAAAACCTTTTAGTCTTTGCAGGGGAGCATCTCACCCTGTAGTGCAGAGAGCTTTCTCCTGGCTCTGTGTTCAGGGATTTTTCTGACAATAAAAAACTTAAGAAACGGGGAAGAGAAGATGAAGAGGCACTTCCTCAAAGAAGATATAAAGATGGCCATAGGCACATAAAAAGAAAAGTTCACTGCCATTGATTTTTAGGTAAATGCATGACAAAAAGACAATGGGATATCACCTCACACCTTCTAGTCATATAGAAGAATGGTCTATAGGAATAAGAACATAAACAGGAAGTATGGCAGGGAATGTGGTATAAAAAGGAACTCTCAGGGCCAGAGAAATAGAATAGCAGGTAGGGCCCTTGCCATGCATGTAGCAGATCTAGTTTTAATCCCTGTCATCTTATATGGTCTCCGGAGCCACTCCAGGAGTGATCCCTGAGTACAGTTCCTGAACATTGCTGGGTGTGGACCAAACCCCTGCCCCTCCCCCACAAAGAAAAATAACTCTCATTCACTGGTGTTGAGACTAATATCTTTCAACTGCTTTGGAAAACGGTTTGGAGACTTCTCAAAACATTGTAAATGTAACTGCCAGATGACCCAGCTATTTCTCTCTTTAACATCTACCCAAAGGCACAAAAATATTAATTCAAAAAGACACATGTATACCTGTATTAAGCACAGCACTATCGACAAGAGCCAAGGTCTGGAAATAACCTAACATTCCCAAAAGCAGATGAGTGGATAAAGAAATTATGATATGCACATACAATGAAATACTGTTTGATCATGAGAAAAGATGAAATTTCTCAGTTTGCTGCAAAGTGGATGAAATTGAAGGGTATCATGCAAGTTAATTGGGTCAGAAAATGAAAGTTAGATTCCAGAAGATGTCATATGATAAATATAAAGATACAAACAGAAGAGGTTACACAATCTCCAATGCAAAAAAACAATTCTAACACATGATCAATAGAAGTGGGAGCAGAGAGGCTGGCAGGAGGACAGAGGGGTGGGACCCTGGAATAATGGAGGAGGAATGTTAAAACCTGGCCACAGAGACTGGTATTGGAGCTCTGCAACTACAAAACAACAAATTCAGTAGTTTTGCAAACTATATTACCTTGATTAAAATTAATTAAAAAATCTATCTTAAAACATTAAATAAGCTTATACCTTAGAAATTATCTATACATAGATATTGGCAATTATGAAGTACTAAGTGATGCTGGCAGATGAATAAGTTCAGTTTTGGTGTAGTTTCAGGCTACTGGATATGATATGATAAATGATATAATAAATTATATTATATAGTGTTATATAATAAAATATATTATAATATTATCTGTTTCTTTTTATTTCAGTCATGTTTGTATTAAATTAATTAGAAAGCAAGGCTAAATTGAGAAAATAGAAAGTAGATAGGTGATTGACATATAATATCCCTTATTATTTCAATACATATCCATTTCTTTTTTTTAAGTCATGTTGGCATAATGTCAGACCTGAATCCATAAAAGTACGTTGAAGAAAATATAGGAAAAACCCTCCACGACATCGATGCTAAAGACATCTTCAAAGGTGAAACACCATTAACAAAGCAACTAGAAGAAAATATAAATATATGGGACTACATGAAACTGAAGAGCTTCTGCACCTCGAAAGAAACAGTGACCAAGATAGAAAGACAGTCCACAGAATGGGAAAGAATATTCACCCAATACCCATCTGATAAGGGGTTAATATCCAGGATATATCAGGCACTGGTACAGCTATATAAGAAAAAAACAGCCAACCCCATTAGAAAATGGGGAGAGGAGATGAACAGAAACTTTGACAAGGAAGAAATCCGAATGGCCAAAAGGCATATGAAAAAATGCTCATCATCACTAATCATCAGAGAGATGCAAATCAAAACAACAATGAGATATCACCTCACACCACAGAGAATGGCCCATATCCAAAAGGGTAAAAGCAACAAGTGCTGGCGTGGATGTGGGGAAAAGGGGACTCTCATACACTGTTGGTGGGAATGTCGACTTATACAACCTTTCTGGAAAGCAATATGGACATTCCTCCAAAGACTAGAAATTGAGCTCCCTTTGACCCAGCCATACCGCTCCTGGGAATATACCCTGGAAAGCCAAAAATGCACAGCGGAAACACAATCCGCACTTTTATTTTCATAGCAGCACTGTTCACAATAGCCAAAACCTGGAAACAACCAGTATGCCCGAGAACTGAGGACTGGATAAAGAAACTGTGGTACATCTACACAATGGAATACTATGCTGCTGTCAGAAAAAAATGAAGTTATGAAATTTTGCTATAAATGGATGGATATGGAAAGAATCATGTTGAGTGAAATTAGTCAGAAGGAAAAGAGAGACATAGAATGACTGCATTTATTTGCATGACATAAATATACTAGGTGATCTTACCAAAAGTGGAAATTACACAAGCGTGTGGGAGTCAGAGGTTGGTTTAGATAGAGAAAGGAACATGAGTGAATAAATGTCTAAAGTTCTGATACTAACATAGAACTGAGCATTAAATACAGACAAAAAAATGCAAGTGATGGCTTCTAAGTGTACCGTAGTGCAACCCACAATGTGTGGGAGAAGGAGGCAGAGAGAGAGGGAGAGGAGAGGGAGATAAAGAACCTGCCATTTAGGCGGGATGTGGGAGGGGGAGGGAATTGGGGACATGGGTGGTGGCTGAGGGGCACTGGTGGAGGGGCGGGGTGCTGGAACACTATGTGACCGAAACCCCCCAAGAGTGAACAACGTTGTAATTGTATATTTCACGGTGGTATAATAAAATGTTAAATACAAAAAAAAAAAGAAATGAAGGCTTGATAGAAATGAGTTCTTATACCTAGCTTAAATAATTTCTGCAAAGCACATAGAAAGCAACGAGAAAAAAAATCAGCATTCAGTATTGGTTGCTATCAGTGTTCCAAATACAGCCTTTAAATACAGTTGTTTTATGTTTTTTTAATAGCACAGTTAAAAAGTGTGTTACAATAAAAAACATATAAATAAAAAAAAGATACACATGACAACCCTTTAATGTATATTCTGTAATCAATAGTCCGGAGGGGAAGGAAAAAGAGAAAGAGAGAGAAATGGAAAGAAATAAAGAACCTGCCATGGAGCAGGGCTGGGGAGGGGGAGGGAACCGGGGACGTTGGTGGTGGGAGATGGGCACCGGTGGCGGGATGGGTGCTGGAACACTGTATGACCAAAACCCAAATATGAACTTTTTAATTGTATATCTTTGTAATTGTAAAAATAAAAAATTTAAAAAAAATTAATTAGATAGCAAGGGTAAAAAAGAAAATAGTAGAAATATGATGGTAATTATTAACATGTATATTACTTTAGTATATTAAAAAACTTTCAGCATATATTGCTTTAGTAAGTCTTTACTTACTTGGGCTATCTCGCATGTGACAGGACATATTGAGATATTACTGGTGCCCGCTCAAGCAAATTGATGATATACGGGAAGACAGTGATCCAGTGAAGTTTTTACAGCATACATTATTTCACTTGATCCATGAATTAGTCCAGGCAATATGAAAGAAGAAAAATATTTCGTTAATTAGCAGTATTTTTTAAATTTAATTTAGCATGGTATCTGGGGCATGTAATGTGTTAGACAATTTGTATATCCAGGTGAACCAAATGGATGGGACCCTGTTACCCACAGTCCCAGATGTCTTGTATTATCCTTCAAATGCATATCTTATTATACATTGTACTGAAAGGTGAAATAGGCAAGGCCATTATTTTCAATGATTAATGTTTCATAGAGGAAAAAAATTGGGATTCATAAATCTGATAAATGAGAGTCAGAGTTTACACTTAAAACAGCAGGCTCTTTCTATTGAATCCTGTGTCTGCTTCATAGAAAATCTAATTTGGTACAAATGCTAGGGATACCTGGGATAGCTATTTATTTTACTGATTCAAGCTACTGAGACTTGACATGGGTAAATGATATATCTAGGAATATTGCTGAGATTTTAAATGGGGGAAATGTAAGATAGCATGCAAAGACTTTTGCTTGTCTATAGACTATTTTGAAGGAATATTATATCTAATTTTAGCAAACCTTGTGTTATCAAAGATTAAGTGTCAATATTTGTTTCAGAGATCATAGTTAAATGACACCTGAGAGTTTCAGATTGACAAATCAAAGGAACTTTTGTTTTCCTTAGAAAGAACTTAAGAAATAGAATGTTGCTTTATAGCCATAAACCTTAATACTACAGGGTAAATCCAAACTTTAGCTTTCAAGAATAAAGGACTTCCCCTTCCTGTCACTGTAGCACTATCATTATGTGTTTAAACTTTTGTCACCCACTGTTATGGGAGATCACACTCCAGCCAGAAGCAGAGAACTTGTGTTTTGTAGATTCAGTGGTTTCTTCCTTCTTCAGCATGACACCAGTTCTTCATGTTGGGTGAGTTTTAATCAAAGCAACTGGATAGCCTGTTCTGAGCCATACTATCTTCTAGGCACAGAAATAACCACAGAAGAATAAATGAATCCATTACTCAGATGGAGATTATATTCTGTTGGTATGGGGTGTAGATAATGATTTAAGAAACAAAGGAAGCCATTAAGCAGGGAGGAAGGCAAAGGAGGAAAGGAAAAAGAAAGGAACTATGAGATTAAGTCAGGTAGTGATAGGTGGCATGAGGAATTATCCAATGGGGTAAGGTAAAATTATTGTTGTTGTTACTATTTTAATTAAGGCATCTATCAGGACATGTCAATGGCATAGTTGTAGTGAGGGAGCAGCTATCTTGTTCTCTGGAGAAAATGTATCCTACACAGATGAGGAATCATGATCTCACGATCACGATCTTCCCGTTAATCATCTATTTGCTAGAGCGGGCACCAGTAATATCTCAATATGTCCTGTCACATGCTGTAGAGCCAAGGGCATCGGCTTGGTACAGGAACTTAAAGAGCCTCAAACCATTATATTAGGTCATGAGAATGATCTAATATAATTGTTACTGGCATTTGGCATATCAAATACAACACGAGCAGCTTGCTAGGCTTGCCGTGCGGAGGCATACTCTATAAACACCTCCAAATAAAGCCATTATTGATGAACCGCGCGGCCGCTTGTGGCGCGCGCGAGCCGGGCTGTGATGGGCTGGTCGGCTGGGTGGAGTTCTGATGAGAGGGAAGTCCAATGTGGAAAATGGCGGCGCCCATGGAGTGGGTGGGGGGTCGTCTGGCTTGTTGTGAGGTTCTGCCGGGGGTGGTGGGCCAAGGCTGGAACCCACCATGCCTCCCGACTGCCTCATGAACGGCTGGGCACAGGGAGAGCAAGGAACCGCTCTGCCCCATGTCTGAGAGTCTCTGGACCAGCATACCTGGGCCGGATTGAGGAAGAAACTGCTCCAGGGTGGGTGTCGATGATCCGGGCTGTGATGGGCTGGTCGGCTGGGTGGAGTTCTGATGAGAGGGAAGTCCAATGTGGAAAATGGCGGCGCCCATGGAGTGGGTGGGGGTCGTCTGGCTTGTTGTGAGGTTCTGCCGGGGTGGTGGGCCAAGGCTGGAACCCACCATGCCTCCCGACTGCCTCATGAACGGCTGGGCACAGGGGAGAGCAAGGAACCGCTCTGCCCCATGTCTGAGAGTCTCTGGACCAGCATACCTGGGCCGGATTGAGGAAGAAACTGCTCCAGGGTGGGTGTCGATGATCCGGGCTGTGATGGGCTGGTCGGCTGGGTGGAGTTCTGATGAGAGGGAAGTCCAATGTGGAAAATGGCGGCGCCCATGGAGTGGGTGGGGGTCGCCTGGCTTGTTGTGAGGTTCTGCCGGGGTGGTGGGGCCAAGGCTGGAACCCACCATGCCTCCCGACTGCCTCATGAACGGCTGGGCACAGGGAGAGCAAGGAACCGCTCTGCCCCATGTCTGAGAGTCTCTGGACCAGCATACCTGGGCCGGATTGAGGAAGAAACTGCTCCAGGGTGGGTGTCGATGATCCGGGCTGTGATGGGCTGGTCGGCTGGGTGGAGTTCTGATGAGAGGGAAGTCCAATGTGGAAAAATGGCGGCGCCCATGGAGTGGGTGGGGGTCGCCTGGCTTGTTGTGAGGTTCTGCCGGGGTGGTGGGCCAAGGCTGGAACCCACCATGCCTCCCGACTGCCTCATGAACGGCTGGGCACAGGGAGAGCAAGGAACCGCTCTGCCCCATGTCTGAGAGTCTCTGGACCAGCATACCTGGGCCGGATTGAGGGAAGAAACTGCTCCAGGGTGGGTGTCGATGATCCGGGCTGTGATGGGCTGGTCGGCTGGGTGGAGTTCTGATGAGAGGGAAGTCCAATGTGGAAAATGGCGGCGCCCATGGAGTGGGTGGGGGTCGTCTGGCTTGTTGTGAGGTTCTGCCGGGGTGGTGGGCCAAGGCTGGAACCCACCATGCCTCCCGACTGCCTCATGAACGGCTGGGCACAGGAGAGAGCAAGGAACCGCTCTGCCCCATGTCTGAGAGTCTCTGGACCAGCATACCTGGGCCGGATTGAGGAAGAAACTGCTCCAGGGTGGGTGTCGATGATCCGGGCTGTGATGGGCTGGTCGGCTGGGTGGAGTTCTGATGAGAGGGAAGTCCAATGTGGAAAATGGCGGCGCCCATGGAGTGGGTGGGGGGTCGTCTGGCTTGTTGTGAGGTTCTGCCGGGGTGGTGGGCCAAGGCTGGAACCCACCATGCCTCCCGACTGCCTCATGAACGGCTGGGCACAGGGAGAGCAAGGAACCGCTCTGCCCCATGTCTGAGAGTCTCTGGACCAGCATACCTGGGCCGGATTGAGGGAAGAAACTGCTCCAGGGTGGGTGTCGATGATCCGGGCTGTGATGGGCTGGTCGGCTGGGTGGAGTTCTGATGAGAGGGAAGTCCAATGTGGAAAATGGCGGCGCCCATGGAGTGGGTGGGGTCGGCCTGGCTTGTTGTGAGGTTCTGCCGGGGTGGTGGGCCAAGGCTGGAACCCACCATGCCTCCCGACTGCCTCATGAACGGCTGGGCACAGGGAGAGCAAGGAACCGCTCTGCCCCATGTCTGAGAGTCTCTGGACCAGCATACCTGGGCCGGATTGAGGAAGAAACTGCTCCAGGGGGGGTGTCGATGATCCGGGCTGTGATGGGCTGGTCGGCTGGGTGGAGTTCTGATGAGAGGGAAGTCCAATGTGGAAAATGGCGGCGCCCATGGAGTGGAGTGGGGGGGTCGTCTGGCTTGTTGTGAGGTTCTGCCGGGTGGTGGGCCAAGGCTGGAACCCACCATGCCTCCCGACTGCCTCATGAACGGCTGGGCACAGGGAGAGCAAGGAACCGCTCTGCCCCATGTCTGAGAGTCTCTGGACCAGCATACCTGGGCCGGATTGAGGAAGAAACTGCTCCAGGGTGGGTGTCGATGATCCGGGCTGTGATGGGCTGGTCGGCTGGGTGGAGTTCTGATGAGAGGGAAGTCCAATGTGGAAAATGGCGGCGCCCATGGAGTGGGTGGGGGGTCGTCCTGGCTTGTTGTGAGGTTCTGCCGGGGTGGTGGGCCAAGGCTGGAACCCACCATGCCTCCCGACTGCCTCATGAACGGCTGGGCACAGGGAGAGCAAGGAACCGCTCTGCCCCATGTCTGAGAGTCTCTGGACCAGCATACCTGGGCCGGATTGAGGAAGAAACTGCTCCAGGGTGGGTGTCGGTGATCCGGGCTGTGATGGGCTGGTCGGCTGGGTGGAGTTCTGATGAGAGGGAAGTCCAATGTGGAAAATGGCGGCGCCCATGGAGTGGGTGGGGGTCGTCTGGCTTGTTGTGAGGTTCTGCGGGGTGGTGGGCCAAGGCTGGAACCCACCATGCCTCCGACTGCCTCATGAACGGCTGGGCACAGGGAGAGCAAGGAACCGCTCTGCCCCATGTCTGAGAGTCTCTGGACCAGCATACCTGGGCCGGATTGAGGAAGAAACTGCTCCAGGGTGGGTGTCGATGATCCGGGCTGTGATGGGCTGGTCGGCTGGGTGGAGTTCTGATGAGAGGGAAGTCCAATGTGGAAAATGGCGGCGCCCATGGAGTGGGTGGGGGGTCGTCTGGCTTGTTGTGAGGTTCTGCCTGGCTTGTTGTGAGGTTCTGCCCTGGAGCAGTTTCTTCCTCAATCCGCCCAGGTATGCTGGTCCAGAGACTCTCAGACATGGGGCAGAGCGGTTCCTTGCTCTCCCCTGTGCCCAGCCGTTCATGAGGCAGTCGGGAGGCATGGTGGGTTCCAGCCTTGGCCCACCACCCGGCAGAACAGATGAGGAAAGAGGAGACAAAATGAATTTAAAGCAGTTGCCTAACATGCAGCTGAACTATGGCCTTGTTTTTGGTACTGCATAGCCCCTGAACACAGACCCAGATGTGTCACCTGAGCACTGATAGAAATACCATTATTTGATTTTTTTGGTGCTTCTAAGAATTGATCCCAGGGTCTCACACATGCAAGGGTGTGCTATTCTGAGGCACATCTCTGGCTGCCATAGTATATTAGGCCTTTTAGAGGAAAGCTTAGAGGTATATGGGGAAGATGGTGTGCAAGAGAGAACAATAGAGGAGACCAAGAGATATTTGGTAACCCAGGATGGAAAGATCTAATGGGATTTGATCTAACAAAGATGAAAAGTTGCAGGACATGGAGATTAGAGGGAAAAACATGACTAGATGCAGATTTAATGAAGCTCCTAAGTGGGTGAATAGACAGTACAAGAACACAGAAAGAAGTTGAGGCCATTCAGGAAATATTTTTTTTCCAGCCATAGTGTGTGTGTTTGTCGGGGGGTTTGATTTGGAATTTAGAGATGGTTTGGCAAGCAGTGGTTCCATTCTTTGCATCTTTTGAAGGTTAGACTGAAAGATTATATTGATAAGCACCAAATGGCCTGAACAATGGTAGAAAGGAGCTGTCAGCTTCATATGTAAGTCCCTCAAAGCATCTGTCTCAGACTGTCACTGTATCACTGTTTTCCCTTTCATCATCGATTTGTTCGAGCAGGCACCAGAAACATATCTATATGTCCTGTCTCATGCTAGTAGAGCTCAAGGGCATCTGCTTGCTCCAGGAACATGAAAAGCCTCAAACCATTCTATCAGGCCATGAGAATGAGGTCTATAAGTGCTTCTGGTATTTGGCATATAAAATATGACACGGGTAGCTTGCCAGGCTCTGCCGTGAGGTGGCATACTCTTGTGGTCACCTCTGATCTCCAGCACTTATTGATGAACTGAGCTGTGATCAGCTCTTATACTGGGTGCAGTTCTGACGAGAGGGGAGTTCAGATGTGGAAAATGGCGGCCCTCATGGAGTGGGGGAGGGGGTCATCTGGCTTCTTGTGAGGCTCTGCTGGGATGGCAGGTCAGGCTAGAACCTGCCATCTCTCCCGGGCGCCTTGTGATCAGCTGGACACAGGGAGAGCCAGTAGCAGCTCTGCCTCATGTCTGTGAGTCTCTGGATCAGCCTACCTGGGCCGGACTTGAAAAAGACTGCTGCAGGGTGGGTCTCGATGAGCTGAGCTGTGATCAGCTCTTCTTCTGGGTGGAGTTCTGATGAGAGGGGAGTCTAGATGTGGAAAAAGGGCAGCCCCTCATGGGAGGGGTGCTCTTGTGAGGCTCTGTGAGGCTTCTTGTGAGGCTCTGCTGGGGTTGCGGGCCAGGGTTAGAACGCCCCATCCCTCCTAGGTGCCTTGTCATCAGCTGGGCACAGGGAGAGCCCATAGCAGCTCTGCCCCATGTCTGTGAGTCTTTGGATCATTATACCTGGGCCGGACTTGAAAAAGGCTGCTGCAGAGTGGGTCTCGATGAGCCTGACTGTGATCAGCTCTTCTGCTGTATCGAGAGAATCACAGACATGGGGCAGAGCTACTACCGGCTCTCCCTGTGCCCAGCCGATCACGAGGCGCCCGGGAGGGATGGCGGGTTCTAGCCTGGCCTGCCACCCCAGCAGAGTCTCACAAGAAACCAGACACCCCCTCCCCACTCCATGAGGGCTGCCATTTTCCACATCTGGACACGGTCTCGTCTCAAAGACATTTGTCATGAACTCAAGTAGAAGTGGTTCTTTTAGTTCAGATGGTGAATGGAACCGTCTTATGACATCACTTCAGGCACAGATGTGGATGACATTGTGAAGTATCTCTTCTCTAACATGCATTTACTCACCCCTGTTACTTACTGCTTTTCTTCTTAGCTTTTGCCCAGCCCTAACTAAATGTACTTGGGAAATGACAAGCTCTTTTGTCCTTGGTGTGATTTTTAACTCATCATGTCATCCCTTTTTAGATATTGAAACCTTACCTTATACTTTATAATGACACAGATTTTTTCTCATATGCTAACAAACTACTGATACTGTTTCCTAGAGAATAGTTCTGAGAGCATTAGAGAAGGTAATTCTGTGCTTAGCGAGGAAGAGCAAACTTGATAGTATATGCTTCTGCAAGGACTAGGAATGACATTACATTCAGATCTAGAACTGGACAGTCTGTTTTTTATATACTACAAAAAATACCTTTTTATTCCCTACCACCTGGATGAATTTCAGATATCATTTGGTAAGGGAAATATTTTCCTATTTTTAGGCCCATTTATCTATAAAGTCATATCAAGGTACCATTTACTTAGAGACCAGATTGTAAGACCTAAAGAATGTAACAGCCAAGTGATCTGGGAGAGATGGTGCTTTTTATCCTAAAGGGCAATACTGTTTCCAGATCAAATATTCCCTACACCCCCACCCCTCACCGCCATCTAGCATTCTTCATTGGCAAAAAACTGTTATTAACAGTTAGCATTCATATATTTATTATGTATATGTTTCTCAGCTTTCCTGGTATGTGAACCATAGGCCAAATATTTTGCTCTGCCAAATTCAGTGCTGTTTTCTAGAGTCCAGAACAGTGGTTTTAGGATGCAAGTGTGAATACACATTGATTAAAAATGGCTGAAGAAGAAGCATTAAATTGTAGCCCAGAGGTTATTATAAGTGATTACTAATGTGGCAGCAATTTCGGAAAGTAGAAAACTTTTTAGAAAAATATGCTATTGCTATGTGGCCTAATAAATGTTATTAATTATTAGTAGAAAAATGTTCATAATGACAATAATAAAAATACATTCCTTTGAGCAATCTGAGTATCAGACCTAGGTTAAGTCCTAATGCTCCATGGGGAAACAGGTCCTTACCATTTGTTAAGTGATGAAATCCAGGCTCTGTGTGACTTGTACAGATACAATACTAATAAGCAGGGATTTCACAGCTAAAAGGAAAATATTAAGACTTCTCTGGATAGGGAATTTTGCCTTCTGTCTGATAAATTAGGATATCCTCTCACAGAGCTATTTAGTACTACTAGAAAAAGCAGAAGGAAGAAAATTTTGGATAAGAGATTTGGGTGCTTATTGCCTTGTTGAAGATCCCATAGTTGTGGGATACTGGTAGCGCTTTCTGATGTGTGTGTGTGTGTGTGTGTGTGTGTGTGTGTGTGTGTGTTCATCTCCAGTAAGAGAGAATATGACCTTTTCAGCACAGATAACCTTTTCCGAAATAGGTTGACAAGTTGGATGCGAGACTCCCAAGTGAGCATCAAGGTAGAAAGGAGAGTCTAAAACTATACCACAATCTGTGTTCTTGAAGAAAAATTGATTGTTTAGAAAGGGAGAAGCTTGCCTTAAAAAAGGGAGAAACTTTCCATATATTATTTCTGTGAACTAAAAGTCTCTTTGATTTGTGTTATTTTAATATATTTAATTAGAGGAACTTACTTCAGTTTATTTAAGTTCATATAAAACAGAATGTGTGGCCCCCACAGAACTGAGAGCACTTACTAGAATGAGAATACACATATATAGTTAATGTAGAAAATAATATGATGCCATGTATTAATAATAATAAAGCAGAACTAATTATATATTGTGAAAATGAGGTAATATTATTTTACGTTTTAAAATAATAATAATCCTGAAGTGTGGTAGAAGTGATTAAGTGAATCCTGAAGTGTAAATCTCATGTACACATTGAAAAAATAAGTTTTCCTGACAGTCAGATAAAATGGCTCATGATAAGTTAAAGGCATAATTATCCCCTTGTCACTTAGTTTAAATTAAAAATTGATGGAATAATTATTTTCCAGCTTTAATATGAATTAGCAATCAGAATCCTAACACATATGCAAATATGTGAAAATATTGTATATATAGTAAAATGTATGCAGTAATTTTTAAAAAATAAGTTTGTAATTCACTTTTTCTAAATAGTAGTTCCCTTTGATTATAAGGATCTGGACAAGAGCTGGTAAACTAAGTGATCAATTTCCATTTTGTTAAGACTGTAAGTGCTTGTATAGTTCTTTTCTGTGGATGAGGTAGTTGACAACACTTATGAAGTCAAAGCTACTTTTCCTTTTTTCTAGCTTGCTCTATCCAGATGTTCCAGTTCAGGTCTGAGTTCTATCCTTGCAGAAAATTGGGCCCAAGTCCTGCTATTTCTACTGTATCAGACATTTCTACCTCGTCGTACATGATATGACACTCTGGAATCAAGCCTCTGTCTCAAAATCAAAGAGAACAAGGCAGCCCAAGTTTACTCTGCCAGAACTCTAAGAGAGATGTTTGTTCCTGTCCCTTTAAGGCATTTTTTATTCCAGGAGTGGGACATGCTGTCCCTAAACTTGCTATGCTGTCTATGTGGCCCCCAACTGACATCACTTTCAACAAGCACAATCAAAATAAGAGTTTGATTTTAGGCGCACTGTGTCTCAGAGCTGCTATCATTCTTCTACCAGAAAGTTGAGTAGCTCAAAATTGTTTCTTAGGAACACTGACCTTAGCACTCTTCCTCTGCAGAGGTATAATTTAGGAATAATCTTTGTTGGGTTATGGTAAGATCTTTGTGTTTCTGTTACGCAATCAATTAGACATTTTGCAAGGCGCAGACATTATTATTATCACCACAGGCAGATGGTGAAATGTTACTCCATCCGTCTGTGCCTGCTTTAACTTCCGTGCACAACATCATTTAGAGGGTTTCTTTACAAATTGCAGTTTATTTGGAAAAGATTTAAAGCCCTGAGGGTTTGGCAAGAAGCTCTTGGTTTTGAGTACATGTACTCTGTCAGTAGCAAAAAGGGCACCTCTGATTAATACTGATTTTGCCCTGCCAGCCAGGTAGAAAGTAGACAAAAATCTTTGTTTACTGTTCCAAAACAAGAGAAGTTTGGAGGGAAATTTTCCTCTAGTTCCTGGCCAAAGGTCATGTAGATATTGAACCATATTTGAAGGAAGGTAGTAGGCTTTCCTACTACCTCGGGGGAAAGATGGAAGCACATTAACCGGGATTTTAAAGGACTGAAGCAAAAATTGAAAAAAAGCATTTAGGATAGACTCTACATTGTAGGATTTATACCCTGTTGTTATAACCACAACAAATGTAGCTGTAGGGAGGAAGTAGGTGCTGATGGGATTTGGGGAGCATGTAATGAGAGAGAGGAAATGAATGTTTTTGTTTTCTTAAGCAACTACTTGAAGACTGGGAAAGTGGGCCCATCACTGTATCACTGTCTTCCCGTTCATCATCGATTTGCTCGAGCGGGCACCAGTAACATCTCCATATGTCCTGTCTCTTGCTAGTAGAGCCCAAGGGCATCTGCTTGCTCCAGGGACATAAAGAGCCTTAAACCATTCCTTCAGGTCATGGGAATGAGGTCTAAACTTGTTACTCACATTTGGCATATCAAATACGACATGGGTAGCTTGCCAGGGTCTGCCATGCGGGTGGCATACTATTGTAGTCACCTCTAAATCCAGCATTTATTGATGATTCACTTTAACAAAAGAAAGATCCCTGAGCTCAGTCAGAAGTAAGGCTCAACAAAAGGAGTGCCTCAAAACCAAAATTTGGTGGTGGAGGTGGGGGGGGGTGGGGTAGGGTGGGGTGGGGTGGGGTGGGGGGGGTGGGGGGGGGTCAAGGTAGGGGTGGTGGTGGGGATCGGGGGTGGTGGTGGTGGTGGTGAATAAGAGACACAACAGAGATGAAGAAGAATTTTAGTCCTTTCTGTTATATAATGTCTAATGTGCAGGAAAATCCCTGGAATCATTCTTTTGAATATGCTGTTGATACGGTACAGGCCTCAAGTAAACCTGTGTTTTATCAGATAGCCTGTTTAAAAAATAATTTCTGCCTGGCTACCCTGAAGAACAAAGAAGGATCTAGATATAGACCTTGAGGATCAGCGTGTTATCCTACATGAATGTAAAACAGACTTAGAATTGTCTCTCAGTGGTGAAAAAAATCAAGCACTTCATCAAGTTTGTTATATATTTTATTTTAAAAAATTAAAAAATAAAGGGAATTTATTAGTAATGTTCATGGCTACTAGTTCTGTCCAATTTTGGATATGGTACAGATATTATAGAGAGGATGTATCAGAACTAGCACAACCTCTGACTTACCTGGCAGTAGATATATGTATAATTGGAGATTTTTTTTCCATTTTATGATGAGATTTTTTTTTTCTGAAAGTCTAGATCACACTGAGTTAGAGGAGATTTAAACTAGCTAACATTACCTGGCATATATTTATTTCTCCCAAAACTATAACAAGGAAAACTAACACTAAATGTCCGATGCCATGGGTGTAATACTAAAATAAACCCCTTCCAGCGATTGTCCCCTTTTATTCCTCATCCAGTCCCTTTAAAGAATTCCACCTTTATTGATAAAACTCAAGGTGGTTAGCATTAATTTTCCAAGATTGCTTAGCCAGTGAGTGGTAGAGAATGAATGCAAACTCCTACTCTAAGTTCTTAAGCTCACCTATCGCTTCATATTATGGTAATCTCTATAAATTTTACTGCATCATGGTTTTTATTGTAAGTCAAAAAATAATTAGTCTATCCAAGTGGTCTTTAATAGTGTAAATAGAGAAACACATACACACATGCTTACACAAAGCATGTGTTCAGGCAGACCTCGTGTGTCACTAGGTTAGTAACTGGCCCAGTCACAAGGCTGTTTAAAGTGGAGGTGGGATTTGCTTTCTTTCTCTGTGCCTCCTGAGCCTTGGGCTTTATATAAAATATTTTCTCTGAACTGCTTAGTAGTTTGAGGACCCAAATTAATAAAACTGCATATTTTGGTTTTTGGGATTTGTTCAGCTAGTAAGATGGAAGAAAACTTTAATGAAATTGTAGGTGATTTTATTATTATTGTACGCTATTGCTTTTCATTGTTAATCCTTTCTCACTAACATATCACCATCAACAGAAATTATTTTTTGAGCCTAATATATGAGCATAAATATCTCCTTATTGGACATAAAATAATTTTATTGTAAGAAAACCACTGCTTCTAACTTGGTGATTCCTTGAAATACTGATCACACATTTAGGAAGCCTGGATTCGACTCTCCAGAACCATATGGTCCCCTGAGCATGCGGAAAAGAACAAAAGCTCAGAGTAGTCCAGAGAATCTTTAGCTGTGACCTCCAAACCCAAACCAAACAAATAAAAATTAAAAAATGAAAGAGAACAATTGCGTCTCTATGTCATCCTTAGATGTTATTTGATGCTTCATCACTATCACTAATCACTGTCTTCCCGCTTCATCATCGATTTGCTCAAGCGGGCCCCAGTAACATCTCCATATTTCCTGTCTCATGCTAGTAGAGCCCAAGGACATCTGCTTGCTCCAGGAACATAAAGAGCCTCAATCCATTTCGGAATGAGGTCTATAATTGTTACTGGTATTTGGCATATCAAATACAACACGGGTAGCTTGCCAGGCTCAGCCGTTTGATGCTTCATAACCGAATAAATCATTGTCAAATAATGATCATAAAGCCAATGAATTTTATGGAAATCCTACTAGAGAATGTTTCTGTGAAGTAATTTCTTTTAAGGATGTAAATGCTTTAAAAAGTTCTGAAGCCCTTGCCACTAGCCTTGGGACAATGGTGGAAGGATAGAGATACGCTGGTGCTGGACAAGTACTGACGTGGCAGTGCAAGGATAAAAAAGCGAATATGGAAACTGTTGTAAGTCATACTGTCTCAAAAACAAAACCCCCGAATGACCAACTTAAATATTCACAATAAAGTATTAAAATATCCCCTAGTTGTCAGAGGGACAATGATGGAATTTTATAGTACATTGGTAGTGAAGAGGGAAGCTATAATTTTGTGGGTTGATAACATAAAATTTAACACTACTATAAAAGGATAAAATATGGGGCCGGAGCGATAGTCCAGCGGGTAGGGCGTTTGCCTTGCACGCGGCCGGCCTGTGCTGGCCTGGGTTCGATCCCCGGCATCCCATATGGTCCCCAGCACCGCCAGGAGTAATTCTTGAGTGCAGAGCCAGGAGAAACCCCTGAGCATCGCTGGGTGTGACCCTCCCCCCCCCCCCAAAAAAGAAAAAAAATAATAATAAAATATATCTTCCAAGGAATAAAAGAAGACAAGATGAGGTTTTGGTGCTTATCGCATAGATGATGATGAGGAGGTTTCACAGGTGTATCTTCTCTATAAACTTATCGTGGTTGTATATTGCAAAATTATCTACTTACTGTTTTTGTTGAAGAAAAAATTATTCTGAGATGACATTTTTCTCACAATGATTTGGAAAATAACTTGATTGATGGTATATATTAAAATAACATATTAAAAGACTGATAAAGAATGAAAATGGATACACCTTTAATTGAGCTAAATCCAATAGATCCTGGGGATGAGGTGGTCTTTGAATACCTGCGTAGTGTCCTTATTATCTTTCTTTGGAAAATAGCATGTAGATTTTCCACATAAGAAAAGCCACATCCACTCTGTGCAGTATTGCTGGGATTCTCAAAGACCTGCTCCTCTGAGCAAGAAGTAATAATGAGACGAAGTTGAATCTCTTTGCTTCCCTGACCAGTTACTCTATATCTTGATAATACCAATTTGCCTCAAAATAGAAAAAATGGAGGCAGCTTATTTTTCTTTTCATTTTTTTTCTTTTTTGTTTTCTTGGAGTTAGTTGTTGTTGTTTGTTTTGGGGCCATACTTGACAGTGTTTGGGGATTATTCCTGGCTCTGGGGATACAACTGGGGTCAGTGGTTGTTGCAACATCATTTTTTTTTGCAACATATCTTAGTTGGGCACCAAGACTTGGG
>JAJIBD010001680.1:0-16317 GCA_021461705.1 Cryptotis parvus
GATCACTTGATCACTTGATCCCATTATTCATCGATTTGCTCGAGAGGGAGCAGGTAACATTTCCATTGGACTCTATCATGTGCCAATGTAGCCCAATGGAATCTGGTTGATTCAGGAATATGAAGAGCCTCAAACCATTCCTTCAGGGTCTTGACAAGGAAGTCTGACCATCTTGTAGGTGGGCGGCCATGTGATCTTTTGACATCCCATGGGATCCAGTCGGTAACGGCTCTAGTCCAGCGGTCATCTCCAAATCACATTACATGTCCAGCCAATCTGATTTTCTATGCCTTGGCAAACAAGACAGGGTCCCTGATTCTGGAATAGGGATGGAGGTCAGAACTCCGGATTCCCTTCTCTCACTTGAGTGAGGCGTGATATTCCAAGCATAGCTCTTTCGGTTCCTCTCTGGGAGACCTGAATAGCATCCTCATCCTGCTTTCGTAGGGCCCAGGTTTCTGAGGCGTATGTTAATGCAGGGAGAACAGTAGAGTCAAAGAGATGTGCCTGGAGTCAAGGTTCTTTGTCCTTTTAGCTATTTCTTCGATGCCTTTGAAGGCATTCCATGCCGCTCTCTTCCTCCTGCACAGCTCAGGGTTTAGGTCATTCATCCTGTTGACTTCTCGACCTAGGTACACATAACTCCTGCGTTCAGAGATGTCTGTTCCATGGAGAGTGAATGGGGCCTCTGGAATTAGTTCATTTTTTATAAACATGGTTTTCTTTAGATTCAGCTGTAGACCTATCTTTCCACATTCTCCGTCAAAGTCAGCCAGTATTTGTGCCACTTGGCTAATGTTTGGTGTTATTAGAACGATGTCATCATCGAAGCGGAGGTGCTGTAGTTGCCGACCATCTATCTTCACTCCCAATCCTTCCCATTCTAATTGTCGCATGATGTTCTCGAGGGTGGCGCTGAAGAGTTTTGGTGAAATGGTATCACTCTGCCGAAAATTTCTTTTGACATCATTGATCACTTCCTTGTAGAATGGTGAGATCCTGGTGGTGAATCCGTAATACAGCTCATGAAGGACCTTGATGTATTGGGTTTGAACACCCTGTTTGGCTAGGGCTTCGATGACCGCTTCAGTTTCCACAGAATCAAAGGCTTTCTGTAAATCAATGAACATGAGACAGAGGCATCTTGTACTCCCTACAAATCTCAATGAGCTTGGTTACCGTGTGGATATGGTCGATTGTGCTGAATCCTTTTCGGGAGCCAGCTTGCTCGCATGGTTGTCCTTCATCTAGTGTTCTGCTAATCCTGTTCAGGATGACTGGTGTAAACAGCTTGTAGATAACGGACAACAGGCAGATGGGGCGATAGTTGCCAATGTCGTGAATGTCTCCCTTCTTGAACAGTAGAACTGTCCTGCGGTTTTCCATTGGGAGGGCACCTTGCATTCGGACAGGTAGCATGTGAAGAGCCGAGCTAGTGTATTGATGAGTACCGACGGCAGATTCTTCAGGTGTTCGGGTCTGACTTTGTCTGGGCCTGGTGCTGTTCCCTTCTTTACCAACGAGATGGCATGTCGGATTTCAGAAGGGAGAACGTTGGGAATGACATATCCATCCTGTGGAATTTGGTATGTGGGCAGGTGGACATGGCTATCAAAGAGATCTGAGTAGAAGTCATGGATAATCTTCTCCATTGCCTTTCTGGAAGATGTGATAGAGCCATCAGGGCGTTGGAGGGCAGTTATCTTGGTCTTATAGATGGTGAAGGACAGGCGGGCGGTGTGAATGCTTTTCCTGGCTTCTTCTGCATCTTCCAGTAAGTATTTTAAGTATTTACATAGTCTAAACTATTGAAATTCTTAGCATCCATTGACTTTAGAATAAAAATTGGTGCCACGTCTTTGAACACAGTTTATAATTATCTAGAATAATTGGTTATGGTAGTTAAATTACTCTACTTTTTGTAAATAATTACCATGTGTTCTGCTTCCTCTTTACTTTGACTCCACTTTTTTCTTAAATACTGAGAAAATTATATAATATAGATAATTTACTCCCTAGAAATACTCTTCCACTTCATGAAAATGTCTTAGCAGTTTTCTCTCTATTTCTCCCTGTCACTTACTCTCGTGAATGAATTGCTCATATTATGCTCACTTCATTATAGCTCCCCAACCTGCTGCTATCCTTGTTCAGCCACTCCTGCTCACTACACCTCACCTCTTCTTGTACATCTTTGGGTGTATGCCTACAGGATTTTTTTTCTTCACATTGATTTCTTATATTTTAATCTGTACTCCAATTCCCCAGTTATTGAAAGCATTAATTTATTCATGTGTGCCCAGGGCTTAAACTTTTTCAGAGTGATTAGTGAAACTTTTATTACATTGAAGTCATATTATTAGACAGCCTTATTTAGTCATAATACTTTAATTTGCTAGATTTAGATCAATATTCCTTTATGTTAGTAATGTATTTTCAATTGATAGATTGAAATGTATTTTCAATTGAAAAAACAAAAAGTGCATTTTCCCAAGAACAAAATGTACTCATTGACATCATTTTACCTTGTCTAAATTCTTTTTATTTTTTTTAGTTTAAAAGTTTAATTTTTACTAAGCAAACATAAATAGCTCTCTTAACCCCATAGATTCAGTAGCTATAGACTGCCTTGGGCTATTTTGGTTGTTTTTACATTTTTTAAATTTTATTATATCACCTTGAGATAGACAATTACAAAGCTGTTCATGATTAGGTTTCAGTCATAGTGTTCCAGCAACCATCCCTCCACCAGTGCACATTTTCCAACACTAATGCTTCCAATTTTCCTTCCCCCACCCCTTGCCTGCCTCTATGGCAAACACTTTCCTTCTCTCTCTATCTCTCTCTCTCTTCTTTTACACATTATGACTTGAGTGCATTTACTAAGGTGTTATATATATATTTATATATGATTTATATATATTTATATATTCATATATATATGATATATATGAGATACCATATATAGATATATATTTCTTTATATATATCTCATATATATAATATATAAATATTTATATACCTTTACCTGAATATATATATACCTTATATATACCTTTACCTGCTTTCAATACTCAGTTCTAGTCTAGTGTTACCATTTCCAACTATGGTTAGCAAACTGGTCCCTTCTCTATCTTACTTAACCTCTGTCTCCCACACACTTATGGTGATTCCAAACATTGAAAAGTCCTCTTGACCCATGACTTTTTGTATTTTACAAATGTACTTTATTTATAATTTTTTATTTATTTTAAGGCTGTTCATGATTGGGTTTCAGTCACAAAATATTCCAACTCCCATCTCTCCACCAGTGCACATTTCCCACCACCATTGTGCTCCTTTACCATCCTGCCATCCCCTACCCCTCAACACCCAATCCTGTCTCTATGGTAGACACTTTCCTTCTCTCTCTCTCTCTCTCTCTCACACACACACACACACACACTCTCTCTCTCTCTCTCTCTCTCTCTCTCTCTCTCCCCCCCCCCCATTGGACATTATGGTTTGCAATAAATATACCAAGAGGTTACTGTTAGATGACAGGCTTAGCTAGCTTTGGAGCTTTGCTGTTTTACCCACTCACAGCTTAATCTACTTACATGTTCTTAAGCCAAGATTCATTCTAATGAGATCTCTCTTCTATGTAAACACTGATAGAGGGTGTGGCAGTTACAAAAAGTCACCTTGACTAAATAACCTCTGACTTATTATATATCTACTAAGACTTCTATGTATCTAGATTGAACATAGCTCCTCTTTATACCCACTGCACCGGCGTGGGACAGTTAGAATTTACCAGGAGACTGCCACCCTGGCTACATTGAAACTATCTTTAAGATTATAGGAAGGATAGGAAAGATCATACTAGTTTGCCTTCATGCAAGCGAGTGTGACCCCTTTCAGTATATGGAGAACAAGATACTCAGAATCACCCTGGTGCAGATAATAAATAAGTAGGATCTTGTGGGTACCATCTAGATTACACGAAGCCCATGAAATTAAGATTATTACTTTATACCAGCCTCTCTCTCTCTCTCTCCTTTGTGTGTGTGTGTCTCTTACTCTCTCTCCAGTGTTTTACATAAGAGATAATCTCGGAAGAAGAGATTAATCCTCCACATAATCCTTTGTTTATACCTGTAATAGGGCGTGGCACCACACTTCTACACTCCATTTAGGGTTCTTTTTGACAGGACCCTCCCCGTCAACAGTTAGGATTACTTTGGGGACTGACTTGAGGCACTCGCCCCTTTTTTTCCCTGCTCTTTCTTTTGGTAGGACTCCTCTCGGGTGAGATCTCTCTCTCTTTGGTGGAAGTCTTGGGCTCTCTCTTTTGTGTGGTCTAAGTTCTGACCAGAGCTAGAGTTCTTTGGGTTGCTGCGGTAGAGCTTTTGTACTATTAAAAACCTTTTGGAACTGCGCCAGACTCGTGAGTTTTCATCCGTTCCCCCGGCGGCCTCGGAGGTAGAAGAGAACTTCTGTCCTGATGCTGTCGGGTGCCAGACAGGTTACCACGTTCGTTCCCTTACGTATTTTGCACTCAGTTTTTACACAGTGGTCATTTATCACTGTCTTTGTCATAGTGGCCCCTTCCCTCTCCCAACTGCCTTTTCCCCCAAGCGGCTGAAGCAGGTTCCAAACATGGACCTAACTTCCTGGCGTTTGTTTCTACTGTCCTAGGTTGGATATTGTTTTCATATTATGTTTTTTTAACACCTCTCAAATGAGTGCAATCATTCTATGTCTGTCTTTTTTCCTTCTGACTCATGTCACTCAGCATGATAATCTCCATGTCCATATATTCAATAAGGAAATTTCATGACTATATCCTTCCTAACTATATATGTATAAATATTATATATATACATATATATACAGTGATATAATATATGTATATATATTGCTGGGTAATTATATTTATTTTCTTGACATTTTTCTCTACAATCCATTTATAAAATAATTCTTTCTTAAAATGTTTTTATTCAATTATCATGAGATACAGAGTTGCAAAAGTTGTTCATCATTAGGTTTTCATGATACAGTGTTGCAACTCCCATATACACTGGTTATACATTTCCTGCCACCAATGTCCCCAGTTTCCTTTTCACTACCCCCAAGTCTGCCACTTTGCTCTTTTTCAAGCATTTTTTTCCTTCCTTCCTTCCTTCCTTCCTTCCTTCCTTCCTTCCTTCCTTCCTTCCTTCCTTCCTTCCTTCCTTCCTTCCTTCCTTCCTTCCTTCCTTCCTTCCTTCCTTCCTTCCTTCCTTCCTTCCTTCCTTCCTTCCTTCCTTCCTTACCTTCCTCTATTGTTTCTACTGTCCTTGGGTACTAGTCTCATCCCTCTCCTTTTGACTCACTTCACTCAGCATGAGCTCTCCATGTCTATCCATTTATACCTGTATTTCATGAATTCATTTTTCCTGGTGGTTTTTCCTGGTGTAGTATTCCATTGTGTAGACATACCACAGTTTCTTCATCCAGTCATCTGTTCTTAGGCACTCAGGTTATTTCCAGATTCTGACTATATTCACTACCGTGAATAGTGCCGCGATGAACATAGGATAGCAGATGGCTTTTCTGAAGTGCATTTTTGGTCCCCCAGGATATATTACTAGAAATGGTATTGCTGGGTAGTATAGATCAATTTCTTGTGTTTTGAGGAAAGCCCAAAGTGTTTTACAAAAAGGGATGGGCAGTTGGATTCCCACCAGCAGTAGATGAGAGTACCTTTCTCCCATTATCCACGCCAGAGCTGGTTGTTCTTGTTCTTTTGTTTGTGTGCCATCTCTGTGGCATGAGATGATACCTCAGTGTTGTTTTGATCTGCATCTCCCTAATGATTAGTGACGAAGAACATTTTTTTTTAAAATATTTTATTATACTACCGTGAGATATACAATTACAAAGATGTTCATGTTCATATTTGGGTTTTGGTAATACAGTGTTCCAGCACCCATCCCTCCACCAGTGCCCATTTCCCACCACCAATGTCCCCGATTCCCTCCCCCTCCCTAGCCTGCCTCTATGGCAGGTTCTTTATTTCTTTCTCTTTCTATCTCTTTCTTTTTTCCTTCCCTTCCATATTGTGGATTACAATACATACATTAAGAGATTGTCATGTGTATCTTTTTGCCTGTATTTAATGCTCAATTCTAGGTTGGTATTGGCACTTTCGAGAATTTGAAGAGCATTTTTCATATGATTTTTTGGCCAATTGCATTTTTTCTTTTGACGAAGTTTCTGTTCATTTATTCTCCCACTATAAAATATGTCTTCCACAAGTAAAGCAATACCCCCAAAATTCATCAAAATACAGCAACAGAAACCCAGAGAGATGGCTCAAAGGACCAGAGTGCAGGCCAAGCATGTTGAAGTCTTGGGCTTCACTGTATCACTGTCTTCCCGTTCATCGTCGATTTGCTTGAGCGGGCACCAGTAACATCTCCATATGTCCTGTCTCATGCAAGTAGAGCCCAAGGGCACCTGCTTGCTTCAGTAACATAAAGAGCCTCAAACCATTCCATCAGGTCATGGGAATGAGGTCTATAATTGTTACTGGTATCTGGCATATCAAATACAACACGGGTAGCTTGCCAGGCTCTGCCATGCGGGTAGCATACTCTTGTAGTCATCTCAAAGTCCAGCATTTACTGATGAACTGCGCGGCCGCAAGCGGCCACTCAAGCCAGGCTGTGATAGGCTGGTCTGCTGGGTGGAGTTCTGACAAGAGGGAATTCGGATGTGGAAAATGGAGGTCCCTCATGGAGTGGGGGATCGTCTGGCTTGTGAGGCTCTGCTGGGGTGGCTGGCCAGGGCTAGAACCTGCCATCCCCTCGGCACCTCATGAGTGGCTGGGCACAGTGAGAGCCAGTAGCAACTCTGCCCCATGTCTGTGAGTCTCTCCTTGGGCTTATTACTTATTTTTAATAAAGCAAAATGGTATTATTGAAAAAATTTAGATAAATGTGAGGGATGGTGGATGGGGGAAAAGAGAGAGAGAGAGAAAGAGAGAGATACATGTTAAGGAGAGAATACAGGTTTCTCTAGACAGGAAAAAAACAAGACACTTGGGTTGACTCTTTAGCACGAAGAGGTCTCCGGAGCATTGCTGGGTGTAATTTCCAAACAAAAGATATATTTTATATTTATATATTGATGTATTTAAATATATTTATAATTTATACATTGTAATTATATTGAAATATATCACATATTTATATTTTTATATCACTTGATCACTTGACATCCCATTATTAGTCGATTTACTTGGTGGGCACCAGTAACGTTTCCATTTGTCCCTGTCACGTGCCAGTGTAGCCCAATGGCATTTGTTGCTCCAGGAATACGAAGCACCTCAAACCATTCATTCAAGGTCTTGACAAATATGTCTGACCATCTTGTAGGTGGGTGGCCACGTGATCTTTTGACGACCCGTGGGATTCAGTCAGTAATGGCTCTAGTCCAGCAGTCATCTCCAAGGTGCATTACATATCCAGATCATCTGATTTTTTGACGCGTGGGCAAACAAGACAGCATGGGAAACATATATTATATGTGTGTGTATTAACACTAGAAGCTCCCTCCCCTTTTTATTGATGTACTGTGATTTACAAGGATAGTTTATTTTTAATTTGTTATTATTTTTTAACAATCACAAAAACGTTCATGTTTGGGTTTCAGCCATACAGTGTACCAGTACCCATCCCTCCACCAGTGCCCATTTCCCACCACCAATGTCCCTGATTTCCTCTCCCTCACCTAGCCTGCCTCCGTGGCAGGTTCTCCATCTCCTTTCTGCAAGGATAGTTTTATGAATGCATTGTTCTAATTGCACACTCACCACCAGAGGGCCCCCTTTCCTTCGTCAATGTCCCAGGAATCTGTCTGTCCCTTCCACCCTCCTCAGAGCCTTGTTCTATGGATCATTTCCAGCGTTGTTGCCTTCGGTCACTTGTTGCTACCTTACTATGTTTCGATTTATCTCACAAATGAGAATGATCATTCTGCATTAGACCCCTTTTATCAACAAAAGTTTGGGGTGTTTTTTTGTTTTATAGATATTTATTTATAATACTGTTAATGATAGGTCACACACATTATATATATATATATATATATATATATATATATTATATATATCTTCAATCACCACATCCTCCATATTCCTTCCCCTCTACCTGTCCCCCACCCTATCCCCATTTTCCATCATGGCAATCTCAGTTCGTAGACAGGTCATATTGTTTGGTTGATTGGTAGGTTGGAGGCCAAACCTGAGTAGAGCTTTGGTTCTACTCCCACTCTGTTATCAGAGATTATTTATGGCAGTACCAGAGGATCATATGCAGTTCCTGGGGCTATACCCAGGATACCACATTCAAGGAAAATGTCACATTCATACACTATCTTTCCATCCCCATAAAGTTCTTTGGCTCCATTCTCTTTGGCCATTTATTGTATCCCTCCTATGATCCTTTATATTCCACATATGAGAGAGATCATTCTGTATCTGACCCTCCCCTGATTTCACTCAGCAAAATACTCTCTACATCCAACCATGAAGCAAAAATTAGGACAAAATCATATAATTTACTGCAAATTTTAAAAAGTGCCTTTTAGAAGCTTAAATTGTTCCTTCACACAGAATTAGTATACTACACATCTGTTTACTGCTACCTCTTTAATGAACCCTTCAGGCTTTCTGCGGGGGATTTGCTTCTTGCTGTCCATGTCATTCTATGCTTCCAAACCTCTTAAGTTCCCTAATTCCTTCTTCTAAAACTTCAGATTTCAATTTAAATATCACAGTTCTGGAGCTGTCTTGCTTGTATTCCCTCCTATCAGTGAAGGTTTGTAATTAGTTTCTGTCATATATTTCTTCAAATACGTAACTTGATTCGAAACAATATGCCTCTATGTGGCATGCATGATTAACTGGCTCATCATCAACTCCAGGTGGATGAGATCAATGTTTTGGCTCTTTATTTTGGGACACAGCATGCCATTTAGGACACATTCAGTGCACATTAATTTTTAGGTTTATTTTAGGATACAGCAAGCTTTATTTTATGATACAGCATGAAGTGGTCCTTCAGTTAAGTGAAAAAGCAAATGGGACAGAATGAGTACAGGCTACGATAGAAAACAATGTTAGAAAGAAAGATGCTCTATCTCCACTCTGTCATCTAGCTTTGTGCACTCTCCTGAATAAAATGAAGGTCATGTAGCAACCACGCTGCAGACCGTTGGGAGCATCAACACGAGGCACAAAGCACTCTGCACAAGGCACAGTTCAGAACAGACACACAAAAGTTTTATTTATTTTCTTTCATATTCCTTTATAATTCTTCTATTGTTAAAAATGTTCACAGTGAGATATTCTCCCTACCTGTCCATACTCTTCTGCTTTTGAATCTTTTTTATTCTACTGAAACTCTTTTCCATTCCGTATCCTTTATAAAGCATGATCTGGTGCTCAGAAAGAGGGTGGAGTAGTATGTGACAGTCCTTGAACAGAACTGCCTCCCTGGAAAACAACTGAGCTTCGTCTGGTGCAGGAGTGTCCACAGGGTGCTCGCCCTAAGTTCCTGATGCAGGGTGACGGGATGTGTCACAGAGGTGGAGGCCTTTATAGTCTGACTTTCTCTCACTTCTATTGCATTCTCAACTTTTTTTTAAAAAAGAAAAAAATCAAATTGTTTTATTCATAAGTATCACTGTATCACTGTCTTCCCGTTCATCATCGATTTGCTCGGCGGGCACCAGTAACATCTCCATATGTCCTGTCTCATGCAAGTGGAGCCAAGGGCACCTGCTTGCTCCAGGAACATAAAGAGCCTCAAACTACATTCTGTATTTTTTAATTGTTTAAAACTTCTTAAACTCATATGCTCCCCATTACACATGTCCTAAAATTTTCAAGTGTCAACTACGTAAACCCCACTACTAATCTTTGTTGATCAACTTTATGTTCTTCAGGCCTTTGTTACTGAAGTATGTGGGGGCAAAAGGGACTCCATGACGATGAATGTCTAACTCTAAAAATTCTTTCATTACATCACACACTCTAGACTAACATTTAACCCACAAAATGGCATAAAAGTGTAAACTCATCAGAAACTCGGGGAGCCATTTTATCCTAATTACTCCCTCATCACAGCTTAAAACTGACACCTAATCCTTCAAGAATAAGCTCATAGTCCCCAATTCCTGACAAGAATCACCCTTGGTAAGTGTTCCCAGAAGAACTGAACCCTGCTACTAATTGCACTAAGTGTTTTCATGAAGTTGGCTGTGGAATTAATGTTTAACAAGTTCCAGAGGAACCAATTTCCTGCTTCAGAAAACTTCCTGACCAAGTTCCCTAGTTATTCCCAAACAGTCATTGCCCTGTGGAATCCTTTGGCCAAGGGAGGTTGTTAATAAGCCTCAGATGGCAGCAACAATTGAGTTACCAAGGAAACCGATCAACTGTACAGAATGGCATGTTTGGCACAGGGAGACATGGAAAGTCCTATGATTCGACTGCCTCGTGTTCTCTTACAGCAGGAGGGGCTGCCAAGCAAATCGGGATGCACAGCCCCCTCCTAAAGGCATAAGAAATGCCTACTGTGGATTTCTTTAAGTCATCAACTCAAACATTCTATTCTCAGAAGCCCTTTATGCGCTATCAATTTGCAGAGAAACTCAGATAGCTTGTTTACATGTGTTTGAGTAATTTACATTTGCTAATTAGACATCAAAATTAAGACACTTAATGATATTTACTAACTCATTTTAAATAGCAATAATGGTTCATTACAGATTAATAGAACTAATATAATTGAGGGATAATTATTTTTTAAATATTTAGTGGTACTGCACACACATCTTTGCAAAGCTCTCTAATGTCTAACATGATACAGCTGAATACTCATTCAATCTATTGTGATTTAATGTTGTGTCTTCTGAGAAATTCATGTGTATATTTCTAAAAGTATAAAAAATAAAAGGTAAGTAGTACTTACTATAAATTTGACCTCACATAGCCCTTAAAGGAGTTTCAGGGTCTCCAAAGAACCCCCAAACCAAGTTTAAGAATTACTACTCTAGGGACCAGAGAGATGGTACAGTGGTAGGGAGCTTGCCTTGCATGCAGATGACTTGGATATTGTTCCCAGCACCTTTTATGTTCCTCTGATCACCATCAGGAGTGATCCCTACGTGCAGAGGCAGGAGTAAGCCCTGAGAACTACCAGGTGTGGCCCAAAACCAAAACAAAATTTAAAATAATAAAAATAATAATTAACAACCATTTATTAATAGCTATTATTAGTAAATAATTATTAATAAATAATGGGCATTGTTATTTATTAATTGATATTCTAAACCTATAAGAAAATGTGGTCACTGCTTTATATCTGAGAAAATGCTAAGTAAAATAATAGACTGATAAAAGAGTTTATAATTATTAAGACGAAGTATTTGTGTTCTAATCTTGACAGTTCTCCTGCCGTGGGCCATCCCAAACACCTGTAAGGAGCTCTGGTCCCTGATAGACAATCTTATTATGGCACTTGGATGCTTTGCTTCTGCTCCTTGATGACCATCAGAAAAACAGAATTATTTTATCTAGAAGCTTTAATATGAAAACAAAATGACTTTCAATCATTTTATCATGAAACAGTAACTTCATATTAAACAAAATAGTGAAGAATAACAAGTCCAGAGAATTAATTAGCAAAGGATACTTAAGTAGCCTTTAATTTGGGGAGGCCAAGGGGAAGAAAGATGGTAACACTTGAAAATAATAATAACAGATACTGAAAGAATTTTTTATATACCGTAAATACCTGGATCATCCTTCTTAAGGCCTAGCTAAGTCAAAGGATAGGTTGAAGATGGAATTTCTGAGAACAATTGCCTTTCAGGTCTGGAAAAACAGTACAGAAATAAACAGCAATTGCCTTCCACTATCCCAGATTTCATCCCTGAACCCTGCATATGCCCTCCAAGTAATGTCAGTAGTGACCCTGAGCACAGAGCCATGAGTAAATCCTGAGCAGAGCTGGTGTGCCCCAAAATCCTTGAAGCAAAATTTAAAAAAAAACCTCCTTTTTTACTTCCCCACTATTTTATGCCCAAACCATTATTGTATATCCTTTGGCACACAGGATACATTCTCCTGCAAGTATAGCAGGTATTCATCTGAACAATTCTGACCACAGACCCTGTTTAGGACCGATCCTGGGCTTCAGTTCACCTGTGGGAGGGTGTTCCAGTCTGGATGAACAGTGAATAAGAGAGCTCAGTTCAGGTCTTCCACAACAAAGCCTGGAGTTAGGCCTGGTCTCAGAGAGTATTCCCAATTCCTGTGTTTCTGTCACCTGAAAGGCAAAGTCAACTGGCTACAACTTTGAATTAGGAAGTCCAAGAAACCTGTGCTCTAATTTCCCCAAGCTATAAAATAACTTTTGATACTCAGACAATTTATTTAGCACCTCTCATCACTATATACTATTGTAATTAATTAAATGAGCTCATCCATGTAAGGGTCTTAGCCAAATGTATAATAAGCATTCATTGAATCACTTGTAAGACTTGTCTTCCCATTGCTCATCGATTTGCTCGAGCGGGCACCAGTAACATCTCTATACATCCTGTCACGTGCTAGTGTAGCTCAAGGGCAACTTCTTGCTCCAGGAATATAAAGAGCCTCAAATCATTCCTTCAGGTCATGGAAATGAGGTCTATAATTGTTACTGGGTTTTTGGCATATCAAATATGACACGGGTAACTTGCCAGGCTCTGCCATGCAGGTGGAATACTCTTGTAGTAACCTCTCATCTTGTGCATGTATTGATGAACAATTTATTGAGACAGGGAAAGATCCACTTTTCTGCTGTGTGGAGCTCTGACAAGCTGTGGAGGCCAGATGTTGAAAATGGCGGCCCTCACGGTGTGGGGTTTCCTTTGGCTTCTTGTGAGGCTCTGCTGGAATGGCAGGCCAGGGCTAGAACCCACCTTCCCTCCTGGGCTCCTCATGGTCAGATTGGTACAGGGAGAGTCAATAGCAGCTCTATCCATGTCTCTGAGTCTCTGGATCAGGTATTCCTGAGCTTGAAATAGACGGCTGTAGGGTGGGACTCTGACGAGCAGGGCTGTGATCAGCTCTTCTGCTGGGTGGAGCTCTGATGAGCTGTGGAGTCTGGATGTTGAAAATGAGACTCAGAGACAGGAGGGTAGAGCTACTACAGGCTCTCCCTGTGCCCAACTGATCATGTGGCACCCAGGAGGGAAGGCGGGTTCTAGCCCTGGACTGCCATCCCAGTAGAGCCTTGCAGGAAGCCAGAGGAACCCCCACATCATGAGGGCCACCATTTTCAAGAAATCATATGTTTTCAAGAAACATACTCTGGTTTGTCTTGATCACATAAATCTTTCATTAACTACTATAATTAAAATGATAATTATATTTCCTCACATGAGGCATCCTCCAATTACTATTCCAAACTTTTTTAAAATTGAATTTGAACTCATTGCCTTTGAACTAAATTTTTTAAAAATTTAATTTGAGCCACTTTTTAATTAATTCATAAAGTGATTCATAGTGAGATCTCACCTTTACCCCCTAAGTTGTCTAGCACACAATACCACTTTAGATATTAAAATCTATTTTATACTTTTTAAACACTAGCTTATCTCTAGATGTAATTAGAGTACTCTTGTTTTTGTAATACAACTCTTACCATTCTTACTAGTCTTATAAACTATAACTAGGGTTACCTCTTCCAGGATGCTATAGCTGATTCCTATATTTAAGTAACCTAGCCAGTGCAATATCATAAAGGAGTTTTTTGTTTCTATTTGTTTCGTTTTATATAAGGGCCAAATCAATAGTGCTTATAAGTGACTCAGCCTTCAGAGGGGCCATTAATATCCTTAATATCCTTCCTGAATTTCTCTCTAGCCACTGCCCTGGAACTCTATTCTCCTTAAGTACAGCACCAGGGATCAAAATCAAGGTGTGTTTTACTACTTGACTATTTCCACTGCCCTCCCAATACAAGAGTAGCCTGAATGTAACATTCACACAAAATGTTGCAATAATTTATATATTTTTACAAGAAAATATTTAAAAACTAGGGGAAGAGATGGACAAAGACTTTCTTAGAAAAGACTTAGAGATAACCAAAAGGTATATCATGAGGAGAGTGCAAATAAAGCAACAGTGAGATACCATCTCACACCAGTGAAAACACATCACAAAGAACAAAATATAATCAGTGTCGGCAAAGATGTGAGGAAATAAGGACTCTCATTCCCTGCTGGTGGAACCGTTGACTAGCCAATCTTTTTGAGATATTCAGAAAAGACTTTTGCATACCTATGTCCATTGCAGCACTATTACGCAATCACAATAGTCAAAATCTGGAAGCAACCCAGTGTGCCTGGATAAAGAAATTATGATACACATATATACAATGGAATACTCAGCTATAAGAAAAGACAAATGTATGAAAATTTTTCTGCAAGGATGTATCTGGAAAATACCCTGCTGAGTGATGTTAGTTACGTTATGCTTAGTGAAGTTATCCACTCTGAAGAAGGATCATCACAGAATGATCTCTCTTACATTTGGAACATAAAAGAAATATATTAGGGTAATAACAATTCCCTAAATAGGCAAAAACTGAGCTTAAGACTCTAACAACGGTGGGGATTGGGAAGAAAACACTGAAAAAGTGTTCTTCCAGTTGTGGGGCTCAAAGGTTGTGACACTCAAAGGTTTTATGCACGGAAGCTACCATTAACAGTTATGTAAACCACCATGCATAAACGTTTTGTTACTTTTTGGTTTGTAGAAGAATGTATTTGTCTACTTTACTTAGCCATAAGCTCCTGGAAAAGAGTGTTAAGACCAACATCACCTACATCAGTTTGGCAAACAGACATGGAAGATACCCAACAATTGATTTTAAATTTATGATGGATGCATCACTGAGCTACTAGACACAACCACTACCTAGATAGATAATACGTAAGGGATAGGAAAATTACCACCAAAAAAAAAGATAATATAATGGTGATGATGCTGGTGATAGTGATGTTGCTGGAGACAGTGTTGGGAAATAAGAGACCAATACTGGGAAGATGGAGAACAGGAAGAAGAGGTAGTGGAATGCAGCAATTCTGCCCCAAGCCTAACAGATATGCCTAGGCCTGCTAACTCTGAAACGCTACCACACTTGCTATATACCAAAATTTATTTTTCCCAGAGATTATGTAATTTTTTTCTATTGCTTTCTGTGATTTTATCTAAGTTGGGTTTGCAATGTAGTCCACAAAAACAAATAAACAAACAAAAAACCCACAAGCTTAGCAACTTGAAAACTCAGCAAGATTACAGCAATTACATGATGGTACTGGACTTGCTAAACTGTGCAGGACCTTTTCCCTAAAGACTCCTATCTCAAGCTTCTTCCCAGAGTCACTTCCTCTACCTTGTCTTCTAAACTTCCAATCTAAGCTTCCTGGTCTCTAAAACCTTGTAATTTTATATATCTCTCTTTCTTTGCTCTCTGCTACTTTATCTGTTTATGCATACTTTTCCCTCAAAATATATCAATACATAGACTTAACAACAGTGATTCAATACTTCTCTCTCATTTTTATATTGACTTCATGGAGTTCAATCTTTCTACAATCTCTTCATCTTAAGATCCTTAATATCCTTCCTGGATCCTGCATTTTTCTCTAGCCATTCGCCTGGAGCTCTATTCCCCTTAGGTACGACACTGAGTCTACACTGCATCTGTGTATCCAACTGTCCTCTTGACTATGACTTTACACAGACATTTCAAACTAGACTCATACAAGAATGAACTCTATCCAGAAACTGTTTCCTCCCAGTATTTCTCTTATCAGAAAACTGAACCATCATCCATTCTTCTACCAAAAGCATGAGTTGATCCTTGACTCCACTCTCCTATCCCTCCAGTGCTCTGGAGCAAGATGTCAAATCTGGTAAAGTGGTATACTTTAAAGTTTTAGTTTAATTAGAGAACCATGATTTACAGAGCTATTGATATTTGGTATTGATAAGACTGGTGAGGTCAGATCAAAAGCGAGTAGAGCACTCACAAAGGAGGTCTGGTTGAGCACCCACAAAGGAGGTCGAGTAGAGCACCCAGAGAGAAGATAGAGTAGAGCACCCACAAAAATCTCCAGGAACCACTTTGGGAGAATAGCTTCGCTCTTTATTAGGTGGAATAGTGACATTTTAAAAAAAATTATTACGCCACAGATATACAATTATAAAGATGTTCAAGTTTGGGTTTC
>JAJIBD010001681.1:0-209633 GCA_021461705.1 Cryptotis parvus
TTTTGGTAATATGGCATTATTCTCTTCACTTTGAACTTATTTAGCCATTGGAAAGAGATGGAAAATATTCTACATCCCAGTGAAAAACTACACTGTTTTCATGCAATTTCTTTCTCTCCTTCAGTTTCTGCTATCACCATGAGCACTGTATGTTCACACAATGAAAGTCAATTCAATACATGTCCCAGATTAGATGCATATAGAGCTCACTCCAAGCTCAACACAAGTCCTGTCAATCTGCAACCCTCTGGTAATATGATAAAACAAAAAGTTTATAGTTGATATATGGCTATTATTATAGCAGAAATAAGAGAATTTGTCATTCAATCTACTTTTTCATTTTACAATAAGGTTATCTATCTAGCTACTCTAATGTTTTGCTGGATTTACAGTGTGTGTATGAAACGCTGATAGTCTCTAACTACCATGTTTTTTTTGATGGTTGCCAAGAAAGAAGTCATTAAGCTTATACTTTCTCTTCCCTAAAGACATTCTTACTTTAAAAAAAGTAAATTGATGGTTTCATGAGGAGGGTTGCTGTACCTCTAGGGAACTCAGATTCCAAGTTTGTATTACATGATTGTTATTCTCCGAAAATGCCAAAATATATCACCATTTTCTTAAAGTTACTTTATAAAATATGTGCTTTTCCTCCTGTTTATTTTTAATTACACCCTTATGGAATTAGTGAAAATTCCCACTACTTGTTGATCTAAAAACCCATTATGTAAAAGTGGGACTGTGTCCCTTAATGGGTACCATTTACATTTTAAAGCATTCGAATAGGAGTCTGCTGCAGATCACTTCTGATGTAGCCAAATTAATGTCATTTCATTTTTTTTCATTTTCACTAATTTTTCCCAATCAGTGATAACATGTTATTTTCATGTGTGAATTCATTAAATGTATTATTTTTAAAACCTAGGATTATTGCAAAATTGTCCCTCTTCCCAAAAGGTGCAATGATTCGAAGATATTAACTGAATTTGTGAGATATAGTACATTTTTGTTGTTGTTATTGTTGTTTTTTTTTTTTTTTTTGGAGGGTTCACCTACCCCAGAGGTTATTCCTGGCTCTGTACTCAGGAATTACTCCCAGCAGTGCTCAAGTGATCATATGTGATCCTGGAGATAGAAACTGGATTAGGTGCTTGCAAGCCAAGCACCCTACCCCTGTACTATGTCTCTAGTCTAAGATGTAGTACTCTAGGGACATTGAAAATGTCGGTGGGAACAAATGGATAATAGGTAGAAAGATGAGCCCTAGGGGATGGAGTGACAGTACAGTGGATAGGGCATTTGCCAGTACAGTTTTTCACATAGCCGACCTGGGCTCAATCCCTGGTACCTTAGTATGGTTCCTCTGCCAAGAGTGATTCCTGAGTGCAGAGGCAGGAGTAACCCTAGGGCATTGACAGGTGTGAACTCCTAGAAACAATAGATGCATATAGTAGAGTGGCAGGATACAAAATCAACACCCAAAAAGTCGGTGGCTTTCCTATATAAAAATAACGAAAGAGAAGAAAGGGATATTCAGGAAACGATTCCATTCACATTATGCCACAGAAAATCAAATACCTAGGAATCAACCTACCCAAGTGTGTAAAGGACCTGTACAAAGAAAACTACAAGGCACTGCTCTAAGAGATAAAAGAGGACACAAGGAAATGGAAACATATTCCCTGCTCATGGATGGGGAGAATCAACATTGTCAAAATGGTAATACTCCCTAGAGCTCTGTACAGATTCAATGCAGTCTCTATAGGACACCCATGACATTCTTCAAAGAAATTGCCACACTCCTGAAATTTATACGGAGCAATAAACCCCCAAGGATAGCTAAAGCAATCCTAGGGAAAAAGAAGATGGGAGGCATCACCTTTCCCAACTTCAAACTGTACTACAAGGCAGTAGTAATTAAAACAGCATGGTATTGGAATACAAACAGACCTGTGGACCTATGAAATAGAATTGAGTATTCTGACACCCAACCTCAAACACATGATCATTTAATCTTTGATAAAGGTGCAAAGAGTCCAAAATGGAGTAAGGAAAGCCTTTTCAACAAGTGGTGTTGGGAAAACTGGGCAGTGAAATGTAAAAAAAATGAATTTGGACCTGTGTCTAACACCATGCACAAAAATCAGATCAAAATGGATTAAAGATCACAATATCAGACTTGAATCCATAAAAAGTACATTGAAGAAAATATAGGAAAAACCCTCCACGACATTGAAGCTAAAGGCATCTTCAGAGATGAAACATCACTAACAGAGCAACTAGAAGAAAAGATAAACATTTGGGACTACATGAAACTAAAAAGCTTCTGCACCTCAAAAGAAACAGTGACTAAGATACAAAGGCAGTCCACAGAATGGGAAAAGAATATTCACCCAATACCCATCTGATGAGGGGTTAATATCCAGGATATATCAGGCACTGGTAGAACTTTACAAGAAGAAAACAAACAACCCCATCAAAAAATGGGGAGAAGAAATGAACAGAAACTTCAGCAAGGAAGAAATTCGAATGGCCAAAAAACCATATGAAAAAATGCTCATCATCACTAATCGTCAGAGAGATGCAAATCAAAACAACAATGAGATATCCTTTTTACACCACAGAGACTGGCACATATTCAAAAGAGCAAGAACAACAAGTGCTGGCGTGGATGTGGGGAAAAGGGGACACTCATCCATTGTTGGTGGGAATGCCGGCAGGTACAGCCTTTCTGGAAAACAATATGGACATTCCTCCAAAGACTAGAAATTGAACTCCCATTTGACCCAGCCATACCACTCCTGGGAATCTACTCTGGGAAGCCAAAAATACGCAGCGGAAACACCATCCCTACTTTTATGTTCATAGCAGCATTATTCACAATAGCCAGAATCTGGAAACAACCAGAGTGCCCTAGAATCGATGACTGGATAAAGAAGCTTTGGTACATCTACACAATGGAATACTATGCAGCTGTTAGGAAAAATGAAGTTATAAAATTTGCTTATAAATGGATGGACATGGAGAAGATTATGTTGAGCGAAATTACCCAGAAGGAGGAGAGACAGATACAGAATGACTGCATTTATTTGCATGGCATAGATATACATGTGCATATTGTGATGCCAATATCCAAGATCAAGTGAAACATGATCTTGTATCAGGAGGTCTTGTCAAGGGTTGAAAATGTCGCAAACATGTGGGAGTTAGGGGCTGGGTAGGACAGAGAATGGAACAGCGTGCTGACAATTGTCGAGGGTACTAGTGCCAACCTAGAACTAAGCATTAAATACAGGCAAAAGGACACATATGACAACCCTTTAATGTATGTTCTGTAGTCCATAGTCTGGAGGGGAAGGAAGGGAGAGAGAGAGAAAGGGAAAGAAATGGGGAACCTGCCATGGAGGCGGGCTGGGGGGGGGGGGAGGGAACCAGGTAATTGGTGGTGGGAGATGGGCACTGGTGGAGGGATGGGTGCTGGAACACTGTATGACCAAAACCCAGGTATGAACTTTTTAATTGTGTATCTTTGTGATTGTGTGTCTCACGGTAGTATAATAAAATACTTAAAAAAAAAGGAAAATAAGCCATCATAAGAGGGGAACACATGCTAATAATCTTTGAAAATTATAATACCAACCTAGAACTGAGCATTGAATATAGGCAAAAAGATACATATAACATCTAAATGTATGTATTGTAATCCACAATTGCAATAAGAGAGGGAAGACAGTGAGGAGAGAGAGAGAGAAAAAGAGGTAAAGAGCCTGCCAGAGAGGCAGGCTAGGAGAGGGGAGGAATTAGGGACATTGGTGGTGGGAAATGGGCACTGGTGGAGGATGGGTGCTGGAACACTGTATGGCGGAAACCCAAACATGAACATCTTTGTAATTGTATATTTCATGGTGGTATATTGAAATATTTTTTAAAAAGCAGCATGAGCTATTTCACAATTCATTTAATGGGCATCTCTCAATGTACACCCTTGACCTGGTTTTAAACCGCTCCTAATCTTATACTGTGAAATAAATTTTAAAAAGTTATAATTATTAAAAAGATTATAAATAACAACTTTCCATATGTAATATCTTAATAGTATTTAAAACATTCTGAATTTAATAAATGAAATGGGTAAAGCAAAATGTTAATAAATTAGTTAAAAATAATCCAAGTCTTAGTTAATGTCAGAATCTCTGTATACATTTTTCTAATCTTAAAGTTCTCCCTTACACTAAAATAAAATGTTCTTAACAGTGGGAAGAAGGATTCAAGGAAGATTTTCCCATAAATTATATAGTAGGTCAATTAAATGAGTTTCAGAATTGTCTCTGCCTATTAAAAAAATTATGTAGTAGGAGCTCAAAAATATTGAGTTATTAAATTGGACTGAACTATGTCTTTTCAAAAAGAGGCAGGAAAATGGGAGAAGACACTGTGGAACATAGCATGAACACCTAAAGTTAGGTTAGAGTAACACCTGCCCGAAGCATATTGTAAAGAACACACACACATACATACATATATATATATGTATATATGTACATATATGTATATATATGTATATATGTATATATATGTATATATATATATATATATATATATATATATATATATATATATATATATACATCCGCACGGCAGAGCCTGGCAAGCTACCCGTGTCATATTTGCTATGCCAAATACCAGTAACAATTATAGACCTCATTCCCATGACCTGATGGAATGGTTTGGGGCTCTTTATGTTCCTGGAGCAAGCAGGTGCCCTTGGGCTCTACTTGCATGAGACAGAACATATGGAGATGTTACTGGTGCCCACTCGAGCAAATCGATGATGAAAGGGAAGACAGTGATACAGTGACAGTGATGTACACACACACACACATATCACTGTATTACTGTGATAAATAGTGACAAAGAAATAGCTAAAAGGACAAAGAACCTCCGGCACACCTTTTCTACTCCATCCTTCTCCCTGAATTAACATATGCCTCAGAGACCTGAGCCCTACAAAAGCAGGATGAGAACGCTATTTGGTGTCCCAAAGAGGAATCAAAAGAGCCATGCTAGGAATATCATGCCTCACTCAAGTGAGAGAAGGAATTCGTAGTTCCAACCTCTGCCAGCCATCAAGAATCAGGGACGGTGCCTCATTTGCCGAGGTGTCAAAAATCAGATGGGCTGAACATATAACATGACTTGGAGATGACTGCTGGACTAGAGCCATTACCAACTGGATCCCATGGGACGTCAAAAGATCATGTGGCCATCCACCTACAAGATGGTAGGACTTCCTCGCCAAGACCCTGAATGAACGGTTTGAGGCTCTTCGTATTCCTGGAGCAAGCAGATGGCACTATACTGGCACGTGACAGAGATAAATAGAAACGTTACTGGTGCCCGCCGAATAAATCGTCGAATAATGGCATGTCAAGTGATCAAGTGATCAAGTGCTCTTTATCAAACTCTTACTGGCTGATTAACCTACTTGCGTCAAACAAAAGCATTATATGACTATTATTCAGTTTCCAAAAACCATAATGCTCTAGTGTAAATAGAGATAGTCAATAATTGCTTTAAACTGCTCAAAAAAAATGCAATATTAGCCAAAGAACAGAAACTTGACATCTTCATTAGCTCATGCAGCTTGAAATTAAACGCTCCATTTCTGTAAGCTTTTCTAATATGATGAAAATAATGCTCAGAATTCTATAATTACCTCTGAGGCCACTGAGGGGTCTAGAGAAAGGATGTGAGAAGTCCCTATTTCAAATTACAGAAGATTGTAATGGGCACTTAGTTTATTGTTTTCAATTGCATAAAGTAATAAGGATGAATTTCCAAAGCATTGGCATGAAATGTCTCCAGAGGATTTGGTTTAATGAACATCTATAAGTGATCTACAATAAACGTATCTGTAGACAAATATTGCTTTCACAGAACATTAGAGAAGTGAAATCTGGTGTAGTCTGTTTCTCTAGTGTGCAGAAAAGACTCTCACCAGTATAGTTTGTCCCAGTTAACCCCAGTGGTCTGCAGAAGAGTGATTGCAAGTCCTCTCTTTTTCCTGGCTGTCCTTCCATGTTGCTGGCTCCCACTCATTGAGCAGGGTGACAGAGAAGGACTAACTCAGAGATTAGATTTCAGCACATGGTAGGGGCTACATTTTTTCAAAGGTAAAACTATGAAAGGAGATGAAGGAATAAGCAATTGTGAATGGAATTCCTTTTTTTCTGACACCATATGAATTATTTTTTTCCCCTTTATCTTTTCTAGTGCAGTGTCTAAATTGGCCCCCTAGGTTAAGAAAGATAAGCAAAACAAAGGAAATGTCAAATTTTGAAAAAAATTTAAAAAGTGGGAAGAAACTAAGTAAAATGGAATTAAAAGTCATGCTCTGGCAATGGGGATGTAGCTCACTTGCCTTGCATATGTGTGGTCCCGGATTCAGCTCTTAACCCCCCCCACCCCCAGATTCTACCTGCATCAAGGACGGAAAGTTGGTGACGGTGTGGCAGCAAGCACCGGAGCTGGCAGAGGAGTAATAGCTTTCAGAGGCCAGAAACTTTCTGAGTGAGTGAATGGATATCCTGGCTCATGAAACCGGCTGGCCTGGAGTAGGTTGTATAATGATGGGGTAAATGCATCCTCCAACTGGCAGAGTCACCACAGCTCTTGGCACTACGTGCGATGATGGTGTTTCAAAAGGACTTTTTGATCCAACTCTGTACCTCTGTGGAGCACGGGTACTGAGGTCCGGGGAGGCAAGGCACTCCCAGTGATTCACCACAGTCTGTTGCAATTCGCTCCTGGCAGGGCAGCCCTGCTGCCGTTTCCTCCCCAGACCAGCCCGTGCACCCACAACATACCATGGAAAATATCTCCCCAGAGTACCAACTTCTGGAGACTCAGGATGGGGCACTCTAGACTGCTGGCCTCAGCCCATCCAGAGGCTCAAGTCCTGAAAGGCAGCTCCAGCTCTGGACCCTGCCTGGGCCACAGTGGCCTTCGCTGCTGGGGCCCAGGGGTTGTGGTGCCCCCCACCAGAAGATCAACCTGGACAGGAGGGGGAAGTGCACAAGCAGCCAAAGGGCACCCATGTTATCTGATACCCCTAATAGACACATGCGTCTGACCAGTATCAAACAACCCAGGACTAAGTCTCCTGAGAAGTTAAACTGCCAAGAGTTAGGTATGTGGGTTCCACACCCACAAACAGCCTCTGGCTCAACTATACAAGCTCACTTCCTGGCCGCACTCCAGAAACCCATAAATAAACCTCAAAGGAGATCAGAATCCACAGTTAAGAAGCTCATTAACTGGCCATCATCCAGAGACTCAAAAACAAGTCTTTAAAGAGAGCAACAAGTGGAAGAGTTGCATCCAGTCTGCCAGACTGAATCAACTGGAGCACCCTGGAAGCCGATGGGTTTGGGTCTGACCTATCCAAACAGAGCCACAGCAGCTGAGAAGCTCCATACTCCACAATTTTGGTCCTGTTCTAGGCCAGACTCCACTGCTCAGATAAGCTCCTCCCAGATATTAAGCCATGGAAAAACCCAGGTATGGAGATTTTGTGACTGAAATCCCAGGCTTTCATGGAGTCAGGAATAGGCCACCTGCCCCAATCCCCCTGTTCTTCTGGAAGGCCTGGAAGACACACCCATGCTCCAAAGCCACCCCCAATTAAAAATTTAACTCAATTTTATCACCCCATTAAAGACTTTGGAATTCCTGGCCTCTACAATGGGTAGCATATCATACCTAATTTGTTCGTAAGAGTTCAGTAAAAAGGTCACAACCTTAGCAGCATCATTATGAGATATATGTTGTAATTAAAAAACAGAGAGATAATTATTTAGAGCATGCTAAAGGAACAGATTTGAGGGTTGGGCAGGAAACTAGGGACATTAGTGGCAGGTAAGGGCACATTGGTGATGAGACTAGTGTTGGAATATTTAATACCTGAAACAGCTGTACTGTGAATAACTTTGTAAATCAGAGCATTTAAATAAAAGTTAAAAAATGGAGCTGGAACTCCGCTTTCCCCTGGCTAAGCTGACCATGGGGCTCCGGGAGGACAGATGCGTTTTGGGAGTGGGCCCATCACCTCCGGGGGTCCCGGAAGCAGATGAGACTCGCCCACCACACTAGTCACCACCTTCGCTGTTCGGATGCTGGGATACTACCTCACGACCAGACTAACAGAGCAAAACCAGTTCAAGCCCAGGTAGGCAGCTCCCAGAAGCGGGAATCGCTGGGAATTCGTCAGATGGAGTCAGGGGTCGGTCATTCCCCCTCCATTTTAGTGGAAACAGTAATGTCCTTTAATCCACTGCATTCCACGATGTGCAGGAAACTTTGGCAGGAGGGAGAGATAAGACATACAGAACCTGCCAAGTAATTGAGGTGTGGGGGAGGGAGGGAGGTGGGGACATTGGTGATGGGAGATGGGTTTGGGTGGAGGTATGGGTGTTGGAACACTGTGGAACCAGAACTCTGCATGAGCATCTTGCAATTGTATGTCTAAAATGGTGTAATAAAATTTGGGGGGGGAAATAAAAAAAATAAAGTTAAAAAATTCTACTGGCCCTCACTTACCTATTATGCTAATCTCAGTTTAGCTTTGCTTTTACTAAGAAAATCCGTAATAGATGTCCAGATCAGGCTTGTTAGAATGGGGTAGCGATGTAACAAATAGTTCCACGGTGCAGTGCCTCTCTTCCTAAAACATACATGAATTATTTTTGCCCAATATCATTTATTATCTTTCAGAATGAGTGCAGGGTCCTTTGTTACAGTGACACCGCTATTGTCAACACACAGGCTGGCTTCATGAAGAGCTAGAGATTGGGTGGCCATTACTACATGTAATGGCCATCACTCTTGCAAATTTCCACTGGATACCAGGTTAACTGCAAACTATTAGTTGAAGAAAGTAAAACCACTTAGTAAAAACTTGACAGTATCATTGCCACACCAAACTCTGGACTAAGGTATAAAAAGGTTCTGTTGCTCTCTGGTGGTCTGACTCCATTGACTCTGGAAAAGATTCTTTGTCATATTTCAGTAGTAAATTTCAAGATCTGAATTTTCATGTAGCGATTAATGTGTATTCATATGTGGTTGTATTCCTGCTTTTCCCTGATTCTCCATGTCAAACATCATCTTTGTAGTTTCTAATAGTATCCAAATCTAAAGTCAGAGATTGTGATTTAACTGATGTTTTCAGAGGACTGTAACCTAAATAGGAATGGCAGAGAAGCACAGTAGTCAAGAACAATCCTTCTAGGCCCAAAGGAATGACTTGCAAGTCTATGGTCGTACATTCAAATCTCTGGTGTCATATACCCTTGTACAATTCTGGAAATTGTTGTTTGAGCCTGATAGTTCTCCTGCCTGCAATACTTGGTGCAGCAAGGAAGTTTCCAGCCCTAGCACAACCCAGTGAGTGTAAGTACGACAAAGGAACACAGATCCTGAAAAGTACTGCAATGAACAAAATATGCAAGAACTATGGGAAGGCAACCCCTGCTGAGTGCTGTGTGAGAACATAGCAACTTTGTTAAGCTCTAACACCCTAACTTGCATGTCTCAATAGAAAGTGTGATCCCAGGTGAGCACATGTGTGAGAACAACTAAAGGAGAGCAAAACTGCAGCTGAGTGCTTGAGCTCTTCAAACAGATGTGCCAACCTGGTGAGCACTAAACTAGAAGTGTGGAGCATCACAGGTGTATGTAACCTATTCTCCCAAGCCCCAAAGGAAAGGAGAAAGGCAAGAGAATGGGGAAAAAAAGTAACACAGGTTCTAAAACAGACAACCTTGTTGTGGTCTGAGTGATTAACTTAATTCTCTGGGTTTCAGGAAGATAAGTAGGAACAGTACCCTTCTGGAAAAAGTCAGATGAATTGTCTTTCTTGTCTCATAGTCTACCTCTCTCTGTTTCTTCCTTTCTGGTAGAGGCTAGAATGCTAACCATCTGCATTTTTCAAAGCCCTTTGTAGCTAGGGCTTTGGATGGGATTTAGGTTCTATCACTTGGATTTATTTGAAATTTGGATGGCATATGTTAATTGGTTAGTTTCTTATCTCATTTGATTGTTTTTCTGTTGGAAAACAGAATCATGGAAATCGGAGATTGCTTCTGCATTAGGGTTCCACTATCCTTTGTCCAATTTCCTGGGTTTCAAAGGTAACAACTTCTTCAATCTGGGTTTCTGTTTACTAGCCTCAGAGACTGATGGTTAATGATTCTTCTAATGATCAGTCAGGTTATTTCTCTCAGAGTTTTTTTGGGAGCCCAAGTTCCAGGCAGTCTAACAACACTGAAAAATAAACTTGGGGGTGGAGGTTCAGAGTGAATGTATAGGAGGTACAGTGTCTGCCTTACACACGGGCAAATCGAGTTCTACTCCAGGCACTGCATATGATCCCCAGGGCAAGGCTAGGAGAAATCCCTAAGTGCAGAGCCATGAGGAAACTATAAATACCTCAGGCTATGGTCCAAAAACCAAAACAAACAAAAAACCAAGATGGGGTAGATTCTTTCATTTTTCTCCCTATAATGAATTCAGTGGGTGTCAATACCTCATCAGATTTTTGAAAGAATAAAATAATACATGAAAAACACCAAAGCCTGATACAATTTTTCACTACATAGCGACATTTTGACCAAAGAGGGATTGTGCAACCACAGATGGGGCATGATCCTCAAAAATTTCTGTTGTCTTATACTACTTATGTCTTATACTACTTTTATACTCCTATTATCATATTATATATATTATATTCCTATATACTATAGAAATGGAAAACATTCCTATAGTCTAATACTATAATGCATCAGTGCACTCAGATGCACTGAATCTCTTTAGGGCATCATTTTTCTTCCTGTGTTTTATTTACTGTCTGGTTGTTTTATTCATTGTGAACCCTAAGAGCACAAACTCCACTGGACAAGGACACAAGGGAAAATTTGACACAAGGACACAAAGGGAAAAAAGGTGCACTTATGAAAATGCATCCCAGAATGACCGCATAGACTAAGTGCAAGATAACTATGAGTTTACTTGTTGTGCAGACTAATAACAAAGAAGGTAAAATGAGCTATTACAGACATCCAGGAGATTTTCATTTCTATAGATGAATCTGGTTTTAGCAGTATGTCCTCCAGCAGCAAATTAAGTAAGGTTTAGTCATACACAGTTAATTTGCTCACATTCCCCCTTTCACATGCTAATTAAGGAAAAGCTGTTAGGGCTATCTACTGACCCCATCACATTGCTAATTACCCTTTTACCTGGTCCTGGGGCTTTTGAACTCTCTGGGGACAAGGTTGCTGGAGATACAAAATGCATCAGGAAAGGTATTTTATTAAAACCTTCTCCTTTGAAATTCCACTTAATTTTAGAAGTCAGAGCTAAATCACTGCATTCTAAAGCAAATGGTCACATTAAAAAATTTAAAACAATACAAAACTTCCTCTGGCTACTTTATGAATAAATTTACTTTGTTTGATATCTTAAAAACCTAATTCGGAAGTTGTTTCATTTAAAAAATTCTGTCTGCCACACTTGTCACCTTAAAATTAAAAACAAATTATTATACCACTTGAGATATATAATACCTTTAAAAATTTATTTAGAGGGGGAGGGGGGGGAAAATAAAAATTTTAATCATTTTTAACTGATGGTATTTCAGTTTAAACAATGGTAAATATTTATGTGTTAGGTATAGGTTATAAACATACTATTGTATGATGCATTTTTTAATGCAAGCTTTCCATCAAAGCCACAAAAATTATCTCCTTTTGCTATTCCTATTGAGTCCATATTTTGAATCCAAGGTAGTCATTAGCTTGCCAAGTGTAAGGAATATTCAAAACTCAGCGTCATTTTTTAAAAAATTGTGTTGCTTCCTTTGGGGAATAGCAGATGTTTGTGAGTAATAGTGATGACGGCGGCGATGATGATGATGATGATGATGATGATGATGATGATGACGACAGTGGTGATTATAATAATGCTTTGAAATAAAGAGAATGGGGGGTTCTGAGTGTGACCCAAAAGTGAGTGAGAAATAGAGAAAGAGGAGAATGATAAAGAGGGAGAGAATAAGTTCAACTAATCTTTTCTGCAAATCATGCTAACTCATTTTCATATGAATGCCTTAAAAATTGGTGTGCATTTCTGTTATCATAGAGCTATTGGATGCAAATAGAAGAGACAAAACATATGTATTTTATGCAGTGGAAACACCATCCCTACTTTTATGTTCATAGCAGCATTATTCACAATAGCCAGAATCTAAAAGCAACCAGAGTGCCTGAAAATCGATGACTAGATAAAGAAGCTTTGGTACATCTACACAATGGAATACTATGCAGCTGTTAGGAAAAATGAAGTTATAAAATTTGCCTATAAATGGATGGACATGGAGAAGATTATGTTGCGTGAAATTAGCCAGAAGGAGAGAGATAGATACAAAATGACTGAATTTATTTGCATAACATAAATATATATGTACATATTATGATACCAATATCCAAGGTCAAGTGAAACATATATCAGGAGGTCTTGTCAAAGGTGGAAATTATCACAAACGTGTGGGAGTCAGAGGCTAGGTAAGACAGAAAATGGAACAGGGTGCTAACAATTGTCGAGGGTACTAATGCCAACCTAGAACTGAGCATTAAATAGAGGCAAAAGATAGACATGACAGCCCTTTAATGTATGTTCTGTAATCCATGGTCTGGAAGGGAAGGAAAAGAGAAAGAGAGAGAGAAAGGGAAAGAAATAAAGAACCTGCCATGGAGGTGGGCTGGGGAGGGGGAAGGGAACCGGGGACGTTGGTGGTGGGAGATGGGCACTGGTGGAGGGATGGGTGCTGGAACACTGTATGACCAAAACCCAAATATGAACTTTTTAATTGTATATCTTTGAAATTGTAAAAAAAAATTAAAAAACAAAAACTTAAAAAATTATTTTAATGAATAATTATATATTTTCATATGGTTTAATAAATAATGAAGAACTCCTTAAAAATAAAATAAAATATTGTTATGTATTGCTGACTCAATATTACTCAAAACTGGTAGATTAAACATTCTATAAAAAAGCTAAAATCAGATAGCCACAAATTAAAATATCATAGATTCAGTTCACGAACTGATTCATGGCGTTAAATAAAAGGATATATTCTCCAATTTAGCACCTGCTCATTTTAATCAGCAGAGATTTTATTTAAAAACTGTATTCTGAGTTTAGAATCTAATCGCACTCCATTGATGATTTTTAATGATCTGCCTAGACAGGAAATATAAATTGTTCATAAAAGCATTACATATTCTTTTAGTTGTTACTGGAAATGCTTAGTGTTTACAAATGTGATTTGAATTATAAGTGTGTAGGAAAAACTAAAATCAGAGAGCCACCAGTGGGAATCATGCCATTAAAATGTTCTGCATTGATCACTGGTATTTTCAGCTTCATCTGCAAGATCTTGAGAGCTGTTGAGAGCTGAGTGCTGAGAGTTCTGAGTGTTCTATTAATTTCAGGCTATCAACCAGGGCTCTTTCTGGTTCAAGGAACTGGCTATATCTTGGAAGCTGAGGAGACTGAGTTTCCTTCTAACTAACCAGAACCTCTTTTTCTTTAGGTGTGAACCACCCCAACCCACGAAATAAGGCCTCTGGCACCCCAACCCTACAACTGTTCTTCACTACTGGACTTTGCCTTTCACTTTCCTTGGTTTGTTATTTTGTGACCAGTCTATCAGTGCTCTGACAGACAAATCCAGTGTAAGTACAATTGTTCAAAGTTCTGCCTGCCAGCGTGAGTGCTCAAGTTTTTAATATTGATGCAAATCAACTTTGGCTATAGGCATCCTGTAGAAATACACCAGCCAGGGCCCTATTCCTCAAGGTTAGTGCATTTGACTAGAGATTACAATTTAAAAATTGGAGGAAAGGACTAAAATCCTTGTTTTGTGGAAAAAATATATTTTAAACCCCATCCCTCTTTTTTTCCCCAAAGTTTTTGGGTCAGACCTGATTGTACTAAGGGCTTGCTCCTGCTTCTGTACCCAGGACTCACCTCTGCAGTGCTCAGGGGACTGTATGAGGTGCTGGGGAGCAAATGCTGGGTGGCTATGTACAGGCAAGTAACTTACCCATTTCCAGCACTACTTAATGTCTCTCTCAACTTATAAATTTGATGAGGTTTAATTTATATACCATAAAACATAATCACAATGTACAGATTAAAGACAAATGGGGCTGGTGAGATAGTACAGCAGGTAGGGCACTTGCCTTGTACAGAACCCACCAGGGCTCAATCCTTGGCAACCCCTGAGCACTTCCAGGAGCGATTCCTGAGTGCAGTGCCAAGAGTAACCTCAGAGCATCACTAGGTGAGGCTCAAAAACAAAATAAACAAAGGAAAAAGAAACATCTTTAAAAATGCACAGCTACCACCCAAATTCCTGTGTTAGTGTATTTATAGATTGCTCACTGCCAGTATATAGAAATACAACTGTTTTGTATATTAATCTTAGTGTCATAAAATCTTGTCACTTTAAAAAAATTAATGTCTGCCATAGAGGAAGGCAACTGGAGACATTGGTGGCAGGAAATGTGCACTGGTGAATGGATGGGTATCGGAATATTATATGACCGAAACTCAATCATGAACAGCCCTGTAACTGATAACTCAGTGATTCAATAACAAAAATTTAGCTCTAGTTGATTGATTTTGTGTGTATTTATTATGAATATCTACATAAGGCTCTGTTATTGAAGAGCAGGGCCTGTTATTGAAAAGCAGGGCCTTTCAATCTTTCTGTGATTGAAAACAGTCATACCTCTCCCCCCCAACCTTTTTAAATTTATTTTTTTATTATACCACCATGAAATATACATTTATAAAGATGTTCATGATTGGGTTTCAATCATACAGTTTTCCAGCACCCATACCTCCACCAGTATACATTTCCCACCACCAATGTCCCAGATTCTCTCCCCATCCTTCAGCCTGCCTCTATAGCAGGCACTTTGCCTCTTCTCTATCTCTCTCTCTATCTGTCTCTCTCTCACTCTCTCATTCTCTTTCTCCCTTCTCTTACACATTGTGGCTTGCAATAAATACATTTATCTCCCCGACTTTTAATTCAATAATAACAAATCTAGTCTCTTGATTGGAAGGAGAGGCTGGTTGGATATACCTGTTATGGTCCATGCAAAGTTTTGGAGAGTTTGTACATGTCATGTGATCCCAAAAACCTATGTGTTGGCTTCAAAAATAGATTGCATCTTTACATTTATTTATAGCTAAATATATAATTCTAACTGGAAAAGTTAGAATTATATATTTGATATGCCAAATAGAATATTTGATATGCCAAATACCAGTAACAATTATAGACCTCATTCCCATGACCTGATGGAATGGTTTGAGGCTCTTTATGTTCCTGGAGTGAGCAGATGTCCTTGGGCTACACTAGCATGTGACAGGACATGTAAAGATGTTTGGTGCCTGCTCGAGCAAATCGATGAACAACGGGAAAACAAGTGAAACCAGTGAGAAGTGCTATAATTCTTAACTACCTCTATATATTTGTATGATATATATCACATATATTTATATGAATATATAAATATATATATATATATTTATAGCTGTGGCTATTAGACAATATGAATGAGACAGTTTTCCTCATTATAATGAAAAGAAAAAAATACAGTGCTGGACGTTCAGTACTTTCCCATGGCATTTAGAGATTGCATCCATATATTAAATACTGTAATTTCTACTAGGTGTTCATTATTATTCTCTACTATGAAAAAATAATTAATCTCCCACAAAATCTGTTTCCTCTCTTTAACATTTCTCAGGATAACTTGATTTTGAGAATTTCATAAAATCTCTTTAACATTGTCCCTACTTAAGATTTATTGCAAAAATTTACAACATTTTTTGTTTGTTTTTGTGCCGCACCTGCAGTATTCAGGGCTTACTCTTGGCTCTATACTCAGGAATCACTCCCGGTAAACTCTAGGGCCATATGTGGTGTTGGGGATCAATCCCAGGTCAGCTGTTGCAAGGCAGATGCTCTACCAGCCGTACTATAACTCTGACCCTATACAACATCTTTTCCCCTGTTGCCACTAGGGCTTATCCCTTTCCACTGTTTTCTACATCTTTTTAGCCACCTAGAAAGCAAAGGTATTTTCTCTATTGTTAAGGTTATTTACTATTCTTGCTGATAAAATACTCACACATTTTCCCTTTCTCATCCTGATCAATGTAAATTTCTGTAGCCTTATAGATAAATCATAGGCATATTGATGAAACGTTTGGCAGAGTATCTAAGCAGAGTAGCCCTATGGACACTGTAGGTGTTAATGCTAAGCTGTAAATAACAGTCTACTTTATTCTGGATTCTATTATAGTCATTGTCATTTTATGATCAAATGATCTTGGGCATGTCACTTTTCTGTGCTCCAATTTTTCATATTATAAATGAGCCTACACCAAAAATATTCTTTTCATAACTTCTGTAAGGATCACATGAAATAATGCATATGCACATTTATTTGTGAATTCTAAAAGAGTATATGGAAATAGTTTAATTTTAATATATGCTATAACTAAATATGGATGTTTTATTTTTTCTTATTATTATGCATTATTTTAAATACATGTGTATATTATTATATATAATTATTCAGAATTATTATAAAGAAAAAAATAAAGCCCTGGAAGGGATAAGGGCACATTATATATAATTATGGAAGTAAAATGCCTGAGGAAATGCCGAAAAGTATATGTCTTTGGGGAAAAACTTTGTGGGGGTAACTTTCATGTACTATTTGATTTTTAAAATGTTTAGTTAAAAAATCTGAAGTAAATTAAAATTAAAAAGCATGAGAAAAGAATTTTTTTTTATGGTCAGACTTCTTCGTCAAGACCCTGAATGAATAGTTTTTTTTTAATTTCCTTTTTAAAAAAATTTTTTATTATACCACCGTGAGACATACAATTACAAAGGTGTTCATAATTGGTTCTTGGTAATACAGTATTCCAGCACCCATTCCCTCCACCAGTGCCCCATTTCTACCACCAATGTACCCCACCCCTCCCGCCCACCCCCATGCTGCTTTAATAGCAGGTACCGCAGTTTCTCTCTTTCTCTCTCTCTCTCTCTCTCTCTCTCTCTGCATCTCTTTCCCTCTTATTTTACACATTGTGGCTAGCCCTGCAGATATTTAGAGTTTATCACTTAAGTCTCTTTGTGTATATTCAATGGTGAGTTTTAATCTGCCATTACCATTTCCAACATTTAGTAAAACACTGGTATCTATTTATATCCTATTAATGAATGCAGTCATTCTATATCTGTCCTTTTCCTTCTGACTAATTTCACTCAGCATGATAGTCTCCATGTCCATCCATTTGCAGGTAAATTTCATAATTTCGGTCTTTTCTGACAGCTGCATAGTATTCCATAGTGTAGATGAACCACAGTTTCTTTAGCCAGTCCTCTGTTCTCGGGCATTTAGGTTGTTTCCAGATTCTAGCTATAGTGAATAGCGCAGAGATGAATAAAGAAGTACAGATAGTGTTTCTGCTATGTGTTTTTCGGTCTCTCGGGTATATTCCCAGGAGTGCTATTGCTGGATCAAATGGGAGCTCAATATCTAGTTTTTCGGAGGAATGCCCAAATTGTTTTCCAAAAGGGCTGGACCAGTCGGCACTCCTACCAACAGTGGATGAGAGTCGAAAAAGGAAATTTGTTTGTGATCTCAAACCTTCTGTTCTATCATAACCCCAAACAGGAGCATCAACCAACCCTCCTTGGGACTTGATTCCTCTTGACTTCATGGAAATTTACCAAATTCTAGACTAGGGTTTCTCTCTCTCTCTCTCTCTCTCTCTCTCTCTCTCTCTCTCTCTCTCTCTCTCTCTCTCTCTCTCCCCCCTTATAATTGAAGTAATATAAGTTTATAATTTGTATAGGTTTTAGGAATAAAACCTATACATCTAAAAGATGTCAATCTTTTAAATTGACATCTGTATATACTATCTTGTGGCTGTCACTATAGATATAATTCTAGTTCCTTTATTTTATTTTACTTTTTTGGCTTTTGGATGACACCTGTTTGTGCTCAGGGCTTATTCCAGGAGTGACTGATTCCTGGTGACGCTTAGAGGACACTAGCTTTGGGGAATCAGACCCAGATCAGGTGCCTGCAAGGCAAGTATTCTACCCACTCTATTATCTCTTTAGCCTAATAAAACTCTGTTTTATATCTCTCATCATACAATAGACCCTTCTTGCCTAATTAACATTCTACTCCCCTATTCTCTTCTGGCAACTATTTGTATTAAGAGACTAAATGCTTGGTTTTCTTTATGTTAGCTCACTTTTTTTCTTTATTTACCACATATGCATGAAATACAGTGTTTGTATTTCTTTTTGTATTTTATTATACCACCGTGAGATATACAAAAAAAGATATACAATTAAAAAGTTCATGTTTGGGTCTTGGTCAAGTGTTTCAGCACCCGCCCTCCACCAGTGCCCATCTCCATACAAATAAAAGATATACATAAAAGTTCATGTTTGGGTTTTGGTCATACAGTGTTTCAGCACCCGTCCCTCCACCAGTGCCCATCTCCCACCAACAACATCCGGTTCCCTCCCCTTCCCCAGCCCTGCTCCATGGCAGGTTCTTTATTTCTTTCCTTTCTCTCTCTGTATTTCTACATCTGACATTTCACAGTATAATACTCTCTAAGTCTGTTCATACTGGCGCAAGTGCAGAATTTTATTATTTTAGTTTTGTTTTAATAGGTTAGTGGCATTTCATAATTCCTTAATGAGGACTGCACTATGCCCTCAGAGGGTGTTGTGTTCATGTGTGGAGTCATTATTATTTGTCACGATGACTGGAAGCAAAGAGGTAGGTAGTGGTCTCTGAGGATGACTTGTCTTTCCTAGGTGTGAGGCAGGAACATGTTTCAGCAGCTTGTGACTAGTTCTGTCTTTAGTTTTCTTTATTGTTTCTAAGTTTAGAATATAACTTGATCTTTACATATCCACACCCAATATAATGAATACTTGTTTTCCCAGTTTTAGGCACTTGCTTAGCTTGGAACTGAATGAAATGTTGTGCACCATTTTAGGAAATCCCATCTGCATCAGCAAAGCCACTTGCAGTGTTTTGCGTGTGCAGCATACAGCAGTTGTGACCCCAGTGTTTCCACACATGCAGAACAGTGCATTTCTCCTCTGTTCAAAGGTTCCAAAGAAGGTTGTTTATAATTCACTCACTGTCCTGTGTTCATCTATCTATCTATCTATCTATCTATCTATCTATCTATCTATCTATCTATCTATCTATCTATCTATCTATCTATCTATCTATCTATCTATCTATCTATCTATCTATCTATCTATCTATCTATCTATCTATCTATCTATCTATCTATCTATCTATCTATCTATCTATCTATCTATCTTCTTCTCCCTGCCCCTCAGACCACCCCCGACTGTTTTGTGTATAAATCAAAGAAAATTATTTTGTACATTTATCTTTTCTATTCTATTTTCTTATTGAAGTCACACCTGAACATTCACTTATCAAAATATATTATTGGTTTCATTTTCTTTTTCAGTTTTTCTTTGCTTTACATTTAGAGCAGTATACTGTTTTTTGAAATTATGCCTGTAGGAATCCTATATTATTTAAGAGCTTATTTTTGGATATTAAAAAAAGACGTTAACAAATACTTGTAATACAAAGTGGGTAGGTCTAATTCCGTTGAGTATAAATGTTGCAAGCAAGCCTAGAAATTCTTTGTTTGACCTGAGTTCTTCCTGTTACTGCTTAATGCCTTTTTCCATTTTCAGTCATTCATTTCTTTTCTCCCTCTGGCAATGGAAAAAAAACTACTCAGAATCATCTTAAATTTATCTTTCTTTTTCTCCTTTTTTAAAAGATTTTTTTTTTTTAAGAGTGTAAATAATACTTACTCTTATAGCTCATAAGGTTTAGCGTTAACAAACCCTTTTCTGGTATAATGAAATGTTGCATAGCTCCAAGATTAAAACCCACATCTCCGTGGAATTAGCCAAAAGACGGCAGCAGCTTTTCTGCAGTGTTTCACTGCAGCCTTTCCTGAGTGTCCCTGACAAGCTGTGGGACTGGTCTCATTGCCCGATCTGTAGGGCCTCACGTGACTCCACCCCCAGAGCTGGGCAAGCTGCACTCTGCATTCTGGCCTCAGTACTGCTAATTCACCAAGATAATTAGGCTAGTTAAGGGTCTATAAAAGCTGAAATCTGTCGGAGTTTAATTTCATTCATTTCTTTCAGAAAAACTTGCAAGGGAAGCTCCTGTCAGCTTTTTGGAATGAGAACAGAATCTCAAAGGCTTGGCATGAGAAACAGTTGAAGGCGCCAGACCTTCCAGGCCAAAGATTCTAGTCACAAAGAATTTCAATTCAACCTCTTCGCTTGAGGCAAACTTCAAAGTATGCAGAAATAGAAGAAAACTCATAGTGAAAATAAACTGAGGGATAACCCATTGAATTAAGACTTGCTAGAAACACATTAATCCCATTTTACCTTAGTTCCTGCCTCATGGAACTTAATGATTTATAAGGCAAGGTTTCTGATATTCACTCACTTTATTTAATTTTGCTTACAAATTTTCTTTAGCCAATGTGTATTTTTTTATTCCACAACGTAATAGCTTACTTTAAGTCAGGCACTGCTCAAAGCATTTCAATAATATTAAATCATTTAATTGTCAAAACAATTTGAGATAAACACTTACATTATTCTAATTTTAGAGATGAAGAAACATAGAAATACTGTTCCTAGTTTTTCTTTGGTAGAACTCCCCAACCTCCTTTTTTCCTTTTTATGAAACACATGTAAAAAAGAAAGCACACAATTATGTTTTGAATGTATATATATATATATATATACATATATATGTATATATATATACACACACAGATATATGTATTTTTGACAAAATGATAAGAAAATGCCTTATGATCAGAGTAGAATATAATATCAAAATAGAATCACAATGATTCTAGGTGTTAGAATGATTTTTGCTATTTTGTTATTGCTTGAAGAAGTTACCTAAGGAGTGCCATAGACAGGCACAAACTAAGACATCTTAGAAATTCTGTGTGGTCATTTGGCTCCAAGTTAACAATAGCACCAGAGATTTAATCTCTTATATTCTCTGGTTTTTTTCACGGGTTTGGCATTGCTTAACTCCCCACCCCCACCCCACTCAGCACTAGTGAAACTTAACTCCAGGCTTTCTGGAGGTGGCAAGAGAAGAATAGCATCCTCACAACCTATGTAAGGACATGGTTCACACATCAGTGCACATATCTGAACAGCAAATAAATGCCAAAGTTCTTGGTGTCTACAGCAGAGACACACTCACACTTGTTGCTTCCACCTATATAATAGCATTATCTGAAGCTTTTTGAGATGATTTGATTAAAGTGTAATACACACTTCTAACTACTCAGTTTAAAGAAAATATGGGAGTGTTCATAAAATCTTGAAATTGATGACTTGTTAAATCAGAATGGTAATACTGGAGTATTTTGAATTTTGCAAAAGGAGAATATAGGAGTTGTTGTTTCATACATCTTCTTTCCTAATATAATTACTTTACTGTAGTGAAAATTTTACCACCTCATTTAAAAATTCTGAAGCAAACGCTATTTAGATTTGGATTATAGTCAACTGTCAATTAGTGAAGGGAGGCGAAGGATTGCTCTCTCTTTTTAAAACATTTTTTTCCATGTCATTGAAATTTTACAGCAAGCCTCTTATTACTGGAATGGTCAGAAAGGTTTGACTGTTTGAATAAGGGGAAAGTTTATGAGAAAGTCCATTCTGCTAGAACTCTTCGACTTCTTTATAAAATTAATTCACATTTTTAAAGATTTTTTTAAAAATAGAAACAAAGTCTATTGTATTAAAGATGTGAATCTTTAATACTATAATACTTTGTAGCATTATAGTATTAATAATCAAAGCAATAATAATCAAAAGTCCAATCATTTAATACTATTAAAAGATGTAATCTTTTAATACTTTTTAATACTATTATCTTTAATAATCACTGAATGTTTCAGGGCACAGTATCTTGCTATGTATTGAAATCTTTATTCTGCTTTCCCCCCCCCCCCCCCCCCCCCTAGTCCATTATTATTAATGCACTATGTTTGGAGGAGACAGGATTCAACTTAAATTGCTCCTTGTGAGAATAATCTGAATTATTTTAAATATATATTATACATTTCTATATGCAAAAAGATAAAAGCATTCTTGATATAAACTTATTTTCATGGCAGCAAGATGCTCAAACTGGTGCAGCATGTAAGAATTTGAATTTTTCTACTTATTCACTGTAGAAATGTGTAACTCTGTTGGGGACGCCGCGGGGTCCCCAACAGTGCCGGGAAGCAAGTTCCCTTTTTCCTCCGAAGCTGGCAGGGAATGGATGAAGACTCAGGAATCCGATGCAGTTTTAAAAGGCTTTACTTATCACAGGTTCAGACATACAAGTCAGCAGTAGAAAAAACCCTATGCTTAGGATTCCCGCTAAAACCCCAGCCACGTGTAGGCCAAGATGGTGGCCACCATGTGTTAAGGCCCTGTAAAGAGGAGACAAAGACAAAACTCCCAAGAAGGGCGCGAGCCAAAAAGGAGAGAGCCCAAAAAGCGAGAGAGAGAGAGAGAGAGAGAGAGAGAGAGAGAGAGAGAGAGAGAGAGAGAGAGAGAGAGAGAGAGAGAGAGAGAGAGAGAGAGAGAGAGAGAGAGGAAGCAGGCTGGTTTTAAACCCCTGCAACTCAGATCTCCCCACTATTATGGGAAGCAGGAAGGGTTAAATGCCCTTAGGTAATTTCTCCCAGCACCTCACCTAGGCCTTTTTAGATGCTAATGTTTTGAGCCAAGATCTGCCTGGAATTGCCTTTTATAGGGTAGAGAAGGGGGTTTCTGAGATGGCCTGTCTCTGTACCAAAGACTAATACTAATGCCAGTTCAATATTTCTCCAAGCCTTCACAAGAGTCTCATCTACTTCATGGTAGTTTTATATTTTAGTTGCTTTTGAGTTATCAGGGAGCCATGCTTGCTTACTTGGAGGCAAACAGCATTTCTCTCTGGGCTAATTACTTAGAAATCTGACGTGGCCAGGCAAATATGCTGGTAAGATCTAGCTAGTCCCACGATGATTGGTGGTAGCATGAGAGAATATTTATACCAGTGCAGAATACATGGTCAGATAAACTGCCACATTTAGACTACCCCCTATCTACAAAGTGACCTGCAGGAGGCAATCCAGGGCAGATGCAGAGGCTCTTAGAGGAATTCTGCAACATAACTCATTCAATTCAATGATGTATTCTTAAATTTCCTTATCTATGACACAGAATAGTAGGTTAGGATTGACTTATAAATCAATAATGCTCATATTTTAAATGGTAAATAAGTTAAGGAGAATGACTATGCTTTTTGTTAGCTAAACCGGAAATGACTTTGAGACTATCTTAAACTGACCATTTTGTAAGAAATGAGGACTGTGGCCCCCAAAGCAAAAATAATCAAAAGCCCATCTTTGGGACTGAAGAGAGAGTTCAATGGGTTGAGTACATGCTTAGCATGAAGGTCTAGGTTTGATCCCTGAGTACCTCTGGGACCAACCTCCTCAGCACTAAGCTGTGGGAGTTGGATTTGGGGGATGGGGAGAGAAGATCAAAGATAGCCAAAGATTAACATCTTCCAACATTGCATTATGAAAATATGCAAACGGGAAAGAAATCATTAGGAATACAATATTTATATCACTAATGCTTAATTTAATCATTAACATGCTGATGTTGATAAATTTGTTGCAACTGGGTAGATAGATGTGCAAATGGGTATATGAGCATAAAAATTATATTGAGATATATGAAATATTTGATACTATATTGCTGCTTAAAAATGCAGCCCTAATAACTTCACAGATTTGCTAAGAATAATCGATTACAAGACCACACTAAACCTTAGAAAACTAATAATTCCCTTTATAGGAAGCTAATATCTAGACAGTATCTAATTAAAGGGGAAATATGAGTAAATTATAATATTTAGATAGTTTCCGGTTTCCTCTTGCCTGGATACTCATTGCTCTGTCTCCCACTGTGGAAGAATCTAGTATTGTGCTGTGTTTTTTGATGAATCAAGTCAATAAACACTGAGGACTATATGATACTCACATTTCTAGTCTTCCACATCACATTCCCACATACATAAAATTTATGTAACATTTCTGAGTGTTCCTTCTACTTAGGCCTCAGAGGTACCTTATTCTGTGATCTTCAAGTAGTTTTTCATGGGCTCAGAGCATGAGCCATTTTTAGACAACTGCATGGATGAGGTAATAGCCAGGAAGGTTGCTTTTTTGGCTCCCAAGACCCACACTACCATCAGGAGAGAATTATTGTTATCATATTGTTTCAAAATGATTTAATGGCCCAGAGCAATAGGGTATCAATCTGGAGCACTGCTTTCCAGGCAGAAGGCCAAGGTTCAGTCCCTGTTACCACATAGTTCTCCTAGTATGCCAAGAGTAGCCCCCCAAAACTGCCAGGTGTGTGCTCCCCAAATCCAACATTCATTTTCTTAAGGGATTTGTTTAAAAAAGTCATTAATTAAATTCAATAATAATTTAAAAGATGAAATGGTAGCAGGAAAGTAACTCAATTTTTTTTCATGTATGTAAAATGCAATTTGGGGAAATGCACTCACTCCAGGTTTATTTCACCCCACACACCCCCTGCCACCTTTGAAAAGACCCTGCCTGTGCAACAGGCCCCTGAAGCTCTCTGACTCATACAAGCTCCGGGAACAATCAGCAGTAGTTACATTATTGCCTATTAACTCTTCCCACAGCTGCTCTTCTAGAGCTTTTCAAGTCTCAATGCATAAATTTGACTTTTATAACTTGGCGTCATTTTTGCGCCGCTTTCTGAGTTTTAGGGTTTGCCTCCTTTTAAGGTCCCTAGTGCTCTCTTGAGAGCCAGTAGAGCAACTAGACTTTTAATTTAGTCCATGGAAACACTTCATTAGCCATTCCTTGATTAACCACTTTGTACCAGGCTACCGGGAGGTGCTTTGGACCAGTATTTATTATCATTTTTTCTGACTTTGGCCATCTTCTAACCTGTGACCTACCTACACCTCATCCTCCGCTCTTCCCCCAAATCTACTAGTTGCCCTTGTAGTCTCATGCCATGGTCCTCCATCTATGCAATTTTCATCTGTGGTCTCTCTGGGACATCCTGGTGCTGATAGGGAGTCATATAGTTCTGGTTTACAAATGCTGCTTTAGAGAATATAAGGATGAAAAAGTTTCTTCCAGAGGCTCCAATTCCACTGAATAAATATATAAGAAAACATTGCTTTATTCAGTACCAGGTATGAGATTACACAGCCCACATACACTTACACACACGTCAAGGAAAATGCTAAGAGAAAAGCAATAGGAAATACTGGCTAAGTATAGTAGACAATCTCAGTGGTTGGTTAAGGAAGGATTTTTTCTGTCTCGGTTTGCCGAACCAATACTCAATTTGCTCCCAATCTCCCTCCTCAAAAAAATCCAGAAGTGCTTATCTTCTAAGAACAAAACTTAATGACATGTTTTCTTGGGGCTTTTACTATATCTGTAGCATAGTTCTCGAACACAGTAGCTGCTTAACAGTCCCTAGTTAAATTAAATTCATGGGACTTTATTTCAGCTGAGCAAATCAGTTTATAAAAAGTGCCATTCACTACTAATTTCTCCAATCAAACAGGTCAAAAATAATAGATGGAGAGACTGCGGAGATGGCTCACAGGACTGAAATGTACATTAGCATGTGGGCTGACTGGGTTCACTCGCAGGTACTGCAAGATCTTTTGAGCACACTGGGATAGAATCCACATCCCCATTCCCAGGTGGCACTAAACTGGATGCAGTCCCTCAGCGCCTCTGGGTGTGCCACAAACCAAAATTTTTTAAAATTAAAAGAAGTAAATATATATCTCAGTGACCTTATTCTGATTTGAGTTTCCTAATAAAAATCCTCAGTAATTTCACAGGAAAAAGGGAGTTTGGCAGTATTTGTATTGTAAACCATAATTCCCAGTGAGGGAGAGAAAGAGGGATAAAGAAGGAAAGTGCCTACCTTAGAGAAGCCTGGGGGTGGGGTGGGGGATGGGAGTGTGGAGGATGATAAAGCAGCACATTGGTGGTGGGAAATGTGCACTGATGGAGGGAATAATGCTGGAACATTCTATGACTGAAATCTGATCATGAGCACCCTTCTGTATGGCATGGTGATTCAATAAAATAAGTTTAAGGAGGGCGGGGGCAATTGGGCTCTACCAAAAAAAAGGCATCAGATCCAATGATGGTTAATACCAGTTCTGACACTCTTTTTTTTAATTAATACTTTATTATACCACAGTGAGATGTATAATTATAACATTGTTCATGTTTGGAGGGTCGGTCACATAGTGTTCCAGCACCCGCCTCCACCAGTGCCCGTATCCCACCACCAATGTCCCCAATTCCCCTCCCCCTCCCATAGCCTGCCTAAATGGCAGGTTCTTTATCTCTTTTCTTTCTCCCTCTCGGCTCCCTTCCTTCTCCTACACATTGTGGGTTGCACTACATACACTTGGAAGCCATCATGTGCATTTTTTTTGCCAGTATTTAATGCTCAGTTCTATGTTCAGATCAGCCCTTTCGACATTAATTCAAACATGTTCCCTTCTCTGTCTTACCTAACCTCTGATTCCTTCACGCTTGGGGTAATTTCCACTTTTGGTAAGATCACCTGATATATTTATGTCATGTAAATAAATGCAGTCATTCTATGTCTCTCTCTTTCCTTCTGACTAATTTCACTCAACATCCTTTCCATGTTCATCCATTTATAGGCAAATTTCATAACTTCATTTTTCCTGACAGCTGCATAGTATTCCATTGTGTAGATGTACCACAAGTTTCTTTATCCAGTCATCAGTTCTCGGGCATACTGGTAGTTTCCAGGTTCTGGCTATTGTGAATAGTGCTGCTATGAAAATAAAAGTGCGGATTGTGTTTCTGCTGTGTGTTTTTGGCTTCCCAGGGTATATTTCCAGGAGTGGTATGGGTGGGTCAAAGGGGAGCTCAATTTCTAGTCTTTGGAGGAATGACCATATTGTTTTCCAGAAAGGTTGTACAAGTCGACATTCTCACCAACAATGTATGAGAGTCCCCTTTTCCCCCACATCCACACGAGCACTTTTTACTTTTTACCCTTTTTGAATACGGGCCAGTCTCTGTGGTGTGACTGACACTCTTTTTTAATTTAATATTTTTATTAAACCACCTCCATGCCAGTTGCCCCGGAAGAGAGAGACCCACCCATGCCAGACTCAGCTAATTTGCAACCCCGGAAGATATCCAGTCCCATCCACTTCAAGCCCACAGCTGCGCTGCTCGGGCCGGCCCCATGTGGAAGCAACACATGGAGCTGACCTCCTCCGTAAGGGGCTCGGCCAGCCCCCTGGCCAAGCCCAACATTGCTCCAAGGGTTTTCTCTCATGAGCGGGAGAGACCATGCTCGGCGGACTTGGAGTGGAGTTTTGGGCCAAGCCCTCTTCCTCTGCCTCCATGCCAGTTGCCCCGGAAGAGAGAGACCCACCCATGCCAGACCCACATGTCCCTTGGCATGCAGCCACTTTGTGGCCACACAATATTTTTATAGGATACTGAATTTTGCATAAGGTTCTTCCCAATTTCTTTCACATTTATACATAGTAAACAGTTATAGGCATGTTTTAACTGATACCAGTAAGCCTGGCAAGAAGCCAGAGCAAACCACCCATCACGCAGTTAGTCATTCTCAACATCCAGACTCCATAGTTCCTCAGAGCTCCATCCAAGAGAAACCCGATCTTCCCCTTTAAGTTTCATCAGTAAATGCTTGGGTTGAGAGCCTTCTACTGAGACTATACCACCTACACGGTAAAGCCTGGCAAGCTACCGTGTTTTATTTACTTTTATGCCAAAGACTAGCAACTATTGTGGACCTCAGTTCCATAACCTGAAGAATGGTTTTGGGCTCCTCCTGTCCCTGTAGCAAGTAGATGGCCCTTGGGTTGCACTTGCTTGTGACAGGACTAATGGAGATGTTACTAGTGCCCACTCGAAGCAAATCGATGAACAATGGGAAGACAGTGATATAGTAACAGTGATTAAACCACCATGAGATATACAATTGCAAAGATGTTCATATTTGGGTTATGTCTTACAGTGTTCCAACTGTTCCAACACCCATCCCTCCACCAGTGCCCATTTCCCACCACAAACTTCCCTGATTTCCCCCCCCCTCTAGTCTGCCTCTATGGCCAGTTTATTATCTCTTTCTCTTTCTCTATCTCTCTCTCTCTTCCTTCACTTACACATTGTGGATTGCAATACATAGATTTAGAGGTCATCATGTGTACTGGCTGTATTTAATGCTCAGTTTTAGGTTGGTATTAGCACTTTGATAATAATTAGCACTCTGTTCCCTTCTCTATCTTGCCTAACCTCTGACTCTCACATGTTTGTGTAATTTTCACCTTTGATAAGACCTCCTGATCCATGTTTCGCCTGACCTTGGATATTGGTATCATAATATGTATATGTATATATATATGTCGTGCAAATATATGCAGTCATTCTATATCTGCCTTTTTTCCTTCTGGCTAATTTCACTCAACATAATCCTCTCCATGTCCATCCATTTATAGGAAAATTTCATAACTTCATTTTTTCTAACAGCTGCATAGTATTCCATTGTGTAGATGTACCAAAGTTTCTTTACCCAGTCATCAGTTCTCAGGCACTTTGTTTCCAGATTCTAGCTATTGTGAATAGTGCTGCTATGAAAATAAAGGTGCAGATGGTGTTTTTGCTGTATGTTTTTGGCTTTCGAGGGTATATACCCAAGAGTGGTATGGCTGGGTCAAATGGGAGCTCAATGTCTAGTCTTTGGAGGAATGCCCATATTGTTTTCCAAAAAAGCTGTACCAGTTGACATTCCCACCAATAATGTATGTGAGTCCCCTCTTCCCTGCATCCACTCCAGCACTTGTTGTTCTTTCCTCTTTTGGATATGCACCAGTGTCTGTGGTGTGAGATGATATCTCATTGTTGTTTTGATTTGCATCTCTCTAATGATTAGTGATGATGAGCAATTTTACATATGCCTTTTGGCCATTCGAATTTCTTCCTTGTCAAAGTTCTGTTCATTTCTTCTCCCCATTTTTGATGGGGTTAGCTGTTTTCTTCCTGTAAATTTCTACCAGTGCCTGATATATCCTGAATATCAACCCCTTATCAGTTGAGTATTGGGTAAATATTCTTTCCCATTCTGTGGACTGTCTTTGTATCTTGGACACTGTTTCTTTTGAAGTGCAGAAGTTTTTTTAGTTTCATGTAGTCCCATATGTTTATCTTTGCTTCCAGTCACTTTGTGAGTGGTGTTTCACCTTTGAAGATGCCTTTAGCTTCAATGTCATGGAGGGTTTTTCCTATATTTTCTTCAATGTGCTTTATGGATTCAGGTCTGATATTAAGTTTTTTCAATCCATTTTGATCTGACTTTTTGTGCGTGGTGTTAGACAGAGGTCCAAATTCATTTTCTTACACATAGCTGCCAAGTTTTTCCAGCACCACTTGTTGAAGAGGCTTTCCTTGCTCCATTTTGAACTCTGCACCTTTATCAAAAATTAAATGATCATGTGTTTCAGAATGGGTGGCAGGATACTCAACACTATTCCATAGGTTCACAGGTCTGTTTTTGTTACAATATCATGTTGTTTTAATTACTGCTGCTTTGTAGTACAGTTTGAAGTTGGGGAAGGTGATGCCCCCCATCTTCTTTTGCCAAGAATTGCTTTAGCTATCTGTGGGGGTTTATCATTCCATATGAATTTTAGGAGTGATTGGTCAATTTCTTTGAAGAATGTCATGGGTATCTGTTGCAGGACACCTAAAAGCCTAGGGCCTCTGCATCTGCCCTGGATTGCCTCCTGCAGGTCACCTCATAGATAGGGGGCTAGTCTGAATGTGGCAGTCTTATCTGACCATGTATTCTGTACTGGCTGGTATAAATATTCTCTCATGCTACCACAATCATCGGGGGACTAGCTTAGATCTTACCAGCATATTTGCCTGACCACGTTGGATCTCTAAGTAATTAGACCAGAGAGAAATGCTGTTTGCCTCCAAGTAAGCAAGCATGGCTCCCTGATAACTCAAAAAGCAACTAAAATACAAAACTACCGTGAAGTAGATGAGACTCTTGTGAAGGCTTGGAGAAATATTGAACTGCCATTAGTATTAGTCTTTGGTACAAAGACATGCCATCTCAGAAATCCCCTTCTCTACCCTATAAAGGCAATTCCAGGCAGATCTTGGCTCAAGACATTAGGTGAGGTGTTGGGAGAAATTACCTGATGGCATTTGATCCTTCCTGCCAGGGAAAGTTACATTTAGCTTATAGCTTCTCCCAGCTCTGCTAGGAGGCTTTTAATTAGCTCTGGGCCCTTGTAAACAGCCCGATGGTCTCCTGGAAGTTGCTACATTTCTATAAAGCTATTTTCCTGTTTTCATCTCATTTTCCAGAATGGGCTGGGCTGGGGAGTTTGGGCGGATTTCTAGCTATAAGATAAGCTGTAAGAAAAAAAGAGGGTCTCCTCTTTTTTTTCCCCTTTTTGCCATTTTGGCTTACCTTGCTGTTTTGCTTCTCCGTCCCTCTCCATTCTCTGTTGGGCCTCAACACGTGGTGGCAGTCATCTTGGCCTACACCTGGCTGGGGCCTAGCTGGGCACTCAGAGTCCAGACGTTTTCCATGCTCTTGGATTCTATATTGGAACTTGTGATAGTAAAGCCCTTTTAAAACTGCATCACATTCCTGAGTCGTCATCCATTTCCCGCCCGGCTTCAGAGGTAGAAGGGAACTCACTTCCCGGCACTGTCGGGGACCCCGGCGGCACCTCCCGACATCTGGCGTCCCTGGGTGGGCACCCCTGCAGGTATCCTTATAGGGACCACATTGAATCTGTACAAAGCTCTAGGGAGTATTACCGCTTTTGACAAAGTTGATTCTTCCCATGCATGAGCAAGGAATGTGTTTCCATTTCATCGTGTCCTCTTATATTTCTTGTAGCAGTGTCTTGTAGTTTTCTTTGTACAGGTCCTTTACATACTGGTTAAGCTGATTCCTAGGTATTTGATTTTCTGTGGTACAATTGTGAATAGAATCGTTTTCTTAATATCCCTTTCTTCTCTTTCGTTATTTGTATATAGGAAAGCCACAAACTTTTGGGTATTGATTTGTACCCTGACACTCTACTATAAGCATCTATTGTTTTTAGGAGGTTTTTGGTAGAGAGTTTAGGGTTCTCTAGGTATAATATCATGTCATCTGTGAATAGTGATAGCTTGGCTTCTTCCTTGCCTACCTGAATGCCCTTAATGTCCTTTTCTCTGATTGCGATGGCAAGTACTTCAAGTACTATATTGAATAAAAGAGGTGAGAGTGGGCAACCTTGTCTTGTCCCCTGAACTTACGTGGAAGGCTTTCAATTTTTCTCCATTGAGAATGATACTCGCTGTGGATTTTGGTAGATGGCTTTGACTATCTTGAGGAAGGTTCCTTCAATTCCCATTTTTGGGAGGGTTTTAATCATGAACTGGTGCTGGATCTTGTCAAATGCTTTCTCTGCGCCTATTGATATAATCATATGGTTTTAATTTTTCTCTTATTGATATGATGTATTATGTTGATTGACTTGTGAATGTTGAACCATACTTGCATTCCCGGGATGAATCCTACTTGGTCATGATGTATAATCTTTTTGATGAGTCTCTGGATTCTGTTTGCTAGTATTTTGTTGAAGATCTTAGCATCTGTGTTCATCAGGGAGATAGGTCTGTAGTTTTCTTTCTTTGTGTTATCTCTCCCTGCTTTGGGTATCAAGGTGGTATGTGCCTTGTAGAAGCTGTTTGGGAGGGTTTCTGTTTCTTCTATTTTCTGGAAGCGCTTGCAAAGAACTGGGGAGTATGTCCTTCTTAAAGGTTTGGTAGAATTCACTAGTGAATCCATCTGGACCTGGGCTTTTGTGTTTGGGCAGATTTTAATTACTGTTTCAATTTCTTCAATGGTGATAGGCTTATTCAGTTATTGAAGGTCATATTGTTTCAGCCGTGGAAGGTTATAGGAGTTCAGGAATTTATCCATTTCTTTTTAAGTTCTCATGTTTCATGGCACTTCAGACCCTACAGCTGTGCTGCTCGGCCAGCCCCATTAGGGAAGCAACCCATGGAGCTGACCTCCCGGTAAGGGCCTCGGCCATCCCCTGGCCAAGTCCAACATTGCTCCAAGGGTTTGCTCTCATGAGCGGGGAGAGACCATGCTGGCCAGACTCGGAGTGGAGTTTTGGGCCTTTCCTCTGCCTCCATGCCAGTTGCCCCAGAAGAGAGAGACCCACCCATGCCAGACTCAGCTAATTTGCAACTCCGGGAAGAGATCCAGCCCCATCCACTTCAGACCCACAGCTGCGCTGCTCGGCCAGCCCCATGTGGAAGCAACACATGGAGCTGACCTCCTGGTAAGGGGCTCGGCCAGCCCCTGGCCAAGCCCAACATTGCTCCAAGGGTTTGCTCTCATGAGCGGGGAGAGACCATGCCTCGGCGGACTCGGAGTGGAGTTTTGGGCCAAGCCCTTTCCTCTGCCTCCATGCCAGTTGCCCCGGAAGAGAGAGACCCACCCATGCCAGACCCACATGTCCATTTGGCACGCGGCCGCTTTGTGGCCACACAATATTTTTATAGGATACTGAATTTTGCATAAGGTTCTTCCCAATTTCTTTCACATTTATACATAGTAAACAGTTATAGGCATGTTTTAACTGATACCAGTAAGCCTGGCAAGAAGCCAGAGCAAACCACCCATCACGCAGTTAGTCATTCTCAACATCCAGACTCCATAGTTCCTCAGAGCTCCATCCAAGAGAAAATCTGATCTTCCCCCTTTAAGTTTCATCAGTAAATGCTCGGGTTGATAGCCTTCCACTGAGACTATATGACCTACACGGTAAAGCCTGGCAAGCTACTGTGTTTTATTTACTTTTTATGCCAAAGACTAGCAACTATTGTGGACCTCAGTTCCATAACCTGAAGAATGGTTTTGGGCTCCTCCTGTCCCTGTAGCAAATAGATGCCATTGGGTTGCACTTTCTTGTGACAGGACTAATGGAGAAGTTACTAGTGCCCACTCGAGCAAATCGATGAACAATGGGAAGACAGTGATACAATGATACAGTGATATTTCATGGCATACAGACTCTCAAAGTAATCTCTGATGATCTTTTGAATTTCTGTGGTTTCTGTTGTGATGTCCCTCTTTCCATTTCTGATTCTGTTTATTTGGGTCCTCTCTTTCCCTGTCCTTACAAGTCTTGCCAGTGGTTTGTCGATCTTGTTTATTTTTCCAAAGAACCAGCTCTTGGTTTCATTAATCTTTTGTTTTTTGGGTTTCCAGCTCATTGATTTCCTCTCTAAGTTTTATTATTTCCTTCTTTCTGCCTGGGTTAGGTTCATTTTGTTGGTGTTTTTCTAATATTTTGAGATGTGAAGTCAGGTTATTTATGTGGGTCCTTTCTTCTTTTCTGATCAATGCTTGCAGAGCTATGAACTTTCCTCTTAACACTGCTTTCACTGCGCCCCACAAGGTGTCTTCATTTTCATTTGTTTCTAGGAATCCACGGGTTGTTCAGGAGTGAGCTGTCCTGTCCAGGTGTTTGTTTTAACTCCCTGTTTCTGTATGTGGTTACTTCCATTTTCAGTGCATCATGGTCTGTAAAAATAGTTGACACAATTTCTATCTTTCTCAGCATGTGGTCTGTCTTAGAGAATGTTCCATATGCACTAGAGAAAATGTGTATTCAGGTTTTTTTTGGGATGAAAAGCCCCTGTATATATCAACCAGCCCTCTTTCTTCCATTTCCTTCCTTTAGGGCCAGTATTTCCTTGGTGAGTTTCAGTCTTGTCAATCTATCAAGAGTTGATAAAGTAGTATTGAAGTCTCCAACTACTATTGTGTTCCTGTCAATGTCTTCTTTGAAGTCTATTAGCAGTTGTTTAAAGTATTTTAGCTGGCCCCTTGTTGGGTGCATATGTTTAGTAGTGTAATTTCTTCCTGGTATACATATCCCTTAATTATTAAGAAATAGCCTTCACTGTCCCTTCTAACCTTTTTTAGCCTGAAGTCTATGTTGTCATATACTAGTATGGCCACACTGGCCTGTTTGGAGGAGTTGTTTGTGTGGAGAATTGTCTTCCAGCCTTTGACTTTGAGTCTGTGTTTGCTTTGATTGTTCAGATGTGTTTCTTGTAGGCAGCAGACTGTTGGATTAATTTTTTAAGTCTATTTTGCCACTCTCTCTCTCTCTCTCTCTCAGACATGGGGCAGAGCGGTTCCTTGCTCTCCCTGTGCCCAGCCGTTCATGAGGCAGTCGGGAGGCATGGTGGGTTCCAGCCTTGGCCCACCACCCCGGCAGAACCTCACAACAAGCCAGACGACCCCCACCCACTCCATGGGCGCCGCCATTTTCCACATTGGACTTCCCTCTCATCAGAACTCCACCCAGCCGACCAGCCCATCACAGCCCGGATCATCGACACCCACCCTGGAGCAGTTTCTTCCTCAATCCGGCCCAGGTATGCTGGTCCAGAGACTCTCAGACATGGGGCAGAGCGGTTCCTTGCTCTCCCTGTGCCCAGCCGTTCATGAGGCAGTCGGGAGGCATGGTGGGTTCCAGCCTTGGCCCACCACCCCGGCAGAACCTCACAACAAGCCAGACGACCCCCACCCACTCCATGGGCACCGCCATTTTCCACATTGGACTTCCCTCTCATCAGAACTCCACCCAGCCGACCAGCCCATCACAGCCCGGATCATCGACACCCACCCTGGAGCAGTTTCTTCCTCAATCCGGCCCAGGTATGCTGGTCCAGAGACTCTCAGACATGGGGCAGAGCGGTTCCTTGCTCTCCCTGTGCCCAGCCGCTCATGAGGCAGTCGGGAGGCATGGTGGGTTCCAGCCTTGGCCCACCACCCCGGCAGAACCTCACAACAAGCCAGACGGCCCCCCCACCCACTCCCATGGGCGCCGCCATTTTCCACATTGGACTTCCCTCTCATCAGAACTCCACCCAGCCGACCAGCCCATCACAGCCCGGATCATCGACACCCACCCTGGAGCAGTTTCTTCCTCAATCCGGCCCAGGTATGCTGGTCCAGAGACTCTCAGACATGGGGCAGAGCGGTTCCTTGCTCTCCCTGTGCCCAGCCGTTCATGAGGCAGTCGGGAGGCATGGTGGGTTCCAGCCTTGGCCCACCACCCCGGCAGAACCTCACAACAAGCCAGGCGACCCCCCCACCCACTCCATGGGCGCCGCCATTTTCCACATTGGACTTTCCTCTCATCAGAACTCCACCCAGCCGACCAGCCCATCACAGCCCGGATCATCGACACCCACCCTGGAGCAGTTTCTTCCTCAATCCGGCCCAGGTATGCTGGTCCAGAGACTCTCAGACATGGGGCAGAGCGGTTCCTTGCTCTCCCTGTGCCCAGCCGTTCATGAGGCAGTCGGGAGGCATGGTGGGTTCCAGCCTTGGCCCACCACCCCCGGCAGAACCTCACAACAAGCCAGACGACCCCCCACCCACTCCATGGGCACCGCCATTTTCCACATTGGACTTCCCTCTCATCAGAACTCCACCCAGCCGACCAGCCCATCACAGCCCGGATCATCGACACCCACCCTGGAGCAGTTTCTTTCTCAATCCGGCCCAGGTATGCTGGTCCAGAGACTCTCAGACATGGGGCAGAGCGGTTCCTTGCTCTCCCTGTGCCCAGCCGTTCATGAGGCAGTCGGGAGGCATGGTGGGTTCCAGCCTTGGCCCACCACCCCGGCAGAACCTCACAACAAGCCAGACGACCCCCACCCACTCCATGGGCGCCGCCATTTTCCACATTGGACTTCCCTCTCATCAGAACTCCACCCAGCCGACCAGCCCATCACAGCCCGGATCATCGACACCCACCCTGGAGCAGTTTCTTCCTCAATCCGGCCCAGGTATGCTGGTCCAGAGACTCTCAGACATGGGGCAGAGCGGTTCCTTGCTCTCCCCTGTGCCCAGCCGTTCATGAGGCAGTCGGGAGGCATGGTGGGTTCCAGCCTTGGCCCACCACCCCGGCAGAACCCTCACAACAAGCCAGACGACCCCCACCCCACTCCATGGGCGCCGCCATTTTCCACATTGGACTTCCCTCTCATCAGAACTCCACCCAGCCGACCAGCCCATCACAGCCCGGATCATCGACACCCACCCTGGAGCAGTTTCTTCCTCAATCCGGCCCAGGTATGCTGGTCCAGAGACTCTCAGACATGGGGCAGAGCGGTTCCTTGCTCTCCCTGTGCCCAGCCGTTCATGAGGCAGTCGGGAGGCATGGTGGGTTCCAGCCTTGGCCCACCACCCCGGCAGAACCTCACAACAAGCCAGACGACCCCCACCCCACTCCATGGGCGCCGCCATTTTCCACATTGGACTTCCCTCTCATCAGAACTCCACCCAGCCGACCAGCCCATCACAGCCCGGATCATCGACACCCACCCTGGAGCAGTTTCTTCCTCAATCCGGCCCAGGTATGCTGGTCCAGAGACTCTCAGACATGGGGCAGAGCGGTTCCTTGTCTCTCCCTGTGCCCAGCCGTTCATGAGGCAGTCGGGAGGCATGGTGGGTTCCAGCCTTGGCCCACCACCCCGGCAGAACCTCACAACAAGCCAGACGACCCCCACCCACTCCATGGGCGCCGCCATTTTCCACATTGGACTTCCCTCTCATCAGAACTCCACCCAGCCGACCAGCCCATCACAGCCCGGATCATCGACACCCACCCTGGAGCAGTTTCTTCCTCAATCCGCCCAGGTATGCTGGTCCAGAGACTCTCAGACATGGGGCAGAGCGGTTCCTTGCTCTCCCTGTGCCCAGCCGTTCATGAGGCAGTCGGGAGGCATGGTGGGTTCCAGCCTTGGCCCACCACCCCGGCAGAACCTCACAACAAGCCAGACGACCCCCCCACCCACTCCATGGGCGCCGCCATTTTCCACATTGGACTTCCCTCTCATCAGAACTCCACCCAGCCGACCAGCCCATCACAGCCCGGATCATCGACACCCACCCTGGAGCAGTTTCTTCCTCAATCCGCCCAGGTATGCTGGTCCAGAGACTCTCAGACATGGGGCAGAGCGGTTCCTTGCTCTCCCTGTGCCCAGCCGTCTCATGAGGCAGTCGGGAGGCATGGTGGGTTCCAGCCTTGGCCCACCACCCCGGCAGAACCTCACAACAAGCCAGACGACCCCCACCCACTCCATGGGCACCGCCATTTTCCACATTGGACTTCCCTCTCATCAGAACTCCACCCAGCCGACCAGCCCATCACAGCCCGGATCATCGACACCCACCCTGGAGCAGTTTCTTCCTCAATCCGGCCCAGGTATGCTGGTCCAGAGACTCTCAGACATGGGGCAGAGCGGTTCCTTGCTCTCCCTGTGCCCAGCCGTTCATGAGGCAGTCGGGAGGCATGGTGGGTTCCAGCCTTGGCCCACCACCCCGGCAGAACCTCACAACAAGCCAGACGACCCCCCACCCACTCCATGGGCGCCGCCATTTTCCACATTGGACTTCCCTCTCATCAGAACTCCACCCAGCCGACCAGCCCATCACAGCCCGGATCATCGACACCCACCCTGGAGCAGTTTCTTCCTCAATCCGGCCCAGGTATGCTGGTCCAGAGACTCTCAGACATGGGGCAGAGCGGTTCCTTGCTCTCCCTGTGCCCAGCCGTTCATGAGGCAGTCGGGAGGCATGGTGGGTTCCAGCCTTGGCCCACCACCCCGGCAGAACCTCACAACAAGCCAGACGACCCCCACCCACTCCATGGGCACCGCCATTTTCCACATTGGACTTCCCTCTCATCAGAACTCCACCCAGCCGACCAGCCCATCACAGCCCGGATCATCGACACCCACCCTGGAGCAGTTTCTTCCTCAATCCGGCCCAGGTATGCTGGTCCAGAGACTCTCAGACATGGGGCAGAGCGGTTCCTTGCTCTCCCTGTGCCCAGCCGTTCATGAGGCAGTCGGGAGGCATGGTGGGTTCCAGCCTTGGCCCACCACCCCGGCAGAACCTCACAACAAGCCAGACGACCCCCACCCACTCCATGGGCGCCGCCATTTTCCACATTGGACTTCCCTCTCATCAGAACTCCACCCAGCCGACCAGCCCATCACAGCCAGGCTCTGCACGCGCAAAGCGGCCGCGCGGTTCATCAATAAAGGCTTTATTTGGAGGTGTTTATAGAGTATGCCTCCCGGACGGCATGCCTAGCAAGCTGCTCGTGTTGTATTTGATATGCCAAATGCCAGTAACAATTATATTAGATCATTCTCATGACCTAATATAATGGTTTGAGGCTCTTTATGTTCCTGTACCAAGCCGATGCCCTTGGCTCTACAGCATGTGACAGGACATATTGAGATATTACTGGTGCCTGCTCTAGTAAATAGATGATTAACGGGAAGATCGTGATCGTGATCGTGATTTTGCCACTCTGTGTCTCTTAATTGGTGCATTTAGGCCATTGACTTTGAGAGAGATTATTGTAATAGGATTTTGTGCCATCTTTTTGAATAAGTTTATTGTGCTTTTAGGGTTTGTCTTATCTTACAGCAGCTTCTTCACTCCTTTTAAAGTTGGTTTTGAGTCTATGAGTTATTATTATTTTTTTTTTTTTTGCTTTTTGGGTAACACCTGGCAATGCTCAGGGGTTTCTCCTGGCTCTGTATTCAGGAATTACTCCTGGCAGTGGTGAGTCTATGAGTTTTTAAGCTGTTCCTTATCTATAAAGTTGTGTATCTTTCCTTCAAATCTGTATGTGAGTCTGGCTGGGTAAGGAATTTTTGATGAGGCGCTCATTTTGTTGAGTATTTTCACAATATCCCACCATTGTTTTGGGCTTGGAGTGTTTCCTCTGAAAAATCTGCTGTAAATCTTAGGGATTTTCCTTTGTATGTGATTTCCTTCTTTGATTTTGCTGCTTTCAGTATTCTATCTCTATGGTTCTTGTCATTTTTGTTAGGATATGTCTTGGAGTATTCTTATTTGGGTTTCTTTTTAGATGGTACCCTTTGAGCTTCCTGAATCTGGGAGCAAAGTGCTCTTTTGATCCGGGAATTTCTCAGTAATGATTGCTTTGTAGTTGCTTCTTTGTCAGGTTTTTTCTTCTTGTCCCTCTGGTACTCCAGTGATACTTATGTTATATTTTGGCTTCATCTTGATTATCTCTTGTTGTTTGTTCATTTACTGTGAGTCTTTTTTCCATCTTCTACTGTTGCCGAGAAAGTCTCTGCACCTCATCTTCGAGCTCACTGATTCTGTCCTCAGCATCTGTTACTCTGCTGCGAAGGCCTTCCAATGAGTTTTTCATTTCCCCATCTCATTTTTAATGTCTGTTGTTTCTGCTTGCATTTTCATTTCCATTTTCATCAATTCTGCTTTCATTTCCTCTTGCATTTTTATTGGCTCTGTGTTCCATTGCTTCCTTGAGCTCCTTATGCATCCTTAATAGCTCTCTTGAAATTGCTTATTAGAGAGATCATACAACTCATCATTATTGCTTGGCTCATCTTGGCAGGTGGCTTCGCTTATGGAGCTTGGCGTAATTCTGTGTTGCTTTACCATTATGACTGTTATAGGTTGCAACTTGAGTGTACTGGACACTGTGTGTCTGGTAAGTACAGTAGGGTTTGTTGATGGTTCACTGTTTTTGAGGGATGTGGAGAGTATTGTGGCTAATGTACCCAGGTACTTCTATATAGGATATTGAAAAACTAACTACTTTGTGCGAATGCGCTAGCACGCCTGCACGGTTTTGAGTTTTGGGGTGTGAAACATAGGGTAGAGGGTCTGAGATCAGGGAGATGGTGCAGGGAGTGGGAGGGGATCCTGGTCGGCAGAAATTGAGCACCTTGGCAGCCAGACTTTGGGTCCTTTACCTGGAGTAAAGAGGCCGAGATCAGGGAGATGGTGCTGGGGTCCTGGTGGGAGGAGTCCTGGTTGGCAAAAGACTAGTTCTGACACTCTTGATCCAGAAGCCACCATTTTTCTTGCCTCCACTCCCTGAAAAAATATCTGTTCTACTTCTGTTGAATAGTTCAAATTCCATAGCCATTTGTGTGACAGGCTGTAGTTAGCTAGTACTAGAAGATATCAGTACAAGATCCAGAAAAAAGTCGCTCAGGATCAATTATTTCTTAGAAGTACAGCTTCTAGTATATCAATTATGCCAAAAGTAAAATGGTTATTTTTATAAGCATCCTATAGCTACTAGGCAAATAAAAATTTTTAAATGTTAGTGAATAAATTATTTTCTATGACTTTGTTGGTGGTTAACTATTCTCAGAATGAATCCATGAGAGGAACTTTGAAAAATTCACCAATAAGAGTTTTAGGATTTGGTAATGGTTTGTAAATATTCATTTATTTATCATAAATAAGTATTTATGTTGATTGCCTCTGCACTAAACTCTAAGTGCCTTAAGGGCTGGGACAGTCACCATATTACCACTGTATCCCAATACTTTGCAAAATGCCCAGTATTTAATGTTGAATATATTTTGAATGTATGGATGAAGCTGGAAGACAGACTTTGGTGCAAGCTACAGTTCTCTTTTCCCCAGGAAATATGCTGATGAGAAATCATAAGAGCTCACATAAGAAAACCTAGTCAAGTTTGCCAAGGGTTTCAGAAAATAGAGAAAATTGCTAGGTTGAACCACAAGAAACTGCTGTTTTTGAATGTTCTAAAGAAAAAAAATAGGCATTTCATATAGTTCAACCTAACATAAATATTTTGAAGTTATCTGCTATGATTTCTCAATCATCTATATTTATTAAACTAATTCTCTCTTAAAAAGTGGCTGGTGGGAATGTTTTCTTATTTAACATTTATTGAAAACAATATGGGGGAGTCTCTTTAAGGACAGAAATTCAATATGACACAGTGACCCCACTTCTGGGTATGAAGCCCCAAAACACAGAAATATTTATTAAAAAGAACATATTCAAACCTATTTATTCCACATATTCATTGCTTAGGAAAATAGCTAAGATAAGAAAACAACCCAAATACTCCACTAGAGATGAATGGATCAAGAAGTTGTGGTGTATGCACACAGTGGAATATACTACAGCTTGAAGACAGAATGAAATCATGCAATTTTTCATGCATGGATAGAACTAGAGGGTGTCATGATGTTTCATGATGAATGAAGTCAGTCAGAAGGAAAGGAATAGACACAGAATTATCTCTCATATATGGGGCTTGCTTAAAGATACACAAAAAGGTAGCAACAAAAGGCCAAAGGCAACAACTGGAAAGGTGGTACACAGAAATGTGTTTGTGGTTGTGGGAGGGGCAGGGATCGTGGGGACAACTAAAAAGGGGACCTTGGGACCTTTGGGACCTTGGTGGAGGGAAGTGGGTTCTTTGATAATGGGTGCTGAACTGGAAAGATGTGCATACGCATGCATTTCTGAGGAATGCACTAGGTAATGGTGTTGCCATACATTTGAAGGACAACTGGAGGAAAAATATGAAGAATGTTGATCTAGAAAGATAACACAAATCTTAGTGTAATTTTATTTAAAGAAAAGTGAAGTTGGGCCTAATCTTAGCGCACACAGATTGAACATGTTGTCACTAGAATAATACCTCAACCATAGAAAAAAATTCTTAAAGTTGAGTCACACCCACATTCCACTGCCACCACCATATAAGTTCATCTACCAGCCTTGCTCCAAAGGCTCATAATTAAACTTCAGGAGAGACCAACTTGCTGCAAAAAAGTTTCTCCAACACACTGGTCCCCTGCTGAGACTTCTGGGGATGGGGATAGACTGGGGAGGGGACAAGTCAAGTTTCTGCCCTGTCAAAACCCTGGCAGCCACACTCACACCCCAACTGCTGCCATGCTCATGCTGGACTCCACTACCTCACAACTAAGTTCCACAGAGATGCCAAACTGCAGAAATATTCAGGTACACCAGGGTTTTATTTTTGGCTGAAAACTTCTTGCCTTGAGCCTGGGTGGTCCTCTTACTTCCGGGAGCCCTGGCAGCCACACCCATGTTCCACCATACCCAAACTCTACAATACTAACATCCCATCAGGAGCACAGCAAATTGGATAGGAATTTAATGTGGAAGCCAAATAAGCTCAACGAACAAAACATTAACACAGAAGGTTTAACTTGCAACAACTTAGTAAACTCTCAGATAAGGAACTTAATGTCCCTACGGTGAATACAAAATTTTTCACAAATTTTTTTTACTGAAATATTTTTGATCATATTAACCACATTAGTTATAATAAGCTACATAAAATAAATTATCATAAGTCTACTATAGGGGCAGGCTTAAGGGGTGGTTGGGAAAACGGAGACAATGGTGAAGGGAAGGTCACAGTAGTGGTGGGATTTGTATTGGAATATTGAATGCTTATAATATACCCATCATGAGCAATTTGTAAACATGGTGTTTAAATAAAGTGTGTCGGGGGTAGGAAAGTTCTTAATGCTACTGGTTAGTGACAGAGAGATAGTTAGAGAGGTTAGGATTCTTGCTTTGCACATGGCATAACTCAGTTTAATCCCAAAGACTGCATATGCCCCTATCCCAAGAACTCCCATGTATTCCCCCCCAAAAAATAAAACAAAAATTTTATCATACTGGTTATTTTTTTCCCTTTTTAAAAAATTTTATTTAAACACCGTGATTTACAAAGTTGTTGACAGTACAGTTGTTTCAAGTATTCAGCACCACTCCCATCACCAATGCCCTTTACCACCACCAAATACCCTCATTTCCTACCCACTATAATATAATTTGGAATGGTATTGCAAACATCATGACCTAAGTTGGTACCTGTGAATTGGACCATCTGTATTATTGCTTTCACTTATTGAAATTATTAATGTAGTAGGCTACTATACAATTTTTAAATAAATTTTTCATGTTAATTTCTTACAAATATTCAATCTTCAACCCCAAACCTGCCATCATTGCAACTTCAGACCAAAATTATTTCAAATTTTACCAACCACTACTTGAGCCTGTCCTAAGCAGATTCTCAATGGTTTTTTTATATTGCTTGTTATGGCTAATTGGCTAAATATGTCCTACAAATGTTTTCTTGGAAAAAAGTTAATGAGGGTTGTTCAGACTCATGATGGAGTCATTCAGTCATTAGGCCTTTGTATAAGAAATTACTGGCATGTTGTTACAGGATAGGCATTGAGACTACATATTTTGTTATTGGCTGCCCTATGCATACGTCTATAAAATGTGATGTGGCACTTTGTGTATCAGTAGGCTACAATATGAAATGTCATACAGCCACAACTGTGGTCGCAAGCTCCCATACTGATTCTTTTTTAAAGCTTTAGCTTACACTGTTGTTGGAGGACAGGTTTAGCTATTCTGGGAGTTTTGCTGTTTTGCCCACTCCCAGCTTAATCTTATTTAAGCCATGGTTCATTCTAATGAGACCTCTCTTCTATGTAAACACTACTAGAGGGTGTGGCAGTTACAGAAGTCACCTTGATTGAATAACTTCTGACTTATACATCTACTAAGACTTCTATGTTTTCTAGATTGGGCACAGCTCCTCTTTATACCCACTGCACCCAGCGTGGGACAGTTAGAATTTACCAGGAGACTACCACCCTGGCTATGCTGAGAGTATAGGAAGACTATAGGAAGGATCATACTAGTTTGCTCTAAGCAGGCGAGTGTGACCCTTTCAGCACACGAGAACAAGATACTCAGAATCACCCTGGTGCAGATAATAATAATAAGAAGGACCTTGTGGGTACCATCTAGATTACATGAAGCTCATGAAGTTAAGATGTATTACTTTATATCAGCCCTCTCTCTCTCCAGTGTTTTACATAAGAGATAATCTTGGTAGAAAGGATTAGACCTTGGCATAACCTTTGTTTATACCTGCAATAGGGTGTGGCACTACACTCTGTTTAGAGTTCTTTGTTGACATGCCCCTCCCGGTTGGATTACCTTGGTGTATATAAGGGGCTGACTTGAGGCTCCTTCACTTTTACCTTTTGGGCCTTTTGCTTTTGGCTTTTGGCTTTTTGCTCTTTGGCCTTTTGCCCTTTCTTCTGGGTAGGACTCAGCTTGGGTGAGATCCTCTCTCTTTGGTGGGAGACTTAGGCTCTTTTGTACGGTCTTAAATTCGGACCAGAGCTAGAGCTTGTTCATTATATTGGATTGCTGTGGAAGAGCTTTTGTACTATTAAAAGCATTTTTTGGAACTGCACCGACTCGTGAGTTTTCATCTGTTCTCCCGGCATCCTTGAAGGTAGAAGAGAACCTCTGTCCTGACACTGTCGGGACCCCTGCGGCGTTCCCGACACACTATGACTTATATGTTAGAGTTATATCAACTGATAGCTTAATTTGAAGCCAGATAACTAATGGTCTGTCATGATTTTTTTTTCTTTTTGGTCGCACCGGCATTACTCAGGGTTACTCCTGGCTCTTCAGTCAGGAATTACTCCTTGTGGTGCTCGGGGACCATATGGGATGCCAGGGATCGAACCCGGTTGGCCACATTCAAGGCAAACGCTCTACCCACTGTGCTATCATTCAGGCTCCGGTCTGTCATGATTTTGATCTTCCTGCCTATTAGGTTTCTATTATGTGTCAAAAGAGACGGAGACCATGCTATTCCATGTTTTGATTACTACTTCATGAACTATACTACTTCATTTCTATAAAGAAATTTTATTTTATTTTCAACAGATGGGAATTCTAAGATATACAGAATATAGATCAAGCAACTTCTCATGGTCATATAGATAACAAAACAGGATTTGACTCCAGACAGTTTGTTTACAGAGGATACAAATTTAACTATTATATCACATTGTCTTTTAACATAAGTGAAGCACAATTCTTCCTTTTGCACTGATCAAAGGAGACTCACTGACCTAGGCTGACAGCCTGTGATATACACAAGGCATATATTCACCAGAGCATGCCTTCAAGGCCTATTTGTATTCATGCAATTTCAACTCAATTGGCATTTATGGAAAAAGTATAGTACTACAGACACTGCACTAGGTGGTTTCACAGTGACTCATTCAATCCTAACAGCTTGGTCAACCGATATTATCTCTATTTTAAGGATGATAAAACTGAGAAGCAGAAGTTAAATGACCTGTCTAGCTTTATATAATTAGTGAAAAATAGTGCAGAGATTTAAGCTCAGGCCTCATAATTTTAAGACCTATGCTTTCAGTAGGCTCATAAATGTCATTTACAAAAGTGTTGTGAGTTTTTAGTATAATTCAAAAGGCTGAGCAACCATCACCACCATTCCAGGACAATGTCATCATCCTTTCAAAGAAACTCCATCTAACAGCAATTCCCCAGTCTCCCCTCCCTCAACTCCTGTCAACCATAACTGTACTTTCAGTTAAAGCAAATTTTCCATGTGTGTTTTATATAGGAATTATGTTTTTTATGTATGCTATCTTTCACTTAATGTTATCAAGGGTAATTCATGTGGTGTAAGTATTTTATTACTTTTCATGAATGAATAACAAATATTCTATTGTGCAAATGTACTCTTTCAACTACTCATCAGTTAATGGCCAGCAGAATTATTTTTACATTTTGGTTATTAATACTGCTATAAAGATCTGTGTACATGTTTTCAGTTCTCTACAGCATATACATAAAAGTGGAATTGATGAGGGGAGACTGGAGTAATAGTATAGCAAGTAGAGCACATGCCTTTCACTTGGCTGATCTTGGTTCCATTCCTGGTGCTCCATATGGTCTCGAGCCCACTATTAAAGGAGTAAGCTCTGAGCACCACCGGCTGTGGCTCCAAAACAAAGAGAAACAAATGTGGAATTGATTGGGGGTTTATGTAAATGTGCTTAACATTTTGAAATGCTTCAAGAGAGACTTTTTTCACCCAGAGAATATACAAAATTTTGGTCCTACTTGTGGTTAATAAAGGCTCGTTTCTCCATTTCCTCTCCAGCACTTGCTATATCCCTACCAGTTATATTTGACATTCCAAGCTCAGAGGTCCAGAAGACCATTAGTGATTCTTGACTAATCAGACCCTTGGTTCAATGGTACTTATTAGTCCTGCACTTTTTTGGGGATACCCTGACCACCCTGGGGTGCTGGAGGTTTCCGAGGCTACACCCGTCAGTGTTCAGGGGATCATGTCGTCCCAGGAATTGAGCTCAGGTTGGAAGCATCCCAGGCACATACCCTAATTGCTATACTATCTCCCAATGCCATGTCCATCTTTTTCCTTTTTATTTGATTATAGGTAGTAGGGTTATAATAGTGTTCAAGTTTCTGGTATTGATGTACATACAGTTGCTGCAAACCTACTCCACCTAAGTACCCATGACCCTACCTCATCCCTATGTTACCTCCCATCTGACCTTCCTTCCCTCTCAAACATCACCCCTGTTATTTGTGGGCTGATGGTATGGTCACAGTGCAGGCTGGCCCCGCCCTTATCTTATATTGTTCCCTCCCTCCTGTGCTTGAGCCTCTCCACCTATATCCCCCAAATCTGGCACTCTCAGGTCTGAATTCCAGCATCCAAGGTTTATTATTGAGCTTATTGGTCATATCCTTGATTTGATTCTCTTTTATACCACAGATATGAGATCATCCTTTATTTGTCCTGCCTCTGACTTATTTTGCTAAGTACGGTGCCCTCCAGTTCTATCCCAGTTGCACAAACTGAAAACAGTTTCCATTTTCCAATAGCTTTTGCAGTGTGTTAAAGTGATAGTTTACTATGGTTTGGATTTGCATTTCTCTAATGAGTAATGATGTTACACATACACTAATTTACATCTTGGCAAATAACACATGTATTTAGAGAAATGACTCCATTTTTTTTTTGTTCATTCTATTTGCTTTTAGGCAATACCTGCAGTATTTGGAGGAGTATGCTAAAACGCAGATCAAACACAGGATGCTTGCATGCAAAGGGTGTACCCCAGTCCTTTGAGATATACTGGTAGAAGTTATTAAATATGTTAGGAAATTGTTCGTTACTGAGTTCCAAGAGTTCCTTATATAATCTACCATACCTCAGACATATAATGTGTAGCTATTTTCTCTCATTCTGTGGCTTGCCTCTTGAACATTTAAGTTCTGATATTTAGTTTTGATTTCAGTGCTTCTGGTAAAATAATTTAAAAAACTACTATCCTAATTCAAAATCATGATATTTTAATGAAAATATCATTTCAAAACTTGGGTTCTATCTTTTTCCAAAGTGAGAGATATATAATCACAAGCTTCCCTTCAGTTTCCTTGGACCTCTTTTTGGTACTGGAAAATTTAGCTTGATATTTATAGAGTCTTGGGATACTATATTAATACAAATTATAAACTTTGTCCAAATTAATTTATAAATGAATGAATATAAATGGACAATGCAACTATGGATCAGGATAATTTATAAAAGTGTTTATTATAGGGAATTAATAAATTGTGGCTATTATTACTATCTATATCATTAAATTTATCTAAGATATTGACTTCAACTCAATGTTCTGGGCAAATGGAAAATAAAGCAGTTTGGAATTCATAATTAATAAAAAATACTAAAAAAAAGACACTAGCACATGTGATCACTACAAGTTAAGATGTCTTACCCAAACGCCCACTGGGATTGGCAATCTGAAGCCAAAAGTAAGTACTCTAAAATTTCTGGACAAAACCCCAGCTGTATTTTGTAAATGTACATGTGGAAGTTAATAGGACAAATCACCTACCTTTGTGTGTGTGTGAGGAATGGATCTTGAATTTAGGTTTAATCATCTTTTAATAGAAGCTGAAAAGTGGATTTCAGAACCTATCTCTCGAAGCCCAATGTTACCTTCTTGAAATCCAAAGGCAGCCTCCAGGAAAAATTTTAAGGCAACACAGAATTTTGCACAGAATTTATGAGTGCTTCCTTCAGCTACTGAGCACCTATTGCCTCAGACTCACTGTAGATTCATAGGGTCATTATGTTTGTCAGAAGGCTAGCAACATATGTTTTGGAGAATTGTACACCCTTTATAATGTAGTTAAATCAACAACTGTAGTAAGCAATTTGGCAAAATTATATATTCCTAAACCTTCCATTTGTTTTCAGGTACTGGATCCATGAAATCTTCAAGCTATGAAGAACCAATCTGGGTCATCTAGGCAATTTTGGTTGCTCTATATTCTGGAACATTCTTCAAATATAAGCCACATTTTATTTTGGTACTACATCTGTTGATGTTCAGGACTTACTCCTGCTCCTGGTAAGGTTGAGGGAACCATCTGGGGTGCTCGGGATCAAACCACGTTTGGCTGTCTGAAAAGCAAATGCCTTACCCACTGTACTATCTCTCCATCCCCAAGTCACAAATTTTAAATATTCCTTGTGTGCTTGAAAGAAATGTAATCGCATCAATCATTGTGAATTGTATTTAAAACATATGGACTCCCTACTAGAAAAAAATTCATAGAAAAAAATTTAAACGACTATTAAACATATAAAAAGCTTATTCTAAATTTTACCAACAACGAAATACACATGAAATTAAAATATTGAGACATTAAGTACCTGCAAAGGTCAGAGGGATTGCTGTTTACATACTGTTGAAGGAGCAGACAGGTCCATCTCTTGGCAATAGTTAAAATGTCAAATGTGCATTCCCTTAAGACAAACACTCCACTTCTAGAAAATTAGTGGAGAAAAAATGTTTAAATAGGCAAGGTATCGTGTATAGAAATGTTTGTTGCAGTATCATTGGTAGCATCACAATATTAGAACTACTTCCAAATATAGTAATTGATTGGATTGAAAATGAAATATATGGTAAGATTCCCTCCTCTAAAATAGCATGCATGTGCATACACAACAGTCATAAAAATTAGTAAATAGTGATTATCTTTGGGACACAGGAAATGAGTAAAGGAGATCACTTGACATCCTGTTATTAATCGATTTGCTCAAGTGGGTGTCAGTAACATTTCCATTTGATCCTATCACGTGCCAGTGTAGCCCAATGGCATCTGCTTGCTTCAGGAATATGAAGAGCCTCAAGCCGTTCGGTTTGTTCAGGGTCTTGACGAAGAAGTCTGACCATCTTGTAGCTGGGCAGCCACATGATCTTTTGACATCCCATGGTGTTGCAGGACTCCTAAGGGCCGCTGCATCTGCTCTGGATTGCCTCCCACAGATCACTCCGTAGATAAGGGGGTAGTCTAAATGTGGCAGTTTATCCGACCATGTATGCTGTACTAGCTGGTATAAATATTCTCCCATGCTATCACAATCATCGTGGGACTAGCTAGATCTTACCAGCATATTAGCCTGGCCACGTAAGGACACCTAAGTAATTAGACCAGAGAGAAATGCTGTTTGCTTCCAAACAAACAAGCATGGCTCCCTGATAAAATATAAAACTACAATGAAGTAGAGGAGACTTGTGAAGGCTTGGAGAAATATTTAACTGGCATTGGTGTTGGTCTTTGGTACAGTGACATGCCATCTCAGAAACCCCCTTCTCTACATTTCAAAGGCATTCCGGCTCAAAACATTAGCACAGTAAAGGCCCTAGGTGAGATGCAGGGAGGGACTACCTAAGGGCATTGGACCCTCCCTGCTTTCCATAACAATGGGAGGAAGGTCTAAGTTGGGGGGTATAAACTTGCTGGTTGCCGCTCTCCCGGGTTCCTTCTTCCCGGTGGAATCTCGCCTTGTAAGCGTTTTTCCCCTTGGAAGTTATACACGTGGTGGTCGCCATCTTGGCCTACACGTGGCTGGGGTTCTAGCCTGGAATCCTAAGCATCGGGTTTTTTCCTTTTGCTGATTTGTATGCCTGAACCGTGATAAGTAAAGTCTTTTAAAACCTCATCGGATCCCTGAGTGTTCATCCATTCCTCGCCGGCCCGGAGGTAGAAGGGAACTCGCTTCCCGGCACTGTCGGGGACCCGGCGGAGCGCCCGACAATTGGCGTCCCTGGGTGGGCACCCCTCCATCTGAAGGTCCCACCGAGATGTTGAAGAACTTTTCCTGAAGCTGGGAACAGCATTCAAACCGTGAGTTAAAAATGGGCTCCCTCTTGGAAGCTTTTTCTTTGTTCTGGCTTCACCTGTTTCTTCAGGTGCTAGTAAAAGTGGTAACTTTTGTAACTCCGGCTTTTCTTTCAGAAAGTCATGAAATTAAATCTAGCAAACATATTTTAAAGCTTGACGTTAATCTAGAGGAAGAAAAGAAACCTCCAGAGGAGGCCGACTCTCAAACTGAAAATCTGCCTGGAGCTAATACCTCCGAAGGCATAGGTGCCCCTCTAATGGAGACTAAATCTCAAGTTGAGGGCTTCCCTAAAATTCTTACAAACTCTGATGAGGATGGGGAGGAACAGATTAATTCCCGGAGCCTGTCCAGGCCTCTAAAGGCTCGTAGTTCCTCCTGTTCTAAATTTAACAATCAAAGAGCAAAGCTCTGGGAGCTTTACAACATTCCTCATAGCCATTCTTTATTTTGGTCTTTTCTAATGCTAACTCTTGTGATTTTTGTGATAAAACTGCACCTCCCCAACCGAAGCAAAGTGCAAGTTCTGGAGAGCAAGTTGTTAAGTTTAAAGTAAATGCTTTCCTGGACCTTTGGTTTAAGAAAATGAAAAGACAGATTTCTTGGTGGCATCTTTTATTTAATTCGGCTAGAAAAAAAGCTTTAGGCTCAATCTACAGCTGCCTGCCACCTTCATAAGTACCATAGCTTTCCATAAAGATAAACCGGACTAAATTGTCCACCTTTTATTTGTCTGTGCTCCGTCCCACGTGGCTGGAGGTTTGCAGACAATTAAGTTATGTGATTGGATATTTATGGCAAATGACTTATGGCAAATGAATAGTTTTGGCGAATGATTTATGGTAAATGTTATGACTAAAAACAAAGTGTTAAATGTGCTCAAAAAACTTTCAAAATTCGATTATTAAAGCAACAAAAGACAGGTATCTTTAACATTATTCACCTTAAACTTGTCTCAAGGAGAGCCGCTAAAAAACACTGATGCAAACTCAAAAACCAGTAAATTCACCTAAGTAAAAACTGTTTATAAATGGCTTGCAGGTTTAAAAGCACCTAATTTCTTTCAATATAAAGTCTTAATTTTAAATTGCAAACTGCTCAAACCTCCCGAATTGGTTCATTTCTTAATAATGATAACCTTGCTTTGCAGCCTGTTAAACATGGTCCATCTTAAATAACAATAATTTTGCTTTGCAGCCTGTTGATCTTGGGTCGTCTATAATAAAAAATAACCTTGCATTGCAGCCTGTTGATGCTTTCGCTGGAAATAACCCCTTTCTTTCTTAAAAAAAAAAAAAAACATAAAAAAAATATGTATTTTCTAAGTGTTTAATGTGTAAGTGTCTTAATGTTTCCTTGCTGCTTTAAAGTGTTTAAAGGTGAAAGCACCTGAATAACCCTCAAGGAAAAGCTATTTTGTAAGAATTTTCTAAGGTTTTATATATATAAATGACTAATGAAGTTTCTTAAGGTTTTGAAGAAAAATAGACTGCCGTGTATAATGTTTAGTGTCAAGGTTTTAAAAACTAATAAGTTTTCTAATGTTTTGTTTACAGGTAAAAAAATAATTAAAAATTAAAAATTAAAAAGGAGAAAAAAGGGTGAACTCCAAGTATAGTGCTCAATATCAAAATTTGCTAACAACTAATAACAAATTTTAATGCTTTTGTTTAAAGATTTACAGAAAAAGAACTTGGCTGCTGCAAATTCTTTCTATGTTGCTCGAGGCTTTGGACTATGATCACAGTGCTCATTACAAAAATGTTTGCTAAATCAATGAAAAATTGTTTTTCTAATGATTCTGTTCACAGGATGAGATATTCGAATCCAGTAAACCTGCGCTTACAGTGCTCAATACTCCGAGACTCCTAAAACAGTGCTCGCTAAAAATTTAATAATTTGCAAAACTAATTTTTCCCAATGCTCTATTCACAGGAAAAGACACTTTCTCACCATCATTTGCCGGCTTTATATTTATGAAGCGCTTGACTCGTTACCATTTATCACCCTAAATGGGTCACATATACAGCTGTAAGATATTGATCGATCAAATGTATGTGTGCGTGTGTGTGCATGTGGTGGCCACCATTATGTTTGTGATTAATGTTGTGTCTATGTTATGTCTCAACTACTACCTTCTCAATTTCTGACCACTACAAACCTCTATTACATTCATCAACTCCACTGCTGATCCACTAGATTTATCAATTTTAAAATCATCAATTCTCATACTTATTTCCCTGCTCCACCCATGTTGGAGCTTCTTTATATTCTTCTCTCCATCCCAAACTTGGATCCCTACAAAGCCTTAAAATCCCTACTTGTGATTAACCTCGAAAAGTGTTTTTGTCTCGCCTAAGCTACAGGTACAGTTACCGGTGCCAATGTTCCCTTGCTGAAGAAGCCCTGCAAGACACCCACACCGATGTTCCAGACACCTGCTCCAGCGCTCAAGACTCCTGTTCCAGAGTTCAAGATATCACACCGATGTTCCGGACACCTGTTCCAGCACTCAAGACTCCTGTTCCAGAATTCGAGATACTTGTTCCAGTGTTCCTGAGACCCAATCCAGTGTTCCTGACAATTCAACGAGTTCCTGATCGCTGCTCTCCAAAAAACTCATACTCATATGATCACCGCTATTGCTGTTCCAGAAGTAGCCCCACAAACTTTGTTCCAGACACCCGACTTTACATAAAATATAGCAAATTGACTCTCACAAATTATGGACAGTGCAAACTATAGTCCGTTATAATCAGACAGCTAAAAACACTTTATCTTGAACTTTGCTTTGGGTCCAAAAACAAGTTAGGATCCTAAAGTAACATGTATTATCATTTTGCAATTGGAATTGTTTTTTCTTATCTTAATTTTCTGTACATTACTAAATATTTCTTACCTTTTCAATTTTTATTAGTAAACTAATCAGGGGGAGTTGTTGCAGGACTCCTAAGGGCCGCTGCATCTGCTCTGGATTGCCTCCCACAGATCACTCCGTAGATAAGGGGTAGTCTAAATGTGGCAGTTTATCCGACCATGTATGCTGTACTAGCTGGTATAAATATTCTCCCATGCTATCACAATCATCGTGGGACTAGCTAGATCTTACCAGCATATTAGCCTGGCCACGTAAGGACACCTAAGTAATTAGACCAGAGAGAAATGCTGTTTGCTTCCAAACAAACAAGCATGGCTCCCTGATAAAATATAAAACTACAATGAAGTAGAGGAGACTTGTGAAGGCTTGGAGAAATATTTAACTGGCATTGGTATTGATCTTTGGTACAGTGACATGCCATCTCAGAACCCCCCTTCTCTACATTTCAAAGGCATTCCGGCTCAAAACATTAGCACAGTAAAGGCCCTAGGTGAGATGCAGGGAGGGACTACCTAAGGGCATTGGACCCTCCCTGCTTTCCATAACAATGGGAGGAAGGTCTAAGTTGCGGGGGTATAAACTTGCTGGTTGCCGCTCTCCCGGGTTCCTTCTTCCCGGTGGAATCTCGCCTTGTAAGCGTTTTCCCCTTGGAAGTTATACACGTGGTGGTCGCCATCTTGGCCTACACGTGGCTGGGGTTCTAGCCTGGAATCCTAAGCATCGGGTTTTTCCTTTTGCTGATTTGTATGCCTGAACCTGTGATAAGTAAAGTCTTTTAAAACCTCACCGGATCCCTGAGTGTTCATCCATTCCTCGCCGGCTCGGAGGTAGAAGGGAACTCGCTTCCCGGCACTGTCGGGGACCCTGGCGGAGCGCCCCGACACCATGGGATCCAGTCAGTAATGGCTCTAGTCCTGTGGTCGTCTTCAAATTGCATTACATGTCCAGCCCATCTTTGACCTTTTGTTTCTTGTTCTGGGGTACTCAGACTACTTCTGGCTCTCTGCACTAAGGGCACTCCTGGTGGGGTACCATGTGCTGCCATTGATCAAAAGCAGGCCTTCTAAATGTGAAGCATAAGCTCTAGTCTTGTGTGGGGTGGGGAGAGGATTGGGCCACACCAGGTAGTAGTGTACAGGGCTTCCTCTTGAATGTGCTCAGGGATCATTCCTGGCAATTCTTGGGAACCATATGTAGTACTGGGTTTTGAACCTGGATTGCTCACATGCAAGACAAGTGCTTTAACACCTATACTATCTATTCTTCTCAACAGAAATTCTTTACTTCCTTTGAAACAGTAAATTCAAACACTGTCTAAATTTAGTAAAGACACTACTAGGAGGCAGGCACTCTGCAGGCAAGAAAACCTTTTATTTTAAACCATAGTCAGCAGGTGACCACAACTATCCATATTTCATTAAAATCACATAAAACCTAGGTACAAAAGCACCACAGAATTATTGCTCTAGAAAAACAGTGAAAAAATTCATATACACACAATAAAAACACCACAATATACAGGACTAAATTTTTTAAAGCAAGTGCATGGAATGCTGAATCAATTTTACACACAGCTTCCAATATTAAATTGATATTTATTTTACTTGAAGATGATAGAAACTCCAAAATGCATGGCTATCAGAAGGTAAAATGTCCATCCTTATATATTTTGAATACCAACCAGTAGAATCCTAAAAAAATTAGCATTTACAAAATACTTGGTAAAAATAGCTTTTAAAAGTTGTCCCAAGAGGTACATAAAATCAACCCCATTATTTCATGGCAATTCATTCTCCCTTGTTATCTATGTACTCAGTTTTCTGTGCCTGTAAAAAGGAAAGGGGAGGAACAGTTACTATTAACACTTTAGTCCAAAGAAAAGTTCATCCCACCAATACAAACACTTTTGAACATCTGCTTTTTAGCATCTTTCTGCAAAAAATGTATTTTGACTTTGGGTGTCAAACAGATAAGGCTGCAATATATTAGGAACTCGGTTGCATTTACTGCTTTTTGATTTGCAGGTAAAGCAGAAACTTTACCTACCAGATCCCCCTATAAAATAAAAAGCACCACACAACTGATTCTAGTCACTGCAAACACGCAGAATATTTTACTGTACCCATAACTCTCACTGTTTCAATCTGTCCCTTTCCTGACAGAGTGCTGGGTGTGGTACTTCTGGAGGCTGAGACATTAACAGTTGAGCGAGAGAGGTGGATCTGCAGTAACATTACAGGCAAAAAAAAAAATACAATATGAATGTGCTATCACTGGCTGAAATATTGGGGAATTTCTTTAGAGACACTGATCTGATCAGTGGGAGGCATTTATGGAAAGTACCTCTTCAGCTTTAGTTTCACCATTTTCAGATGGTGCAGTACCTTCCTTTCCAGCTTCCTGCTTTTCCTCCTTCTTCCCTTTAGCACCTTTATTAACCTTTGTTCCAGGTTCTTTCTAAGAGAGGAGCAAAGCACAGGGAAAACAGTAGTTAAAAAAGGGGCACTGTTAGCTACTGACAGCTAGTCTCTGTCTTAACATAAAGATGAAGCCCAACATAGCCACATGGTGTTCAGGGAACCCCATTTTATTTTTTTTTTAATTTCAGTGGAATCTCCAAGGAAATGCAATGGGCTGCTTAAACTATAGCCACTGGACTTCCCCTTCTGGGGAAACATGACAGATCCCTCATGTTTTCTGTCACACTGAAGTGAGATGTAGTTTGACCATATGGAGGGAGACAATGTCAGGATTTAAAGGAGGAAGCAGAGGTCAGAGAAGAACCCAGAAAGTGAAATACTTCGTGTAGGAATACAACACCTGAGTGATTGCAAAACTGGGAATGCCTGGAAAATGACAGTCCCTAGTCTGACACCAAGCCACAGAAAGTTGTTCTGCTTCAGAATCACACCCCAATAATCAGAGTTTCACAGTGCGCACAGGAACAGATGGTGTGCTGAGAAAAGCCTTTTGGAAAAGTTTCTTAATAATTCTGTACTTCAGTTACCTCATCTACAAAATAGCTATTTGCCTTCCTCTGTCCAGCTGATGTGACGGTTAGGAGTAAAGGACTCAGAAGTGCATCTGGCATGGTGGAAGGAAGGGCCATGAAGTTTACTAGTATTATCACCTACCACCCGTTGCTGTTATGTGATTAGTGAGTCATCATCCTGGCCTCTGAGACCAGTTCTGTGATGCCAGTGTCCCTTCTGCCTACTGAGAGCCGGTAGCAGTTCCCTGCACGCATGCACGTGAAGTAGCAGCTACCAAATCACCCAAAGGCATGAAGCTAACTCAAAGCAACATACTCTGTCTTTCTCCGACCACACAGAAAACCCACCCTGGGTTAACAATAAAATTGATGGGTGCTGGAACACTGTATGACTGAAACCCAAACATGAACATCTTTGTAATTGTATATCTCATGGTGGTATAATAAAAAATGTAAAACAAGTTTACCAAGTCTTCAAATAAATGTTTATAAAGTGAAAAAAAAGAATAAAATTGAACTTCAAGCTTTTACAGAAAGGCAAAGGCAGTGGTAACAGTTTTCAAGTCAGGGCTTTCCTGGCAGTGTGAAAGACAGTGAAGGGAAAGCCTCAAAAGGGGGTGGGGGAGAAAAATGTTTCCCAGTAGCAGGGCAGAGACTGAATCTCTGAACCTGAGCCAACCCCTGGCTCCGCCCCAGGTTCACAGGCGCTGGGGGCTGGGGAGAGGGGTGGCGGCTGCTCACTAGCTGCAAGTCCCTCCCCTACTGCATTGAACCAACATCTTGGCCTTTTACCAGACTCTCACAAGGGCATCCTAGCTACGATACCATATTGAATCAATAGACAATACAACATACCCAAAGCTAACAGTTTTCAAGTCAATGCATTCAGCTTGAGTCATGACATGTGATCTTTTCTTGGTTTACTTTTGGATATGGAGTTATCATTATGTATTATTAACAAAATAAGTAAAAGTCAAGGTTTTTTTTTTTTGGGTCACACCCGGCAATGCTCAGGGGTTTCTCCTGGCTCTGCACTCAGGAATTACTCCTGGTGGTGCTCAGGGGACCACATGGGATGCCGGGAATCGAACCCCGCCAGCCGCTGCAAGGCAAACAACCGACCTGCTGGGCTATTGCTCCGCCCCAAAGTCAAGGTTTTGAAAGGAAGCATTTCTTACCTTAGCAGATGTTTTTCTTGGTTTAGGTTCGGATTTTGGTGGAGCAGGTTTCTGTAAATATTAAATTAAGCAAATACTGAAAAAGATATTCCTTAGCACCCCAAGGAACACAAAAAGACAGCAATATGCAACAGTCCATTTTTACTATGATTTTCTTCATTTAAAATATATTTTCAGCATCAAGTAAAATCCTAAAGATCTCTGTATTTCAGAACTATTCTCATCTTGGGTTCTCAAGAGAACAGCGGGTAAAAGTTGAAAGACTTCGCATTGTTCACTGATCCAGCGTTGCTCTCCGGGAACAAGTTTAAGCTTCAATCTCGACTTCTCTGTACTTTCTTTGATCTCGGTACAGCACAGAAAGGAATGACTCAGACCTGTGGTCAAATGACTTGATGAAATCGGTCATACGGGCTATCCCAACAGTCAAGAAAGGACAGCAGCATCGCAGGACAGCCTGTCAGGTAATGAACCCTGCTGCCTTTCAAGACTTTCAAATCATTTTCAAATGCTTCCACCTCTGATGTAAAGTTCAAGTTCTGCAGCTAACTTTCCTTCCTATTTCCACCCTTTCCAATGTGAGTTCAAGGTGACAAGAATGTCTCTCCACCCAGACACCAGGCTCATTTGCCCCTCAGGTTTTCTTTTCATTAAGAATTCACCTATATGGGGCCGGAGCAATAGTCCAGTGGGTAGGGCGCTTGCCTTTGCACACGGCCGACCATGCCGCCCGGGGTTCGATCCCCCGATCCCATATGGTCCCCCCAAGCACCGCCAGGAGTGATTCCTGAGTGCAGAGCCAGGAGAAACCCTTGAGCATTGCCGGGTGTGACCCAAAAAGAAAAAAAAAAAAAAGAATTCACCTATAATGTGTACTGTCCATTGGTGACTCCCAGTTTTTTCCTTAATTTTTGTTTTAACAAATCACTGTGAAATAAAGTCACTGTGAAATAAAGCACAACTGAAGCATGATTGTGCTTCAGTTGTACAATGTTCCAACACCCGTCCCTTCACAAGTGTACATTTCCCACCATCAATGTCCCTAATTTCTCTCTTTCCACCCCTCCACCCCCAGCCACCAGCCTCTATGTATGATAGATGCTCTCTTCTCTCTCTCTCTCTCTCTCTCTCTCTCTCTCTCTCTCTCTTTCTCTCACTTCAGACTGATCATTTCCAACTGTCATTGTCATAGTGGTCCCTTCTCTATCCTAACTGCCTTTGACCCCTCCTTTCCATTGTGACATGCTTCCAACAATGGGACAGTCCTCTTGGCCCTCATTTCTATTATCTTTGGATAATAGTTTCATACTGTGTTTTTTTAAATATTCACACAGGTTTTAGCCAAAGAGCCAACTAGCAATCTTCTTGAGGCCCTTCTCCCCAGTCCTGGGAGCAGAACCAGTGTGCAAACCTGGCTTGCTCCCGGGGGGCCTCAGGGCAGAGCACCTTGGAATGCTGAGGAAGACAACCGAGGCTCAGCTCGGATTCTCTGTGGCTATATTAGGTAAATAGTCCATTGAGTTAGAAAATAATGGGTATTTTTTTTCTGAAATTAGGGGGAATGGCTTTTGAATAGAAGACACTGGCCAGGGTCTCCTCCTGAGGGAGAAAAATACATGTTCTTCCCCAACATCTCATAACATGAAACTGCAAACAGCTCAATTCCGGAAAATTGGTTACTTAGAAACGACCTTTAGATAAAGAAAGAAAATTGAGTTTGATAACTAACAAATATTTTTATTAACCTTACCACTCTAAAACTGCTTTTCTGATCAGTTTACAAGGCTCCAAATCTTCAGAACTTGAATAGTTCTATTATTTGGGGCTCTGATAATATTCACCTCACCGTTTTCTCCATTTTCATAAATCATTTTCTTTTAGGGTGTTTTCTGAAAAACAGATCTTTCCCTGGATTCAGCACTCAAGCTGTTTTGAATGATGTAAAATTGTAAGGTTTCAGAATCTGTAGCTCCAGTGGTCTTTGAATGGGTCAAAATCAGCACTGACAGGCAATGACCTCAGGGGAGATGCTGTAGTACTGGCTTCTGGGGTTCAGGAAAACCCTTGCTAAAGCTGGGAGCTGGGTTTTATTTAGTTTACCAGGGACACCTCCTGAAAATTCTCCTCCTTCCCTCACCCAGTGCAATGGCTTTCAGATAATCTGTAGTTAAACCTAAAACTTCAGAAACATCACTTCTGACCCACAGTGACAGTTACTGCATTCTGAACAGGTTACCACACACCTCTGAGAGTTTGGGGCTGCATCTGGATTACCTGAGAAACCACAACTGCACCTCCCAGTTCTTAATCTCTCTAAATTTCCTTAGTTTGGAACTCACAAATACTTGCTCAGCCAATTCAACACTGAGTATGTATCACTTCTCGGCTTTTTGGCTAAGATCAAGTGCAATCCTGAGTATGCTCTGAACTTGTAGGGTTTCTAACACTCATTTTGGCTACACCATGCCCCAGCAGGTGTTGGCTGAGAACGAAGTCCAGACCACATCTTCTACAGAGAGCCAGGGTGGCCTCTTGTGGCAGAATGAGAACTGGTACTAGGGCCAGGCAGAAGGGATGAGTATTGAGTGGCAAGAAGAAGAATACACTTATTGCTGAGACACTTATAGGCTTCTGGATCCTATAGGGAGACTCCAAGAGGCAAAGAGTAGTATCACTGTTTCAAAGACCCTGGCGCACAGTTTTAGACAACTTGCACAATTGCATGATTCCAGCATTGTGAAAAAGATGGGAACTCTTGTCTACTTGAGCACATAATATGTACATTCAAAGTCTAGGTCTTTGCTGTACATACTCTTATTTCAGAGAGCTGGCAGTATCAAACAAGCTCCTGATTTTTCTATTCTTGGTAATGGGTACAGTCACTGTTATTCACTAGCATATGTGATGAAGTAAATAATCTGCTTCACAGCTCTGGTCAAATTTACTAGAAATTGTGGTTCAGGAGGTTTCCAAAATGGACAGAAAAAAAACCTCAATGGAAACCCCACTGTATTTTTTCTTTTTTAATTCTCTCTGGACAGAGGGAGCAGGTAGTTATACTAATTAACACCAAAGGAGGGTCTCAAGTACTCAAATACTCACCGCTGACAATCTGGCAGACCGTCTCGTGGGCTACAAAGAAAGCAGAAAAAATACATTGGACAACATATCCTTAGCAGTCTTACTTTAATGGGAAAACATATGTATGCCTCCCACTTCTCTTTCCAGATACCACATGCCCTGGACACTGGAATACTGGACAATTCTTTAAAAAACATTTATGCTCTTCAAAAAGAGTTTCTAAATATGATTAGCACACTGCTCAAAGAAATAGCCTCACTTGAGCAAGGCCAGGGCAAGGAAAGAAATGGAAGATGAATTTAGTCTTTGGTTTAAACAATAATCCACTTTTGTGATAAAACTGACAGCAGTAACACCGAAATGCTATTTAAGGAGGTTAAGTCTGACTTTTGTTCCTTACAAATAAAAATAAAACTTTTAGTTAATAAAAAGTATAAAATTGTTTAAAACCCAAGTAGGGGGTCAGAGCAACTGCACTATGGGTAGGACACTTGCCTTGCACACAGCAGATCCGAGTTCGATCCCCAGCATCCCATATGGTCCCCCCGAGCACTGCCAGGAGTAATTTCGAGTACAGAGACAGGAGGAACTCCTGAGTATTGCTGGGTGCGTCCCAAAAAGCCAATCAATCAACCAATCAACAAAACCCAAGTAGTGGAATTTTATTGTCTTGTGATTGTGTTAGAAAAGAGAATTACTAAATCTCTCTCTCTCTCTCTCTCTCTCTCTCTCTCTTTTCTCTTTAAGGGGCAATGGTGGAAATTGAACCCAGGACCCTCATCCTACATGCAATGCAAGACTTCTACTGCTGAGTTCCATTCCAGCCAGGACTACAAATCTTAAGACAGGGAAAACATGCTGTAGTAAGAAAAAAAAAACTCCTTTACTAAATGTTTAGAGTTTTAAGTAGGGTAAAAAGTTTATTAATATTTTCATTTTAAAGTGCATAAAATATAGGGAGGAACTGTATTTAGACTGATTTTTTCAAGATATTTTTTCTTCCTCAAGGATGGTACAACTTATGGGTGTTTATGATTGCAAATGCATTTTAAAATATTAGAACTGTCTCAGGCATTCAGAAGTAAGCATACATAACTGATATTGTTTACCAGTAGCAAAATATCTCTCCTTTGATTTCACATTCTAAAAGTACAATTGCTTTTCTTTAAAAGTGTTCCCTAAATAAATTCTCCAAACTTTTTTGTCAGTTTTATTCACAACTCAATCACTAGCAGAAAAGCATTCTAACACAGAAGCTCCTCAAGAATATTTGATGAAGAAATGAAGTCAAGCTTTCCTCTAATGTTTATCTTTGAAGACTCAAACTCATAACAACATTTTATCTGTTTCAAATAACTGTTAAGTGGGTCAGCAAAACGGTCTCTCCATGCCAGGAGTCTGCCATGATTGTGAGGAATCATGGGATCTTGAAACAATGTTCAAAAGAACAGTCTAGGTTAGCTGGTCAGGTCAATCTGGAAGAAATATTTCTTGTCATCTTCATTGAGAACTTTCTTCCTTAAAATAGCCAGACTGAAATATACTCAACCTTCTTTAAATTAAAGACACAAATGAAGGGCTAGAGTCTTCATGAATAATTTTAACCCAGCATCACAAGGACTGATAAAATCTGACTCAAGATCTGTCACCAGAGTAAGCCTCGACCAGAATACCGCACAAGAAAAGTGATGGCTAAGATACAGTCAAGTGTAAAGGCTGTGCAGCCCAGTGCCTGGTCCACAGGTCTGCTGGGAAGGTGTTGCAAGGTGCCCACAGGTCACTGGGAAGTAGAACCCCAATCCTGTGGTTCTTTTCTCAGGATGGATGATTACATGAATTGGGGATCACTGAAGGAAATGTAACAGTGTCAGTTAATTTAATCTGCTAACAAGTGGGCAGTTGCCTCAATATGTTTTCTAAGCATGGAGGAGCAAATGCACATGTGTTGACTGCCACAGCTTGGCAACGAAGTTTCCTCATGGAATAAAGAACTGCCCATGTCTTCTTGTATGGAAAATCCCAGGAGTAAAAGGATGCTCCCCTCCACTTGCCACTAGCAGAAGTGGTGACATCTAACTATAGATGGGTCAGGGGCTGTATCAGAATCCCTCTCTTCTATATCAGCTTGTGCATGCCATGTTGGTCTCACCTCACCTGCCAAAAATTATCTTCTCAGACATTTTTATAGGTCTAATTCTAGCAGAATTCCCCAATAAATGAAGTGCCCAAATCAGAAGTAAGTCCCAGAAATACATAGTAAGTGTGAACTTGGATTTGGGGGCAGGTATGGATTTGGGGGCAGGTAAGGCTACTATCCAGTCTGGGGGTTGTCAAAGAATATGCCCATCATTGCCACAATTAACTACTTCCCTAAATATCAAGGCAAAGTCTTGAGAAAACTCTAACTGGAGCAAGGTCAAGTCATGTGGAAATATGCACAATTCCTATGTTTTTGATCCTTTTCTCTACATGTGAATACCTCAAAAACTGAAGAGGCAGAAAGACGCCAGCCCCTCGGGGTTTCCAGAGAGGCAGTCCATGAGTATTTCTCTGAAGGGTCTAAGACCTACTCTGAGCCAAAGGATTTACTACCTTTTAACAATTCAGATCTTATAGAAAAGCTTTAAATGAAAAGTCTAGAAAATTAGTGCAAAAGCAGTTTGCCTCTCTAACCAGTCTTAAAATGCCACATTATAAAATTTTTTATAGCTTCCTGCCTGAAACTTACCAGTTCTTCTTTCTATACTTTATATAGAAAAAAGGAGAGGTTTTCTTAAATTATTCCTTTCTGATAAGAACTACAAGAGATTTTTTTTCCCTCACAACAAACAGTGGCGGCTGGGATAAAACTTTCACTCACCATCAGCAGTACTGACATGCAAGTGTGTAGACCTCCTGGAAAGTTCTTCAGATTTCACAGCCTTCAAATCTATAAATGATTGGACTATATTTACTGGATCAAAATAGATGAGACTGCTATTTTTTCCTCGAATCTGAAGAATTCATTCCAGACTCAGGCTGTTGGGTTAGATGACTATGAAAAGAAAAAAAAGCTAAGAATTTCTCTCCATGTGTTGATTAAGTGTGAAAACTTGGGAAATGTAGTCAATGGAGAGTTTCTCTGGGGAAGAAAAAAAAAGGCTTATTTAAAAAAAAATTTGTGTGTGGTGCTGGGGATCAAACTCAGAGATTTCCACAGATAAGGACTGCACTGTAGCGCCCAGCACTGAACAGAGTCAGAGGAGAGAGAGGGCAGAATAGGCTTTCTGGTGAGAGCCATGGAAATAAAGAATAAGTATTTTTTCCATGGTTCTCATTATTATTTATTTCCATGGCTCTCACCAGAAAGCCTATTCTCCCTCTCTCTCCTCTGACTGGGTTCAGCGCTGAGGTCTACAGATGTGCACATCTGTCCTTGACGTAGTGTTATTCTGAGCACAATAAAATTACATGGGAAGCATTGTTGAAAACCCTGGGTTTTGGGGAATTGGGAAATGGAGGTGCAGGGGAGGGCGATTATGGCCACGGCTACACTGAAAGACACAGGATTTTAAACTTCAAATCCTCATTGCAAAAACAACATAGATGTCTGAGCTCACTATGGTATAGTTCATAGGGCTACCTAGATTTCAATTCAAGCCGAATTGCTGTAGTTTGCTGAATAAATACTGCCTGAAATATATGGTCCATGCCATTGGAAGCTCAAAGCGTGTACTTTTCTGAGACTACTTAACAGCCTGACTATGTGCCTCCAAGCAAAATTCAAACATGAAGTAGCTTATATTCCCCTTATACAAATAAGGAGCTAAGTAGAAATTTGAATTTCAAAGAAATTTGAACTTCTTTCAAAAACTTGAAAGGAACAGCACATATCAGTTCTTCTGATGATTAATCACAAAAGGGCAGGTGGAAAGATAAGCTGGAATCAGATAATTCTCCTGGTTTTACAATTTGTAAGTAGCAATTCTGATGGCTATTTGCATGAATGTTTCTAATAACTCTGCTCTAGAAAAAAATGGGGATATTAACAGCTCCCTGTTATTTAAAAACAAACAACAAACATAAATTCTGATGTTCACTTTTATCTTTCCATGCTTTACTTTTCTTTATAACAAATACAAAGTTATCTTATTTTATGTCTCTCTCTTTTGTCCCTTCCTTCCCTGCCAAGGCAAAGATTTCTTTCTTTTTGTTTTATTTTGTTCAGTCTAAGTCTGCAGAACCTAGATTAGTGTTTGATGCAACAGAAATGTACAATAAATGTTTGCTGAGGAAGGAATCTTCTCTGACTTAATTTTAGAACTGCTGTAAAAAGAATGTAAGATGTATGTGAAAGGACTCTGTATATTGTCAAGTGAAATGACTGTGTCACATTATTTTGGTGTGTCTAGTATTATACTCTGCAAACATCAAACAGCAAAAGAGGATTTTTTAAAAAAGGATCCACTAGAATCAAGGCTGTGTATAATGAGTAATGTAACTCTCAATTCACTGGGAATTTTACATGTATAATAAAATATTAAAAATAGAAATAGAAATAAGTAGCAAACATTCTGGGGCTAAAATAATATGAATAGATGATTGTTAAAGCAAAAACATTTTACATATTCTAACCACATACTCTAAATAGTCTGCCTGTATTCAGAGTAGAAGGTCCCAAATTTATTTGCCCTACTGCCTTCTTTCCAGAACAGAAAAAAAATTACTCAGAGCTTTCATGGGAATTTCCCCTCTCCCTCCTCCCTCCCTTCCTTCTTTCCTTTCTTGTTTTTCAGGCTATACTCTGCAGTGCTTTCTCTTGGCTCTTCACTCAGGGATCAGTTTTGAAAGAGCTCAGGGGACTATATGTGATGATAAGAATTGAATCCAGGTTGGTTGCATGCAAGGTGAGCATCTTACCTGCTGTACTATTGCTTCAGCCCAAACCTACCTTCTTTATAGGAACATAAAGTGTCCCTCTAATAATACCGGGGGCTACTACTGTACCACTTAATTATTCTAGCATGCTTGTGAATGTGTGAGTGTGTATGCATGTATGTGCAGGCAATATTGCCCACTTTGGTACAGGATTGCAAAGCCTCTTTCACTACTCAAGGTGCACTATACATGTGGTGGTTCCTAGATGTTTTGACTTTCAATGTAAATGGTAGTTCCTAATTAGAAATTCCTCAGCTTTACATGTACAAATCTAAAAATTCATTACTCATTAGTCAACTGTCCTATAAATTATATTTTGCCAGTTTTGAGAACATTCAGGCACTTATTTTTGATTATTTTCAACATCTATTTATGACTTAATCTTTTACCACAAGCTTTACCTTCCAAGCTCTCTTAGATACTAAATACTGAGGAAATGGATATTGTCGGGGAAGAGAGACAATACTTTAACTGCTTTTGGTTAAAGTAGTTTTGTTTTTCTTTTAAATTATTTCTTTTATATAGATTCTGTCAATGATGTTCCACTTAGCAGAAAGAATGTCTTCATTCCAATATTGTGTAGAGGGCTGGAGAGAGCACAGAAGTTAAGCTTGTCTTGCGTGTGGCCAATCTGGGTTCCATCTTCAGCACCACATGATTCTCTGAGGCCTGGCAGGAGGGATTCCAAAGCACAACCAGGAGTGACCCCCTCCCCCAACCAAAAATAAATAAACAAAATATGTTATGAAAAATCTTATAGGGGTTTTGCTATCCTTTTAGTTCCCACTCTAACAGCAAGCAGGACTAACAGGTAGAGACAAGAACACACAGTCTGTGGAAAATGCATCACTGAACCCAACTAAAGTATATGTAGGCCCAAGAAGACCAGACAGTGAGATGTTTATCTCTAGTTCACATAGTCTCAACAACCATGTTTATAAAAGTATTCATTCAGATCCAGAAGACAAAGGAAAAAAATGAACAATCCAGTGAAAATAATTAAATGCAGGATGTCAAAATACACTTACCTCCTGTTTAGTTACTTTGGATCCATCTTTGCCCTCCGTATTCTCTGGAGACTAAAGAGAATTGAAAACAGTGAATTGCATTCAAATTGGGGAAACCACATTAGAGGGAGATTTTGAAAAGAGCTCTTTTAATTCTCTGGAGCACATAAATCAACATATATTTTTCAGGGAAAAGTAACTCTGTAAGAAGATATGATTCAAACACACACACACGTCTGCATAACTACTCATTTTAAAACAGGCACAAGAACTGACAAGATCCGTTCTCAATATACATTCACTCAAAGAAATTTCCATTGATCTTCTATGATTCCAATAGTGGCTACTGCAGCATAGGACCTAGCAGTGAGGGTCAGAAGTGCCTGAGAGTCATTACATTGTTCAGTCACTCTGCTTCTCTTCGATGTGGGCAGGATATCAGGAAACTCCAGGCCAAAAACCAAAGCATATTTTCACCCCACACTTTCCAAGCTTTAATTTCCAGCTCACTCCTTGATATGACTTGCTAAATTTATCAAGGGTTACTAGTCTTCCACCATCAGCTCGTGACGCTACTCCCTCTTGTAAGCATGCCAAGGACGCTATGACATTCTAGTGGATTTATTTCCCAACTTCGATCTACCCCTGAGGCAACACCTGCCCCTGTTGTGATAGCTCAAAACTGATTTCCTTCCAGGCAGGCTGCAAACTGTGGAGAAATATACTTACATTTCTACTGCACACCACCTATTCAAAGTACTTATTGGCTAAAGAATTTTTAAAGAAAGAATGAAACAGGTATGTGGCAATGTCTTATCTGGTAGAATGAGAAAAATGTAGAAGATTATAAAACACAACTTGATTGGGCTGATGACACTAAACTGGCAGAATATTTTCTTTTTTTAAAATTTTTTAATTAATTAAAATTTTTTTTTGAATTAAACATTTTATTATACCACCATGAGATATACAATTACAATGTTGTTCATGTTTAGAGGTTTCAGTCACATAGTGTTCCAGCACCCCACCCTCCACCAGTGCCCATTTCCCACCACCAATGTCCCCAATTCCCTCCCCCCTCCCATAGCCTGCCTAAATGGCAGGTTCTTTATCTCTTTTCTCTCTCCCTCTCTCTCTTTTCCTTCTCTTACATATTGTGGGTTGCACTACATACCCTTAGAAGCCATCATGTGCATTTTTTTTGCCTGTTTTTAGTGCTCAATTCTATGTTGGCATCAGCCCTTTCGACATTTATTCACACATGTTCCCTTCTCTGTCTTACCTAACCTCTGACTCCCACACGCTTTGGGTAATTTCCACTTTTGGTAAGACCACCTGATATATTTATGTCATGCAAATAAATGCAGTCATTCTATGTCTCTCTTTCCTTCTGACTAATTTCACTCAACATGATCCTTTCCATGTCCATCCATTTATAGGCAAATTTCATAACTTCATTTTTCCTAACAGCTGCATAGTATTCCATTGTGTAGATGTACCACAGTTTCTTTATCCAGTCATCAGTTCTCGGGCACTCTGGTTGTTTCCAGATTCTGGTTATTGTGAATAGTGCTGCTATGAAAATAAAAGTGCGGATTGTGTTTCTGCTGTGTGTTTTTGGCTTCCCAGGGTATATTCCCAGGAGTGGTATGGCTGGGTCAAAAGGGAGCTCAATTTCTAGTCTTTGGAGGCATGGCCATATTGTTTTTCAGAAAGGTTGTACAAGTTGACATTTCAAAAGCCCATTGGCATTATGAAAAAAGACATAAATTACCGCATAATTTCAACTTTATTCACAGTCACAAGTCCCAACAAGATTGCTTTTCATTTATTCTATAGGTACATGTTTAGTATCCTCCAATACACTATTACTTTGTAAAATAATTTTTAATAATTCAGAACTTGGAATTAAAAAATTTATAAGATATCAAATTGTTTGCTAACTATAACTACTACTTTGTACCTATCAATTTTCTCAATTCTAGTGAGCCTGTCTTCCCAAATTATTTCATTGTTTAAGATAAAAGTAATCAAGTGAGAACTCTTTAAATTTTTGGATGAGTTAAAATAAACAACAAACCCTCTGTTATGAGGGATACTTTCAAGGATAATAGTTCACATTTCATTCTGGTATAAAAGATAACAAAGTAAAGTCCATGTTCAAGTATATTCAGCAAAACTTTTATTGGAGTAAACATACATAATTCAATAATGGGAGAAGATATTTAATAAGGCATAAGCATAATTTCAGTAATTCACACATCTTTTTGCTCTGAATTGTCTCATCTGCTTTACTTTTTTTGTTTTGGGTTTTTTTATAAATGGCATTAATGAAGAGGTATCTGGCAGAAATCAGAATTCTGAATTCTATCCTGGCTGTTATTTCATTTCTCTGGGTCTGAGATTTTTTTCATGAGTTAAAAGTAAAATGGGGCTGAATTATCTCTTGTGTTACTTAGCTGCCCATGTACTTATTAACCACAATATAGACCTGTCATGTTTATATTATAGGGACCGGGGTCTTGGAAAAAAGGAAAAGGAAGGAGGCCTAGAGGAAAACAATAACAATAAATCATGATCTAATTCATTTTCTCTTTATTACAATATTATGTAGTTTGTAAAATAGCACCAGGCCCACTTTATAAAGGAGGAATTGTGACCAGAATTGTTATGTGACTTGTCCAAGACTACTCAATAATCAGCAAGATTACCAGCAGTCTTGCTGGGATTCTGACACTGGGTAGCTGGACAGTATCTCCCACACCACTGCACCACTGAGAGACTGAAATTATTTCCTGATTATAGAACTGGGACAGATCTAAGACACTAGAAGAGTTAAGGGCTTAGTCTGGGAAACATTTTACTTTGAAGGGTCAAAGAAATAGCTTAAAGGGCTGGAATATAAACTTTGCATGTAGAAGGCCCCAGGCTCAATTCCTGACACTTGGTCCCTAGAACTCAGAAGAACAAAGCCAGGACCAGACTCCTGATATAGGAGGCTGTGGTCCTAATCCCACACCCCCAGATTAATCTGTTGACCAAGCTAAGGAGAATATAGCATGTTTCTTAGTTTCTGAGAAACTAAATATTCCTTAGTCCCTGCACCTTATCAAGTTCTTGAAATAACCATAAATAATTTCCCATTAAAATTATATTCCAAGATGACCATAAATGTATTATTTTGAATATTTAGACAATGACATGCAAAGACAGGTGATCCATATCTGATTATTAAAACTAAAGATGAAGCCTCCAACTCCAAATCAGTTTATTTTTATAGCACTTTATATTTTTTCAAAGTTCTTTCATAAAGGAATAGTTTTTTTCCTCTAAAAATGAATATTCTTGTGAGGGGTCAGAAGGGATGACCTGATTGCACTGACCTGGCTTCAAACCTTGGCACCATCACATGGTCCCCTGAGTATCTAATACAGCCCTGGGCAACTTCAGCACTGCTGGGTGTGGCCCTAGAGGCCTCCAGGCATGCCCAGGCTGGTTTGGGTAATCCTTGGGTTCATGCAAGAATAGCTGGCCAGGCTGGCTGAACTGCTTGGAGGGTTGTCTGCCCTCCTGAGCACCACTTGGGAAGTCTCTGCCACCACCCTCACCCCCAAAAAGAATACTGTATGGTATTTGGTATTCTCAACCGCACTAGAGGGGCAGTTTGAATATTCTCATTTTTACAGATAAGAAACAGAGATTCAAATCAGTCAAGTGACCTTCCTTCAGCAAAGACTGAATCACATGTAACTTATGATTGAATCACAAGTAACCTGTAACACTGAAACTCAAAATCCAGCCAATACTTAGGATTAATAGATTTTCTAAGCTAATAAGTTACAAAAGTAAAAGCACACATTTTAAAAACTCATGCTGAGGTAATTAATGCTCAATAATACAATCTCTCAACACGCTGTATGCCTGTATATTTATGCATTCCTGACCATAGGAGAATATCTTTACTGTTTTGTAATGAAAAAAGACAATATATCACTGAATGAACATTCAGCAGCTCATGATGTAATTAGAAAAATATAGTCTGACGTTGCAGTATTCAAAGACACTGATATTTGGGTGAGGAAATTGCTTATGTGTCTATTTTGCATGTGATACTATAACTCATCAGTTACTGAAATACCTGGAAGGCCTCATGATAATTGTGCCTTTCTAGGAAGCAGAGGCTGGCCTGAGGGTCGTATCATAGATAATAAAAACATGCTGGGTAACTTTCTCTGACTGCACCGAGAAGGAAGCAAGGCATCAACCTCTGTATCTATAAAAACAATATAGAAACACACAATAGCTATTGACTCTTGCTTCATACACCATGCACCTTGGTTTAAATAAAATACATGAAGGTATTAGAAATAATCATTTATGGGAAGTACTGTCTTATAGTGGCTAAAAGCAAAATTGCTGCCTGAGAGAAGGGTGAGTTAAAATCCTGGTTCTAATGTTTTCCAGCTGAGTGATCCTAGGAAAGTGAATCCTTAATCTCACTAAATTCCAGTAATCTCACTATGTAGAAGAAAGGCCTGAGAACTCAGTGGATAAGAGGACAGGCTTGCTCCAGACAGCCATGAATAAAATCTTTGCTGGGCCTCTCTGATCACCAAGGCTTTCTGTTAAATGTTTTCATGAAGAATACACGTCTTATCGGGTGGTTGAGTTGATTTGGTTTATAAAACCAAACCTCTCTGAATGACACTGAAGTTATGGAAAGCTACATGGATATAATTTATTTGGCTATCAATAGCATTATCTGCTATTGATGAGGCTAGCCTGACAGAACTGGTATGAGATATGAAATAATACAAAATGACACAATAATATCCCCATGTTTATTTCCAGTAACTTTATTTAGTTTTAAACTAGAGCCAGGAGAAACCCCTGAGCATTGCTGGGTGTGACCCAAAAAAGCAAAACAACAACAACAATAACAACAACAACAACAAAAAAGGTTTAAAAATAAATAAAAAATAAAATAAAATAAAAAATAATAAAATAAAAAAATTAAAAAATGGACATAAACCACAAACATCTAGTATAGCCAAGGAGTCACTAAATGACAACAATTAAAAAATTACTAATAGTAAATTTACTTATTAAATTACTCATAAAACTTTAATGTTAAAATACTGAGGATTAGAATGAACTGTGAATCCTAAACATTCCTTTAGTTTCTACTTTTTTTCCTTTTTTTTTTTTGCTTTGGTGTTTCTGGAGTCAAACCTAGATGTCCTTGGAGTTACTCCTGGTTCTTACATCCATGGGTCATGCTAGGAAGTGCTTAGGAGACAAAGCAGCAACCTGAACGTAGGCTTCCTGCATGCAAAGCATGTACTCAGTCTTTATCTAGCCCCAATTCTCTACTCCTACATATGCAAAACATTTACTTTATTTGAGGCCAAATATGCAACTGCCTTGGACATATGTAAATACTTCTAATGTCCACAAGACATAAAAATACAGGAGTCAATAAACAGCTTGACTAGAAACCAATATGTGAGCTGACTTCTAAGAACACAGTGAAATGTACACAGTAAATAAGCAGCCCATGAAAAAGGAATTCAATATTTTTATTTGGTTTGTTATCTTCAACACTGATTTTTAAATTACTCCGGAGATTAACATCATATTTTAATAAACTAGGTACTGTGAAAGCAGACAGCTCAAATGGTGTTTATTTCAGTCACCATTTCCAAATTGCACCCTGCAGGAAAGTGAATATATTTAACTCTGATGTAAACAAAAGCAGTGTTATAGGGGAGAAACATAGGAAAAGAGAATAACTTAATAATTGATTCACCAGGGGAATTTTAGTGCTATATGGATATATTTTTAAACATTTTTTTCTCGGTGAGAAAAATCCACCTGTAAAATGTATCAGATTATGGAGCTGGAGCCATAGTCCAGCGGGTAGGGCGCTTGCCTTGCACACGGCCGACCCAGGTTCGATCCCGGGCATCCCATATGGTTCCCTGAGCACCGCCAGGAGTAATTCCTGAGTGCAGAGCCAGGAGTAACCCTTGGGCATTGCCAGGTATGACCCAAAAAGCAAAAAAAAAAAAATCAGATTAAAGCTTATGTTCGTTCAAAAACAAATTTGCTTTTTTTTTTGGTTGTTAAACATTCACTCTGCTAATTGCAGTTAATTAGATATGGAGGGTGAGATCAGCTCGTTCTGATGTGGCATACCTGTTCGTCCTCTTCCAAAATGGAAACCTGGTGCTTACTACAAACCTATTTTACTACAGTTCTTTTAAACATGAAGAATATCATCACAATAATGCACATCCTTTGACTGTTTTAAACATGCCAGGCACTATAAAGTAAATACAAACACGGTTTGGAGGGGTAGCACAGGGGTTGATTGCTGCACAAGGCTTGGGAGGTCCTTCCCCTACTCCTCAAATCAAAGCATTCTACTAAGTACTTTGCATTCACCATCTCATTCGATTGTCCCAGAAACCCAATGAGGTAGAAAATATATACATAATACATGTATATGTATGTCTAAATTTTATTTCAGTCTCTATGGTATATAATACTGTTAATAATAGGGTTTGATGAATAAATATTCTAGAACCCCACCCCCCACCAGTGTCTGATTCTCTCCATCTCCACCTAGTGTTGTATCACCCACCACCTCCCACAGGTTTCCTACTGAAGGTAGAGAGTATTTTTATCTCAGTTTTACAGATGAGGAGATTTGTCATAGGAAATTTAGAATTTAGACTCTTAGGGAGAAACATTAAATAACCTGCCCCAAACGGTTAACAAATGATAAATTCCAAAAGCATTATACTGGACTACCCTCCACAGTATATGAAACAATTAAACTTTCTAGTTTCTTTCCTTAAAAATTTCATTCATGCTCTTAATTGTTCAACAAGTCACAATGCCTATGTTAAGTATAATGAGGAAGTGTTCAAAGCCATCAATATTTCATGATCAAGCTGAAATAGGATTAAAGTTAAAATTAGACAATCAATCAAAAAACTGATGCCAATTTAGAAGTACAGTCAATCACTTCTGAAACACAAGATGGTAGATAGAAGGAAAGCAAAGAGATCCAGAAGTCACTGAATCCTTACCGAAGAGGGCTTGAACCTAGTAAATAAAAACTTGTATTTTAACTTTTTCATACTTAAGAGAAAGAACTTCACTGGGCCAGAGAGATCATGGGGGTGCTGGTGGCGGTAGTAAGGCATTTGCTTTGCATATTGTTGATTCCAGACTCCACTCTGATCCCAGCACTACTGCATTTGGTCCTCAGGAACACCTCTAGGAGTGACCCCCTCAGGGGAGAGGCAGGAGAAAGCCCTTAGATTTCTCCGTATGGCTCCCAAATATAAACAACAAACAAAAAGACACCATTAATCCATCAAGATAGGACTTCCTAAGAGACCAATGACAGACTACCTGCTACAAGGAGTAGCACTGATCTTACTGAGGTGGAAACAAAGCGAAATATAGCCTCCCCAGGCACCACTGGGGTGGTTCTGATTACCACCAGAATAACAGGCTCAGAGGGCACCAATAGTAGACTCTCACATTCACTTTGGCTGCAGTGACCCTCCAGCATCCCTGAGTAATGATTGATAGCCTCCCTACAACTCCCCCCAAAAAAAAAACTCTTTTATTCATTTTGGGGTGGGTTGGTCAGGCGGGCAGTGTTCAGGGCTTACTCCTGCTTCTGTGTTTAAGAATCACTTCTGGAGGGGCTTGAGAATCATTTGTGGTGCCAAGGATTGAACTCCATCAGTCACATGCAAGGCACGCACCTTACCTACTGTACTATCTCCTTGTAGCGGTTCTCAATTCTTCTAACCAATCAAGTTTTTGTCTTAGTTTTTCCTCAAGACCACTGAATGCTCATCGCTCATCTTGTGGCTCACTAACACTTCTTGCCATAAAAGATAAATACTTACATATGTCTGTTACCTATGCTATGTTAGTGAAAGATCTTACATATAAGGACATTCATTAATTCACTTAAAAAAGAATCAAGAAATGATAATCTTCCATTTAACTTCCCGAGGTGATGGGTAAAGGCTGATAATAAGATATTTAACAAGGAGAGAGTGAATGAACAAAATGTCTCACCCTGTAAACATAGCAGTCTTTATTAAAACATATCCACATCAATACTAACTCAATTCATTTCAATAGGCATTTATGTAAAACATAGAATATGCCAGGTCCTGTCATACTCAGACTGGAAAAATCAGTATGTCTAAAAAGGCAATTATATGCATTAATTGATTTATATATTCAATCAAATTCCTATGAAAATCACCACAGGTGTTTTTGCAGAAATTAAGACTGATTCTAAAATTAACATGGGCGTGTAAAGGCTGCAACAGCCAAGAAAATCTTGCAAAATAAATGAAAGGCAAAGGACCAGCACTAATACATTTTAAACCTCAAATAAAACTGTAGTAATCAGAGTAACGTAGGACTGGCATTGAGTAGACAAGTAGATATAGAACATAACTCAGAACCTAGAAATAATCTTGACAAATACTATGAAGTGATTTTCTGCTCAGTTCTAGATAATTCACTGAGGAAAGGGTGGTCTTTTCAATAACTGTTTTTTGGATAACTGGATACTCACATGCAAAAAAAATGCATTTAAGCCACTTTCACAGAAAATGAATTAAAAATGGGCCATAGAACTAACATAAGAATTAAGTACACAAAATTTTAAGGAAAAATATTTGTGACTCTGAATTATATAATGCTACATCAAATAACACAAAATAGATTTCATCAAAATAAAAACTTTTTCAAAGAAATTAGGTGAAATTTTTAAAGTCACACACTCAAAAAAATATTAACAAGTCATGTCTGATATAGGATTTCTATCCTAAATATATAAAGAACTTTTATAGCTCAATAATAAGACATTTCAATTATGATGAGTATGAACAACCCTTTCAACTAAGATACACAGATGTTATAGGGAGATGTTAGTAAGCACATGAAAAGATATTCATCATCACTCATCATTATGTACATGTAAATTAAAATTTACTGCATTGCCTATAAGCAAAATTCCAGGTTTGACCAAAAATGTGCAGAAACTGGAACCCTCATGTATCCATAGTGCAATCACTTTGAAAGAGTTGAGAACTTGCTTGGCATTCACCCTTCTACTCTCAGAAGTCTAAAGTACACAACAGTTTTAAGAATTCGCACGCCCAGGCCTAAGGTTACTCAATTATTTTTACTGCTATTGTTATCACTGAATTAAATATAAGCTCCATGAGAGCAAACTGTATATTCCTACACCAATAAATTGCTAAAGATCCAAATATTTGCATTTACTTTATTAGTGCCACTTTTGGCTTCAAGAAACAAGTGGTGCTCATTAGAAAATATTTCTTGATTTCTGGGAAAAGGTGAGAAAGAGAGGACAACATTGACCAAAATTGTGGGTACACTTAAAAATTATTTTAATGTATATCAGTCAATCCTTTTGTCAAGAAAAATATGTGAAGGAGTAGCTAGATGCTTTGTAACTGTCCCAACTTTAGCAATCAAGAAGAGCTATGCAAACTGACAATTCCTTTATTTTTGCATCTAGGGAAGCTTCACCTAATGGGTTCTAATGCAGTCTCTAGAAGTTCCAGGATTCTATGAAGCAGTTCTAGATTTGTACTATGAAGGAATGGGACAGTCATGGAGCCATATTTAGCCATATGTGGCGGCTCCTATCCAAGAACCAAATCAGGTCGAGAGAGAAAAGAAGGCATAAATGAACCCCCATGATGGAACCACGAAGAGGTCCGTCTCGGAGGAGCAGTGGCACCCAGATACTTTAGAGTGAGTCTCCTTTAGCTCTCAGGTGCCTGATTAGCTTATTCATGTGAATTTATTCTTTTTCATTAATCCAGGGAAATGATAATCCAAAGCCAATTCCTCTACTGTTCTTTATTTCCCTCCTATCTTCTTAAGAGCAGTGTACAGTGAGGGAAACTCTCATAATTTCACCAATTCTGGCCCATCCAACAACAGCAAGGAATCTATTGAATTATGGTCCACTAGAGAGCAAGGGTTGGCACACACATAAGCTACTCTTCACCTGAATTTGTTAATGCAATATAGGAATGGAAATGGCACCATATCTCTTTGCAAACCATTTCCTAATGATTAGTTACTCTGACATCTAAAATTCACATCATCATTAAACCTCAAATTAAATGTGAAAAATTTTGCTGAAGATGGTGGTATCATTTTAACATCCTTATTTTAGTACAACAGGTCTAGAAAACAATACTTTAATAAAAATCAAGCTTTAATTAAATAGTCTCAAATGTGAGTGCCCAATAAGACATCTACCTTTTCTAAGCACGGTGTCCCTTCTGATTTCCTGAGTTCCTTTTGATCACCCGCTCCTCAATGAAGGGACCTTTATCTTTTCAACTGTTGTATAGCCTGGACTGGACTGACAGCTATTAGTGGCTATTGGTTGGTGAGATGTAATTCACTTATGATTAAATGAGCTAATAATACAAGTCAAAATTTTCCCACAGCGTAAGTTATTCCCACAGCTAATAATATAAGTCAAATTTTCCCCACCATATATTTTAAAGATCCTCCCCTCAAAATCCTCATTTCTTTTAAGGAGAGACAATATCCACCAAATTCTTAGCAGTGGAAAATCAGAAGAAAAGAAACTCATCATCACTCATCATTATGTACATGTAAATTAAAATTTACTTCACTGTCTTTAAGCAAAATTCCAATGGAACCAAGAAGAGGTCCATCTTTCAAAAGTATTTTGAAAGTATATTGTATTTTGAAGTACAAAATACTTAAAAGTATTTTGAAATAATGCACCCATTCACAGTCGTACACTGATAAAACAGGCTGTTATTTGTAATCCGGAGTCAAAACATAAGAGCCACTCTAGCTGGCACAGTGGAAAAGGTTGGGAAGGACGGTAGTGGGAGGGTGAAAATTATCTTTTACTTAAAAAATTTTATTATTTAAAAATCATATAAGAACAAAGTTATTAATAGTTAAGTTTTAGGCAAATACTGTTTCAGAAGCATTCCCACTAGCAGCATATCATTTTAGGAGCAGCTACGGGGACGCTATCCCTCCCTCTCTGGGGCGACGACAAGTGGCAGCAGCACTCTGCAGGGGTCCTGGAGCCCGACCCATGGTGTCCCACACCTCCCTTAGGCCTCTAAGGGACAGCGGGTGGGTCCGCGCCATCCCCGCCTGCCCCGGCCGGACTACGATCTGCGAGAAGTGGACGGGGGCGGTCCCGAGGCTCGGCTACTCGGTCCTGGGGCCGGGGGCGGGGGAATCCCGGCTGGCGCCCGGTGGGGATCCAGGGGCCGGCGCACACCAGCCTGCAGCGAAGGCACACAGGGGGCTGAGTGCACTTTTAAATATGGCTTTCCCCTGGCGCTCTCCGAGCCATCGCGGCCGCGCACAGAACCCTCGCACCCGTCCCATTTAATATTTTCCATCTCTTTATGCATTGTCCAGCCCCTTACAGGCTTCTCCGTCACGCCGATCACACAGTGCAGTTTGCAAAGAAAAACTCCGCAAGCAGCTGGGAGGAACAGAAAGCGCTTTCATTGCTAGAGGTGAAAACCGTTCCAGCGAGGAGTTAAAAAATGAGAGAGAGAGAGAGAGAGAGAGAGAGAGAGAGAGAGAGAGAGAGAGAGAGAGAGAGAGAGAAGGAGGGAGAAAGGGAGGGAGGGAAACAGAGAGAGAGAGAGAAGGAGGGAGAAAGGGAGGGAGGGAAAGAGAGAGAGAGAGAGAGAGAGAGAGAGAGAGAGAGAGAGAGAGAGAGAGAGAGAGAGAGAGAGAGAGAGAGTCGTTGCTGCAAAGTAACAGTCAGAGATGGACGAGGGCAGTGGAAGGAAGGGACGTCTGCAACAGGCATCTGAAAACAAGTGTGGAGCAGCCAAGAGTCACCAAGCCCAACTACGTTCCGCGCAATCCATTTCCACGACCAGATTCGCTACGAGCACAATTTGAAGGCCTTTGAAATCTTTTCTGGTATGTCTTACCTTTCTCTTCGGCATAATGATTATGTTCGTTGTAAAAAAAAAAAAAAAAAAAAAACCAAAACACTAAGGCCCCGAGCTAGACGTGCTGGCCCCACCGCGTGCCGCACCGCCGCCGCTGCAGCTGCACAGGCGCTGGGCTCGGCCTCTCGGACCTGCGCCTCCGCGGCTCCCTCCAGGGCTCTCTTCTCGCTCGCCTCAAGCTCCACCAATGAGCGAGCCCAGTCGCTGGCCGCGAGGCCCCATTGGTTGCGGCAACGCAGTAAATTCCACGAGGGCACGCCCACCTCCGCGCGCCAGGACGCGATGTTATAGTTTCCACTTGGGCGAAAGAAAAGAAAAGAAAAATCTGCCTGGTGACTGAGCATGCCCAGTTCAACTGCGAACTCTCCGCCCCCACCCCAACCACTGGGTCCTAGAGTTGTGTTGTTTTGCTACTCCCTCTTTGGATTTTATCAGTAGGAACAGCTTTCTCCTGGAGGAAATGGAGGATGGATGGACATGTTAACTTTATTATACAGAAGGCAGGCACTATGTTTCCCACCCATAACGGTTTGTTATGAATATTATATGATGGGAAGAGTAGGAAGGTATTCATTCTGTTCTGGAAGAGTCTGGCAATCTCGAAGGGTCTTGATTCCCCCTCTATATGTCTAGTGATTATAATTCTTAAAAGTGTCAAGCTATTAATTTCCTAAAACGTATAATTACGGATCTGCAACGTAAAACCAGACTCGGAGGTGAATTTATTTATTTATATTATAATTTATTTATTACGATTGTTTTAAAAAAGGTCAAATCAGGTTATTATATATTTAAGCATTTAATTGATATCTATGTTATGTATGTTTTTAATATCTCTCAAAAAATTCTGTTAAAATGCTGTCAAATTAATTTTATTTGGTAGTTTCATTTTGAACTTTAAACCAGTGAAATATCTCAAAAGAAGACAGGTACAAACCTGAAAAAATATGACACATATATTTGGAAAAACCTTTAATAAATAAAAATTAAAGCTTTAAAGATTATCAATGTGTTTTACAAAGTTGATTTAGCGTCTGGAAATGAATAAATGAAGTTAATCATTAATGAGATAAAGGGAAAGCAATATCATTTTAGCAGACATAGAAAGAAAAACTAGTAAGTGGGTAAGCAAACTAAATACATACAGTGAACTATTACTCAGCAATTAAAAGGAACAAAGTATTTCTGCATGTATGAATATCAAAACCAAAATGCAGCATGAAAGAAGTGAAATGAAAAAGACAAATTGGTGAGTCATATTGGAAGATAGCATTCAGATCATAAGAAAATCTATTAAAGCTTTACATTACATGTATTAACAAAGTAACTTTGGTCATGTTGTGAATGTCAATGTCAGCAAGATTATGTCAGCAAGAAATTTTTGTGTTTTGACTTTTAAAAATTAATTAAAAAATTTCTTGGTATCCTAGAAAAGCTCCAGAAATTGCCAATGACTTTAAAAAAAACTGTCTTTAGGAACAGAATGTTTTTACATAGTTTATGTATTTCAATCTGTTGTCATATTACCATTATTATTTATCAATATATGCTCAATTTCCTCAATAAGAGAACATTTCTCCTTCCTTCCTTTCTTTTGTTTTGGGGCCACTTACTCCTGGGTCTGCACACAGGAATTATTCCTGGTAGTGCTCATGGGACAATAAGGGTTCTCGGGATCGAACATCCAGTTGACCGCATATAAGGCAAGTATCGTACCCTTGGAAATCTCCCCAGCCCTGAGAGAGACTTTTATAGTAAGTGCCTATTCCCTTTGGCATCATCACAGTTGTATTTGACAGATTCCTTCTGGTTTTCAGAAACTTCGTAAATCACAATATAATCAGAATCGAAATAAAACCAGTTCTTTGCTGTAGTGACAGATTATAAGCTTAAAGATTGATTACTTTTCTGTTGATATATATTTATACATATATAATATTTGATAATGAAAACATCTCAGAAGAGTCAAGTTGCAAAGTCAGATGTAAAATTTTGCAAATTATTTTGATGGTTAAGATAAAAGCTGTTGAAAGAACTACCTAGAAAAGTGGGTCCTCCTAACTTCCCAGGAAAGTGCTCTTGGTAGCTCTGTGAGCCTCTGGCAAGATTAAGTTCCTTTCTGTCTTTACATCCTTGAGGAGAACCTAACTTGCTAAAGTCAAACAAGTCAATCTTTTTCAAAATTTCATTATTTCAGTAATTGTACTAGCATGTCTTGTAATTGCATTGACAGTGAGGGGCTATTCTGTGATCTTCCAAGTGAAACCCACTTTTTGTTTTTCTTGGCCTTCAATCAAATTTAATCTGTGTGCTGATTCTTTATCCCAAGTATGCTTTACACACTGCTTCTGCCCTCGACCTCTTTTAGGTTCAATCTCTATGTTATTTATTACTTCTTGTTCCCGTTGTTGTTGCTTAAACTCACAGGAGTGTAATTAATTTGCTCTTTGTCGTTCCTGAGTGACTATTTGGGGATGAATTAGCCATGCTCTACCGCTAGAAGCAAGGATTGGGCTACATTTGTTAAGTCACTCCTTCCAGCTAGATTTAGCAGCTCTGTTGTCCAAAGCAGATAGGTTCAAGTAGTCAAACGTTCAGAGAAGAGAATTCCCAAGATTTATGTCAAGGTCATAAACAAAGTAAGGATATGCCATGCCTTTAGGGAAAACGCCTTAACTGCAAAGTGCCAAAAACAAAGTAGGGGTTGCTGCAGAGCTCTCAAGTGCTTATACTAAGTTATTTTTGCTAAGCTGTACTATTGCTAATAGGCTCTAAAACATGAGCCCACTCTTTCCTCACAGTTGGAGATCTTGTCTGAAGTTTTCTGCATTTCCTTCAAATCTCAGAATTCTGGGAAACATGTTTTTTAAAAAACCGTTTCAGTCACTCCCTGTTTTCATTCACAGTGGCCCTGCATTTCAGAACAGATCAGAATCTTTCTTTCCTCAATGAAAGAAATGATTTTCAACTTTTGGGGGAAATCAGCCTGAAAAACACCGGATAGCTATTGAAGATTTCCAGATTTCCAGGTTATCTCGGCTAAAACTATCATAGCTCTCAAGCACACGGCAAGCGTTACTAGAGGAAATAAAATTAGTTTTGTCAGGTCAGAATAAATTCTAGCTGCAATGAGGTACATTTTTACACAGTTTGGAAAGCTAGCCCGAAAATATGCTATAATCTTTACAGCTGCTTTCACATAATATTTCACTATTTTTGTTCAGACGTAGAATTGTGTTATACCCACAGAAAATATCTTTCCCTCCCTCTCATTAGTTTTCCCACTTCTGCATTCCAGAATCTTTAACATTGTGTTTATGTTTGTTTTCTGAATAGTCCTATTTACTCTATTTTAAAAATGGTTATCACAAACTGAATTTGCAGTTATAATGTCTGAATTCAAATCCCTAGTCATTGAGCTATGATCGTATTACTTAATCTCTTTGAATCCTGGTTTCCTTGTTCTAAAATAAAAACAATGTTTATCTGTGGCAAGTGCTACTTGTTATCAACCAAATATTTACCTGTTATCACCTTAATAATAGAATTCTGAATTTACCTGTTGATATGGACAAATGAAATGAAAACTTAGTTTCGAATTCCCTTGTAGACAGAAACTGAAATGTGTTGCTATTCTGGTGATGAGATGTCTGGAACACACAAGGCAGCAGTGTAACCACAACCAGAACAGGCGTGCCAGTCTCTCATTTGCATTCTGCCTTTATTCTTTCATCTGGGAAGTTGCTAGAAATGTCTGGAAGTAGAAGAACTATGTTATACCTATGAAGATGGGAACTACAAAGTAAGGATGAAAAAAGCAGAAAGAGGCATCTGAGTGTCGATATAGATCCTGTATTTTTCCCACTACAGCCTACGTAATGGTATGGGAAATTTACTTCATATATGATCAGATTACTTAAATTGGCTATCCGTGACATGCCACTGAATACCCTTAATTCATACTACCGCAAAGAATTATGAGAATATTGAACCTGATAAACTATGGGACTACACACTAACCTGAATCATAGTAATAAAACATTTCTTTGATTAACATATATTATCCATAAATTATAAAGAGCATAGGAGCACTTCAGCTTTTCCTGAATTTCTGATTATGGGCACCTAAATATCTTAAAGTAGATAGTAATTAAAATGATAAAGCACTGTTGTTGCTGTAGAATTTCTGCCCTACTCTGCGTGTACTGTGTGGTAAAGGATGGGTATGTTGGTTTGCTGCTCAGTTCTGTCTTTCTTCCTGTCCCTCCCTATACTGTAGGTACCACATCTGTACTCCAGAGCCTCCGTGGCTAGGGTGCTAGGTGTGGTTTGAATATGGCCACTTAGATATACTAGTATGAAATTTGGAAAAGGATACTCCAAAGAGGAAACCACACTTCACCACAGCTCCTATTTTTTGTTGTCTGTACTTTCTTATGACAATCTCAACAGAGAACCTGAATGTCATGTTTGTGTGATAGCAGCTTCCTGACTGAGAATGTTTTATTTTTATGGATTCCAGAGACTAATGTTTGTTTTTGATTTTTGTTGGAGTTGGTAGAAGAAATTTGCTCAGGGACCCAAATGCTATGCCCAGTGACACTCAGCCAATCAGGCCCAATAATTCCAGGGATATGGTGCTGCTCCTGCACCTATTGGAAGGGATAAAATAAGGGTTATATGATTGCAAAGCATCTGACACCTCCAGTCTTATTTTTGGATTTTGTTGTGTTTTATTTTGTGCGGGGTTGAGCCACACTAGGTGGTGCTCAGGGCTCTGTACTCAGAGACCAGTCCTGATGGTAGTGCTATGTGTTATACCAGGAATCGAACTGGGGTTAACATGTGCAAGGTGAGCAACTTAACTATTTGCTATTTCTCTGGCCTTATTAGTGAATTTTTTGATTGTAGAAAAGTAACAGCTCCTTTGATATTCTGGTCTGGGGTGTGACTTCGGGATATCTTTTTGAAAGCTCAGTGCACAGTGTGCATCATTAGTCTTCCCAGCTCTACTATAAGCCATTGGATCTTTGAATGAATCACTTCCTTTCAATATTACATTGGGTTTTATTCTCTATAATTAAAACCAGAGGCAAAGAACTATTAGTTGCTTCCCACATATTTTCAGATTTAAGGGGTATCTGCTTTTCTCCCTGACGCTATAATTATGGAAGCAGATGTTGAGAAGGAAATTATGTGTGTCCCTGCGTAACTAGTGAACAGTTTTTGAAGACCATCTGCTGGACATGGGGAATAAGTGAAAACAAATATTTTACTTCAGCTGTTGATTTGGGGAAAATTTTTCTGTTGATTTGGGGAAAAAATATAGAACCTTAGAATGTGGTACTGCTTTAATAAAAAAACACCTTAAAATATATAGCATTGTCTTAATAACTGGTCAGAGGTAATGAACAATTACTAATGACCATAAAAATAGAAATTCATGTGTTCTAGTGGTGAAAAATATGCCATGTTACCTGAAGTAAATAGAAAACACATTTCATTTTAGAAAAGAGGTTTAAAATATTATTATTATTACTGTTTAATTAGTTATTAACTGCATTAGGTCAGATATTAGGAGAAAGAGATAAGTCCTGAGAATTGATCAATTTGTAAAGATAAGTAAGAGACTACAGAGTCTACAAACTTACATGTTTTGAAAACCATATAAGTTTTGAAAAGGTAACTACGTCTTAATACTGATAGTATCATTTGTATCACTTGTCTTCCCATTGATCATCAATTTGCTAGAGTGGGCTCCAGTAATGTCTGCATTGTTGGGAATGAGGTTCGTTATTGTTACTGTTTTTGGCATATCAAATACACCAAGGATAGCTTGCCAGGCTCTGCCGTGCCTCTGGATTCATCCCAGGGAACCCAGTCTTTTTCTATGTCAGACCATCAACCAAGCAGGAACCATGGGGCAGAGCCCAGGGTGTAGAAAGCCTATCTCCTGTCTGCCACCTGTCAACACAACCGGGCACTGCAGCCACACCTGCAACACCTCAAGTGGCAGGAAGAATCAGAGTTAATAGTGTTTATTTTTGGATGAGGACACAACAGTTTTTCATTCACTCTTCACAGGTCTACATTTTCTAAATTATCTGTAATGAACCTAAATTACAGATAAAAGAAATAATGTTTTAAAAGAATAAAATTATTATTTCTGATCTACAGAACTTTATCTAGTGAAAGAAACAGCTACATACTAAAAACTCCACATAATGTATGGCAGAATATAGTGAACACTAGATTTAAAGTGAAACAGAGAGGGAAGGCAGGGAAGGGTGATTAATTTGCAGAAGAAGGCTTCAAGAGGAAGGCCGGCCTTCAGCTTTCTATCAAACCCAATATAAACCTTAATCAAATTCATTAGGAGTTACAAAACTGAAAAGAGAGAGGGGTAGAAATGAACACTTTGGGCTAGCAGACCAGAATAAACAATGAGCATATTAGCCTACCTAATATTCCCTGGTGCTCCAAAGAAAAAAAGGGATAAAGGAAGTCCTTGATCAGATGGGTGAAAAATACATGAATGAAAGAGAAAGAAATTAAGAAGTTAAAAAGGAAGAAGAGAATGGGGGGATGTAGGGGAAGAGGAAAAAAGAAAGGGAAAGGGAGGGAACAGAAGGGGAGAAAGAGGGAGAGATTACTAGTGAACTCTGAGGAGGAGGGAACCATTAGCCAGAGGTTCCTTTTCTGCCTTGAATAAAACTGAGGAAAGCTAAGCTGTAAATTCATCTTTCTTTGTTTATTATGTCCTAAAATCTTGTGCATTGATGTATTTTCCGTTCTTTCCCTGTCCAGGCCTTTAACACCTATCGTCCATTCTTCCCTGAACTCCCTGACCCTTTCCCTCACTTGGGGCTCAATGCGCCCACAACAGAAAAGCCTGTTAAAATCATTTTAAGTAATCAGATCATTGAATACAGGTAGGGTGTGGAGTTCTAAAATTCCTCTTAGTTGGGACAAAGGACTCAGAATATCTTAAAGTGCTTCAGAGTATTGTTTCCACTATGAGTGTCAAAGAACTTCCAGTTAGAAAAGGAGGGAGCAGAGTGCAGAGAATTGGGGAGAGAGAAGGATAGAGAGATAATCACAGGGACTAAGAGTATAGACATGTGGCAAAGAAATATATTTAGAAGGAAGCATTGGAGCGGGTGAGAAGTAAGTATATTAAAGTTTGTAAAACAGTTTTACTTCAGAAAGCAGCACAAACGTGAATTTATTAATGAGTTTGTCTATTTGATACTTAAATAATCAATGGGCTTCCTACAGTCTAAAGGCAGGAAGTATACTGAGAAAGCTAATCCATATCTAAGACACAGATTCTTCAAGGCCTGTTTCCATAAGCCCTCAGCCCTGAGGAAACAATGCTTTCTTTCCAAGGGTATTGAAAAAGGTGGGTTCTCACAAAGGAAGAATTCAAGACCTTATATATCCACAGACAGGGGACTTTTCTGTGGAGTTCATTAGGGAACAGTCTCAGGTTCAGCGTAGGGCCCCCAAAACTTCTGTTCAGTTTAATAACAGAATTGTAAGAGGTTGGTGAATGTCGGGGAGCCACTGGGGTCCCCAACAATACCCAGAAGCGAGTTCCCTTCTACCTCTGAAGCCAGTGGGGAATGGGTGAAAACTCAGCACAATTTTTTTTCATCTTTTTTAAAAAAAATTATTATACCACACGAAACATACAGTTACAAAAGTGTTCATAATTGGTTCTTGGTAGTACAGTATTCCAGCACCCATCCCTCCACCAGTGCCCCATCACCATCGCCAGTATACCCACACCCCTCCCAGCCCACCCCAGGCTGCTTCAGTAGCAGGTATCCCCTTATACTCTTTTCTCTCTCTGTCTCTGTCTCTCTCTCTCTCTCTCTGTCTCTGCATCTCTCCCCCCTTCTTTTACACATTGTGGCTAGCCCTGCAGACATTTAGGGCTTATCATGTAAGTCTCTTTGTGTATATTTGATGGTGAGTTCTAGTTTGACATTACCATTGCCCACACTCAGTTAAACACTGGTATATATTTATATCCCATTAATGAATGCAGTCATTCTATATCTGTACTTTTCCTTCTTACTAATTTCACTCAGCATGATAGTCTCCATGTCCCTCCATTTGCAGGTAAATTTCATAATTTCATCTTTTCTGACAGCTGCATAGTATTCCATCGTGTAGATGTATCACGTTTCTTTAGCCAGTCCTCTCTTCTCGGGCACTTAGGTTGTTTCCAGATTCTAGCTATTGTGAATAGTGCAGCGACGAATAAAGAAGTTCAGATAGTGTTTCTGCTATGTGTTTTTTGGTCTCTCGGGTATATTCCCAGGAGTGCTATTGCTGGATCAAATGGGAGCTCAATGTCTAGTTTTCGGAGGAATGCCCATATTGTTTTCCAAAAGGGCTGGACCAGTCGGCACACCCACCAACAGTGGATGAGAGTCCTTTTTCCCCCCACATCCACGCCAGCACTGGTTGTTCTTGCTGTTTTGGATGTGTGCCAGTCTCTGTGGTGTGAGATGGTACCTCATTGTTGTTTTGATTTGCATCTCCCTGATGATTAAAGATGAAGAGCACTTTTCATATGCCTTTTGGCCATTCAAATTTCTTCTTTTTTGGAAGCTTCTGTTCATTTCTTCTCCCCATTTTTTGATGGGGTTGGCTGTTTTTTTCTTGTGGAGTGCTACCAGTGCCTGATGTATCCTGGATATTAACCCCTTGTCAGATGGGTATTGGGTGAATATCCTTTCCCACTCTGTGGATTGTCTTTGTGTCTTGGTCATCGTTTCTTTTGAGGTGCAGAAGCTTTTCAATTTTATATAACCCCATTTGTTTATCTTTGCTTCCATTTGCTTGGTCAGCGGTGTGTCGTCTTTAAAGATACTTTTCGTTTCGATGTCGTAGAGCCGTTTCTCCTATGTTTTCTTCGATGTACCTTATAGATTCATGTCTGATGTTGAGATCTAGAATCCATTTTGATCTGACTTTTGTGCATAGCATTAGAAGGAGGTCTAAGTTCATTTTTTTCGCAAGTAGCTGCCCAGTTTTCCCAGGACCATTTGTTGAAGAGGCTTTCTTTGCTCCACTTAATATTTTTTGCTCCTTTATCGAAGATTAAGTGGTTGTATATTTGAGAGTGTATTTCAGGATATTCAGTTCTATTCCACAGTTCTACGGGTCTATCTCTATACCAATACCACACTGTCTTAATGACAACTGCTCTGTAGTAGAGCTTGAGGTTGGGGAAAGTGATGCCTCCCATCTTCTTTTTCCCAAGGATTGCTTTAGCTATTCATGGGGGTTTATTATTCCACACAAATTTCAGGAGTGTTTGTTCAATTTCTTTGAAGAAAATCATGGGTATCTTTATAGGGACTATTACCATTTTGATAATGTTAATCCTTCCAATCCATGAGCAGGGAATGTGTCTCCTATTTCCTCAGGTCCTCTTTTATTTCCTGAAGTACCATTTTGTAGTTTTCTTTGTAGAGATCCTTTATATTCTTTGTCAAACTGATTCCTAGGTATTTGATTTTTGCAGCGCAATTGTGAATGGGATAGTTTCTTTAATGTCCCTTTCTTCTCTTTCGTTGTTTGCATATAGGAAGGCCATTGACTTTTGGGTATTGATTTTGTACCCTGCCACTCTGCTGTAAGAATCTGCTGTTTCTAGGAGTTTTTTTGGTAGAGAGTTTAGGGTTTTCCAGGTATAATATCATGTCATCTGCATACAGTGCAGTTTTAAAAGGCTTTACTATCACAGATTCTGATATACAATCCAAGAACAGGAAAACTCTGAACTTTGGGTTCCCAGCTAAGCCCCAGCCACATGTAGGCCAAGATGGCTGCCATCACATGTTGAAGCCCTACAGAGAACGGAGAGGACGGAGAGAAGAAAATGCCAAAGGAAGCCAAAATGGCAAAAGGGCCTTCTCTCTTCTCCCAGCTTATTTTATAGATAGAAATCTACCAAAACTTCCCAGGCTGGCCCATTGTGGGCTTGGATATCTAGAGATGAATACAGGTAAACAACTCTATTGAAATGCAGCACTTCAGGTGGATTTCTGGCTTTAACAAGAACCAGAGTTGATTCAAAGCCTCCCTAACAGAGCTGGGAGGGCTGCAAACTAAGTGTAGCTAGAACTTAAAGTAGGGCATGTCACCCAAGAAGTGAATACCATGTGTTTCCAATTTTTACAGTTTTTAGTGTTTTTTTAAAAATTAAATATATCCTGATCTATAGCCCTGGAGTGTGTCTATTGTTGTTGTTGCTTTTGTTTTTGCTGCTGCTTTTGTTATTGCTGTTGCTCTCATTATTGATGTTGTTTGTGTATGTGTTTTTCCCAGTCCCATGAACTGGGATGAGCTGGGATGGGTTGCTAGGTAAAGAGAAGCACACAGACCTGTTATAGTGGCTACTTCACATCATGAGTGGTGCAGCTGTGGGTCTGGATTGGTTGGGTCTGGATCTCTTCTGGGGTTGCAGACGGAGCTGTGAGTCTGGCATGTCTCTCTTCTGGGGTAGCTGACATGGAGGTGGAGGAAAGTGCAGAGGAGCCCAAATCCCCACTCCAAGTCCGGCCAGTGTGGCCTCTCCCCCCCATATGTGAGCGAACCCTTGGAGCAATGTTGGACTTAGCCAGGGGCTGGCTGAGCCCCTTACCACCACCGGAGGTCAGCTTCATGGGTTGCTTCCATATAGGGCTGAGTGGCACAGCAACCCATGGAGCTGACCTCCAGTGGTTGGTAAGGGGCTTGGCCAGTTCCTGGCCAAGTCCAACACTGCTCCAAGGGTTCTCTCACACGTGCGGGAAGGGGCCACTCTGGCGGGACTTGGAGCGGAGTATTTGGGCTCCTCCGCCCTTTCCCTCCACCTCCACCCCAGCTACTCTCGGAAGAGATGAGAGCCTTACTGAGAGTATACCACCTACATGGCAGAGCCTGGCAAGCTACCCGTGTTTTATTTGATATGCCAAAAAAAAACCTAGTAACAATTATCGACCTAATTCCCATGAGCTGAAAGAATTGTTTGAGGCTTTTCCTGTTCCTGGAGCAAGCAGATGCCCCTGGGGTACACTCGCTTGCAACAGGACTTATGGAGATGTTACTGGTGCCCATTCAAGCAAATTGATGAACAACGGGAAGACAAATGATACAAGTGTTACTTCACATCATATCCTGATAGTCTAAAGACAACTATGGATTTTCAGTATGATACCATTTCCGGGAATTTTAAGTTATCTGTGGAATGATAAGGAATGAATGTGTATGCAGGAAGGAGTGTGAAAGATAAGAATGTACTAATAACTAGCAGTTTTGTCTCTATGGATCTAGGCTTGGATTATACTTGCTCTCCCTAAGTTGAATACCTTATGTGTAACTTGCTTCATCTATATGTGAACAGAAACAGCATTTATCTTTCCTGAGTACCACATTTTTTATTGTAGCAAAGATCACATAACTGAAATCTCACCATTTTGACCATTATTAAATATACAGTTTTGTGGAATGACACATATTCACATGAATGTGTTTGCGAAGTGTCCCTGAACTTTCTCTTTTCCAGAAAATGTAGCACATATAGTATTTCTAAGAAAACTCTTAAAGAGTTTTTTAAATCTTTACTACATGGAATAGCCTGTCAGCACAGTGCCCTTTAAGTAAATGTACCAGAACTTTTTCATATTGCAGAACTGAGACTCTAACCCATTAACAACTTCCCTTTTCTCCCTCCCTTTAGCCCCTAGCAACCACCATCCTATTTTCTGTTTTTATGAATTTTATTTCCTTAGACACTCCATTGTACAGCATTTGTCTTTTTGTGACAGATTCTTTTAATTAATGCAATATACTGAATTTCATCCATGTTGAACCATGTAGCCAGATGTTTTTTATTCTTAATGCTGAATAATATTCCATTTCATGAGTATACTATTTTCACCATCCCTGCCCACCCATCATCCCCATCACCTAGAAATGAGCATTTGATTTCCTGCAACTTCTTGGCTATTATAACTGGTGCTGCTATGCTTGAATACCATTTTAAAGTTTATATACAAGTTACCATATTCATTCCTTTCCCTGTTATGAGCAAGGAATCACTTTTAAAGACAAGACTCCCTCAATCCACCTGTGTTCCTATAACTTCAAAATAAGCATTGCTTTCCTCTGAACTTTGTTGGTTATATGAGTAAGAAATAATTCCATTCTTTAAAAGTACTGATATCTTAACACTTTATTATACCCCTATAGTGAAAATTGATAATAGTTTTAAATGACAAAATGAACTTTGACTCTTTCATAATTTTCAGAGAATAGCCTTGATCAGAGTCTCCCAAGTGGGAAAGACTGTATTTGAGTTTTATGCTTCTATGGTGTCCACCTTTTTCTTGAGATATTTCTTACTTAGCTTCTTTTTTTTTCTTTTTTTTTGGTGGACATGGCCATACCCATGACTTATTAATGAAATCCCAATCCCTTTCTCATTCTTTATCCATTTGTATTATTTTCTACATTTTGCACTCCCATTTCCTGGTAGAGCCTTGAATATTTAGTTTGAGTAGATTTTACTATAAGCATCAAGGCCCTCTAATAACAGAAGATGAAAGTGCTGATGTAAGGGGGCTAGGCAAATAATACAGCAGGTAAGGCACTTGACTTGCATATGGACAACTTAGGTTGGATGGCAGAGATAGGTCAAGCTTGGATGGATCAAGCCCTCCAGGATTGATCCCTGAGCACAGAGCTAGAAATAAGCCCTGAGCACTGCTGGGTGTGGATCAGAAAGTATAAAGACTAGTTGAAGTTAATAATTTACCTGACTTTAATAACATAGCATTTATTTTGTAGCAACTGGAATACAGTTTTCTGTCTCATTACTCTCTCCCTCACATTATACAATGTCTTTGTATGTTATTAACATATACCTCATTAATATATGCCTGCATTAACATAAACCTCAGAGACCTGGGCCATATGAAAGCAGGATGAGAATGCTATTCGGGTCTCCCAAAGAGGAATCAAAAGAGCTATGATTGGAATATCACGCCTCACTCAAGTGAGAGAAGGAATCCAAGTTCTGACCTTTGTCAACCATTGAGAATCAGGGACACTGTCTCATTTGCCAAGGCATTGAAAATCAGATGGGCTGAACATGTAATGCTACTTGGAGACAACTGCTGGACTAGAGCCATTACTGACTGGATCCCATGGGACGTCAAAAGATCACCTGGCCGCCCACCTACAAGATGGTCAGACTTCTTTGTCAAGACACTGAATGAACGGTTTAAGGCTCTTCGTATTCCTGGAGCAAGCAGATGCCATTGGGCTACACTGGCACGTGACAGGGACAAATGGAAACGTTACTGGCACCCACTTGAGCAAATCAACGATTAATGGGATACCAAGTGATCAAGTGATATATGTCATGGTCCAAGATGGGTAGTCTCTTTTCATTTCCCATGTGTATGTTGTAGGAAGTAGAAAGAGTAAAAGAGAAAGAGAAAAAAAAGTCTCCTTCTGCTTTATAAATGTTTATATCACTATATATTTGTTTATTCCAGAAACTGCTGTATATAATCCTTTTACATCCTGTGGTAGACTTTTATCTCATAAAGCCTGTTGACAGAAGTGGGTAAAACATGGTTTTTATTTTGGATAGTGATGTTCCTTACTCTCAGTAAATAACATGAAGCTTCTAATTTAATGAGCCTAAAACAGATACTGAGGTTATAACTAGTTATCATAGAAAAATTCTCTCCTAAAGATGCCCACAATTTAAAGAATTCTCTTGTATATATAATACCTTTCACAGGAAAAGGGTTTTGTGGGTGTGATGATCAAGGTGAGACTTTGAGAAAGAGAAATTATTCTTGATTATAAGTGGCCCAAATGAGTTTTGTAGATTCTTAGAGACCTAGAACAAATCCCAGTTGTATTCATAAGCAGATGTGACTACAAAAAGGTTAAAGAGAGTTCATGTGTAAAGGACTTATCCCACCGCACATAACTTTGAAGATAAAGTGGACCTCAAGCTAAGGAATGCAAATAAATCTCTGAAAACTGAAAGAAGCAATAGAACAGATTCTACCTACACCCTCCAGAAAAGAATGAGCACAGCCAATACTTTAACCTTAGCCCAGTGAGACTCATTTCAACCTAATAATGCATTTTGTTGTCTTAAGCCATGAAGTTTTTGTAGCTAGTTATAAGCTGTATTGATGAATACATTAGTCGTCTCAGGCACAGTATTCCTTTCATTCACCGAATATCTGTGCATACTCTTCACTTCACCACATAGAATAAACTAGCTTTCTCTTCAAGGCAGAATCCCCTCAAATCACAACCATCCCTTTCAGTTACAGGTTAAGCTCAAAGACCGTGTGCTCCAGGAGATGTTCAGTCCTTTCCCTTAGATCTAGAGGAAATCAAACTGCCTGTTCTTCAAATATCTGCTACACTGTGATTACATCATATTAAGCATCTTGATTATTGTATCCTCCAAAGCCAATCTGAAGTGGGCATTGAAGAGTTTATTCCATTTGGATGCTGTTAAACTTTGGTATACCACTTCTTTCTTTGTCTAAATTTGAATACCAAAGGATTGCCTTGCAAATGAAGGGTTTTGGTTTTCTCAGTTTCAATGTCCTTGGCAATATATTTTTCCATATGCTTAATTAATTTTCTTTCAATCAATTTAGTAGGAAAATAACAATATCTAGAGGACTAGAAATAATTTAGGGAGGGAGGGGCCTTAAGAATATTCTTTTTGGGGCCAGAGCGATAGTCCAGTGGGTAGGGCATTTGCCTTGCATGCGGCCTATGTTGACCCAGGTTCGATCCCCGGCATCCCATATGGTCCCCCGAGCACCACCAAGAGTAATTCCTGAGTGCAGAGCCAGGAGTAACTCCTAAGCATTGCCAGGTGTGACCCAAAAAGCAAAAAAAAAAAAAAAAAAAAAAGAATATTCTTTTAAATCTTGACCACCATGCTCTTTCAGTGTCTTAACAAAATGGCTACCTTGAGGGCATATGAAACGAGACAAGTGGGAAAAAACTTTTATTTTGATATTTGTAACTGATTGTCTTCCATCATCTGTCAAGTAATTCTCAACAGAAATAACTTGGAAAAGCTTCAGGACATAATCTTATCTCCTATGGCTATTGATTATGTCAGCTTATCTTAGTCCTGTAAAAATTTTACTTTAATACAAACATACTTTTGAAGTTGCTTTGCAATCTGAAGGCAGTGATCCTTTTTAGTTGAGCTGCATTTTTACATTTTTGGCTTTCACAGTACTCAGTTCTAGCAAGAGTTTATCTTTTCTTTCTAATATTTTGCTGAACACAATGAGAAATATCCAATACATTCTTATAGTTTGAATTTTCCCTACATTTTCCTCACCAGTCAAGTTTTCTATTGCCACTTTACTCCCCACATTCCACTTTACTATTTTATCATAAAATTTCTAGCTTGCTTTATCTTTAACAGCTTAGCCTCTTTTTATTAATTCATATGTTTAGTACCAGACCAGTCACTCACAGAACCAGGCTTCTAAACACCGAATTGCAAATAGGTTTGGTTATGAGAATCAGTGCTGCAAAATAACAGTGGCTTAAATAGATAGAGTTATTTTTTTTAATTTCATATAAAAAGTCAGATTTAGGCTAAATGGAGCTCCACAATGAACAGATTTCCAGGCTTTATTGTCCTGAACACGTAGATTCCATTTTCTACTCCATGAAAGTTGCTCTACTTTTTGTCATCATGACTGCATTCTATCCAGCAGAGAGGAAGATTTAAAAAAAACAACAGGATTCACCATTTGCCTTGTGAGGGACATAGTCTTCATGACGTGTATGTGGCATATTTGCACATATACAAATACTAGTCCACTTTAGGAAAAGATAAAATCGTGTGTGTGTGTGTGTGTGTGTGTGTGTGTTTTGTTTTGTTTTTGTTTGGGGGCCATTTTCTGTCATGCTCAGGGCTTATTCCTGTCTCTCTGCTCCTGGATCACTCCTGGAGGGACCATATAGGATACTGCAGATCAAACTAGGTTGGTGGTGTGTAAGGAAAATGCCCTGCCCTCTGTACTATCACTTTGTCCTATTGTAGGGGATCATGCTAAAAGAAATAAATCAGAAGAACACAGACAAATACCAGATAAGTTCACACATATTTAGAAACAAAGCTAAAGAACAGGAAAATAAAACAAAACTCCTTGGAATCTACAGCAGAACCTAGGTTCTCTGAGGAGAAGAGTAGGGTCAAGGGTAGAGTTTTTTATTCTCCCCAGACTTGCACCAAATGCTGGAAAGTAACCTCTGAGACTTCCACATACAATCAAGTGTTCTACTGCTAAATTATATCCCTGCTCTAGAGGAGTCTCATGAACCTTTACCCCTAAAACGCATAGTATTGCAAACCAATGAAACCTGGATTAAAAAAAAAATTTTTTTAAAAATCCAAAAAATGACAACAAAAAACCCATGTTTAGTGCCTTGACTATTATTTACATTTGATTATCTGACAGAAGCAGAAGTTTTATGGGATATGCATCCCAATTCCCCAAGATCCCCATGGGTTTGCTTTAGGAAAATTGGACAATGTGGCTTCTAGAATACAAAGTCCTGCCAAACTGAGGTTACCAGAATCAGAGTGTCCTTCACCATGTCCAGCTGTCACTTAAGCACATTCCCCCTTTTGGTCCCAGGGTAATTCCTTAATCTTAGACAAACCGTACAACTGCAGACATGATAAAAACAAGATGTTTTGTCTTTTAATGATGGGAAAAACCTTGAACATTTTTATTAAGTTCAGAAGAATTTTGTATTTTGGGCCTTGAGTAAGTTGGAAGTCTTACTGGTCCACTGAATCTGTTTTGGAAAACAGAACCAGGGGAAAGGAACTTACAGAGATATACTTAGGTTGCTGGCCTTGGAGATAAACTTTGAAAAATGATCAGAGGTTTCCAAAAATGTGTTTAAAAGTTTTGGAATTAATGAAGTCATAAATTAATAAGATCTTATACATCAAATTAATTATTCTCTTTCTGTTTGGATTTTGTCATGATTCATTATTAACTAGCTTATCACTTTACTTATGTACAAGAACTTTATTTATGTTCAAGAAAATTATCACTTAGAAGAACATAAAACATTAGAAAGCTAATATGACCTGGCCAGCTCTTGGCCTCTCTAATCTGTGCATCTGGTCTCAAAACAAGGTCGCGGTGCATGGACATTAAAAGCAGAGCTCCTCTTTTAACTCTCTGATCTGCTCTTCCAGCTCTGTACATTGTATCGCTAGATCGAACACCTCTTTAACTTCTAATGAGGTTTCATGACTGCTTTTGATCATAAAAAGGAAAATATAAGAATTTTCATTTTAAAGGTAGATTCAACTACTTTTACATAAGAAGGATTTTAAGAACTTTAGTACCACAATCAGAATCAGCATTATTTCTGTTTTAGCCAATTTTTTAACCTTCATCTTTAACACTTCATTTATGCTAGTGCCGTACAGAGAGCCCCTTTAGAGTAAATTGCCTACTGTGTTAGACAGAAAAGGGCCTCCCAAGTGCTCAAATGCCCCTCGTTTTAAAAAATTAAATGAAACAAATAAAATTGTTGCATACTATTTATTTTTCCTTTTTATTAAAATGGAAAAAGTAAAATAAATGTTATTCTCCTTCAGTCTGACTATAGAAAGTTATACAGTAACTTCAATACTTAAATAGAAAAAGAGACAAATAAAAATCATAATGAAATACAAATAATCTAAATAGAACTACTGAATGCAACTAAAGCAAGAGGAGCTGAATTCTAAAAAAAGGCAACTCCTGGAAATACATATAAATAATTAGCCATGATAGCAATGTAATAAAAATTTAAGTCACTGGAAATTATTGTATTTCCAAAAAAGTATTGAAAAAATGAAGTCATTTAACAATTTTATTTTTAGTATTCCTAACTTCAACCTTTTGCTGAATATGAGAATGTAACTTTTAATAGCTATTACATAATCATGTAGATGTTGACATTAATTAAAGCATTTGCGATTCTTAATAACATATTGAATATATTCCTAGTAAGTAATAAAATATAAACTTTCTACATAGTTCTTAACAGTTTTATATACAAAAGCATGAAGTAAACATATAAACAGTCACAACTATGTGAAGCTTCTTCCCAGGACATGAGACTGAACAACTTGGAGAAAGTCTTTAATTCACAGCCATTTATAAATCATAATTTTGTAGCACTGATATTGAACATACTTTGTATACCTCCCATGAATGTTGCACATGTGATTCCTACCAGCCCCCTAAGATCCAACAAAAATAAATTAAATAATGATAAACAAGATTTTATTCAGCAGGGTTGAGCTTTGTATAGCTTATATCATTATAATGTTAAGATTTTTAAATATTCTCCAAGTGTTCATTTTTTTCTTGTTGGATAGAAAATTGACCTCACCAAGAATACAGAATGTAAATACATTTAAACTGATAGAAAATACTTAAATTTGGTTACTTTAAGAAAATATTTATTGAATTGTATAATAATTTTTGTATTTGAATCTATACTTTTATGTATATAAGGGGTAACTGTGTTTCTCTAAGATCTCTTTTCTAATTACATTACAAAAGTTACATCTCCAAATTCATTCAATAGAAATTCATATTTTAACACACATTTCTTCCCCCCCCCCCCCCCCCCCCCCCCCCCCCCCCCCCCCCCCCCCTTTCAGTCTATAGGCATGATCATGTGCAGAGCTGTTCAGCCTGAGATCTCGGAATAATGGCAAAGGCAGTCATATTTTTTGAGCTATTTTTCAATATTTAAAAATGCCTAGAAAAATCAAATTCCTGCTACGATTTTATCTTATTAGTTTCCTCAGTTTTATAGGTCTTTCACAAAACAGAACATCAAATTAAGTAATACTTTTATGTCTCCTTCCAGCAGATTCACCTCCCCTGGTTCTTTGGCACAACTTCCATTCCTAACGTTCCTTAGAGATTTACCAGACTTTTTAACAAAGAACAAATAAAATAATTATGGTACATTAGGTAACTTTCTCTAGACATAATATTTTGAAGAACAAGATCCGTAGTTAAAATGATTAACAAGATAGCTTAGAAGTGAGAAAGTTTCAATCACTTATCTGGTTTGGTTTAGCATTCTAGAGTTCTAAAGAGGTCAAGTGTATTTCCAAGGCCATGTAACTGGTTAATGTTAGAGACAGGATTAAGTCCTGGATTTCTGATGAAAACCTACCATATTTTTCATGATATTAATGCTGACTTCAGCAAGGGCAGCATTAAATACTTAGCACATAAGTGGTGTGAAGGTCGTTTTCTGTGATTAGAGGCGAGAGGTTGCCTTCATTCTCCAAAGATTGTGAGATCATCTGCCTGCCTGCTTGTATTCCAGGACATTGCTGGCAGAGCAGAGCTCTCAGCAAAAGGCTAGAGACAAAATGCTGGTGAAGCATTTTGACAGATTTCCCTGAGAACAAGCCTGTGTTGTCTGTGACTGCTGAGTTACACTGTGATGATTGTGGTTTGCAATGATGTCCCTAAGGCACTGCAGGTTCTCAGGATGTAATCTTAAGTATCAAAGGGTTATTGTATTTGAATGCTTTTAACATTTAGTAAAAGTGATAGAGTTCTAAAGTGATAAATGGTAATTCTCAGTCAAACAAAGCTTATTTAACTGAATTTTAAAATAGGTTTTATGGACTATAATTTAATAGGTGATTCAAGATATATAGTCATGCTGCTTAAGAAAACAGTTTATCACTGTCTTCAGGATCACTGTCTTCCTGTTCATCATCAATTTGCTTGAGCGGGCACCAGTAACATCTCCATATGCCCTGTCTCATGCAAGTAGAGCCCAACGACACCTGCTTGCTCCAGGAACATAAAGAGCCTCAAACCATTCTATCAGGTCATGGGAATGAGGTCTATAATTGTTACTGGTATTGGGCATATCAAATATGACATAGATAGCTTGCCAGGCTCTGCCGTGCAGGTAGCATACTCTTGTAGTCATCTCTAAATCCAGCATTTATTGATGAACCGCGCCGTGAACCGGGCTGTGATAGGCTGATCTGCTGGGTGGGGTTCTGACGAGGGGAAGTCCAGCATGTGGAAAACGGAGGCCCTCATGGAGTGGGGGGTCAATCTGGCTTGTTGCAAGGCTCTGCTGGGGTGGCGGGCCAGGGCTAGAACCCGCCATCCCTCCCAGGCGCCTCGTGAGCGGCTGGGCACAGGGAAGAGCTAGCAGCAGCTCTGCCCCATGTCTGTGAGTCTCTGGATCAGCATACCTGGACTGGATTTAAAAAAGACTGCTGCAGGGTGGATCTCGATGAGCTGGGCTGTTATAGGCTGGTCTGCTGGGTGGGGTTCTGATGAGGGGTAAGTCCACATGTGGAAAATGGAGGCCTTCATGGAGTGGGGGTGTCGTCTGGCTTGTTGCGAGGCTCTGCTGGGGTGGCGGGCCAGGGCTAGAACCCGCCATCCCTCCCGGGCGCCTCGTGAGTGGCTGGGCACAGGGAGAGCCAGTAGCAGCTCTGCCCCATGTCTGTGAGTCTCTCAAGAAAATAGTTTATAGTTGTTATAATAGTTTTTACTTTTGCCACATTGGCTTTTGGTGACTATTATTGAATGAATATAACTGATAATTTAGACTTCTTGACGTGTTCAGTTTTCTTTGCTTCCTTAAAGCAAGTTAAGGGCTAGAGATGATGGGTGGGATAGTTGCCTAGCATGCAGCTGGCCTAGGTTGTGTCCCCAGCACCACATATGGTTCCCCAATACCCATCAAAAGTTATCTCTGAATAGAGCCAGGACTAAGCACTGAAAACAGCTAAACAAACAAACAAAACGCTCCAAGCCCAAAATATAAACAAGAAAACACTGTTAACTCATCAATTATGCATCCGTTCAATAAGTTCGTTGAGCACCTACTCTGTGCCAGATTTATGCTAGATACTGGTGAGATACAGATGGGTATAAACAGATTATAAAACTTAGTGACTATAAAGATATCCATGATGTTCTTCTAAGAAATTGACCAAACTCTCCTGAAATTTGTATGGAATAATAAACCCCACGAATAGATAAAGCAATCCTTGGGAAAAAGAATATGGGAGGTATCACTTTCCCCAACCTCAAACTCTACTACAAAGCAGTCATAATTAAAACGGCATGGTATTGGTATAGAGACAGACCTGTAGACCATATGGAATAGAACTGAATATCCTGAAACACGCTCTCAAATTACAATCACTTAATATTCGATAAAGGAGCAAAAAATATAAAGTGGAGCAAAGAAAGCCTCTTCAACAAGTGGTGCTGGGAAATCTAGGTAGTTACATGTAAAAATGAACTTAGACCTCCTTCTAATACTATGCACAAAAGTCAGATCAAAATGGATTATAGATCTCAACATCAGACATGAATCGATCAGGCACATTGAAGAAAACACAGGAAAAACACTCTAGACATTGAAACTAAAAGCATCTCCAAAGACAAAACACCACTGACAAAGCAAATAGAAGCAAAGATAAACAAATGGGATTATATAAAACTGAAAAACTTCCAGCACCTCAAAGAAATGGTGAACAAGATACAAAGACAATCCACAGAGTGGGAAAGAATATTCACCCAATACCCATCTGATAAGGGGTTAATATCCAGGATATATCAGGCACTGGTAGAACTTTATAAGAAGAAAACAGTCAACCCCATAAAAAATGGGGAGAAGAAATGAACAGAAGCTTCCAAAAAAAAAGGAATTCAAATGGAACTTCACAGGCCAAAAGGCATGTGGAAAAGTGCTCTTCATCATTAATTGTCAGGGAGATGCAAATCCAAACAACAATGAGGTATCATCTCACACCACAGAGACTGGCACACATCCAAAACAGCAAGGACAATCGGTGCTGGCATGGATGTAGGGGAAGAAGGTATCTCATCCACTGTTGGTGGGAGTGCCGACTGGTCCAGCCCCTTTTGGAAAACAATGTAGACATTCCTCCGAAAACTAGATATTGAGCTCCCATTTGACCCAGCAATACCACTCCTGGGAATATACCCTGGAGACCCAAAAAAACATAGCAGAAACACTATCTGTACTTATTTATTCATCACAGCTCTATTCACGATAGCCAGAATCTGAAAACAGCCTAAGTGTCCGAGAACATAGGGACTGACTAAAGGGGACTGGAGTGATAGTCCAGCGGGTAGGGTGTTTGTTTGCCTTGCACGTGGCCGACCTGGGTTCGATCACTGGCATCCCATATGGTCCCCTGAGTATCGCCAGGAGTAATTCCTGAGTGCAGAACCAGGAGTAACCCCTGAACATTGCCAGGTGTGATCCAAAAAGCAAAAAAAAAAAAAAAAAGAAAAAGAAAAAAAGAGGACTGACTAAAGAAACTGTGATGCATCTACAAAATGGAATACTATGCAGCTGTCAGAAAAGACGAAATTATAAAATTTACCTGCAAATGGATGGACATGGAGACTATTATGCTGAGTGAAATTAGTCAGAAGTAAAAGGCCAGATATAGAATGACTGTATTCATTAATGGAATATAAATATATACCAGTGTTTTACTAAGTGTGAGAAATGGTAATGTCAGACTAGAACTCACCATTGAATATACACAAAGAGACTTAAGTGATAAACCATAAATGTTGTAGTCAAGCCACAATGTGTTAAAGAGAGAGAGATACAGATACAGAGACAGAGACAGAGAGAGAAAGAGAGGAAAGAAAAGGTGCCTGCTACAGAGGCAGGCTGGGGGTGGGTGGGAGGGAATGTGGGGACATTGGTGATGGAAATGAGCACTGGTGGAGGGATGGGTGATGGAACACTGTATGACCGAAAACCATTTATGAACACCTTTGTAATTGTATATCTCACAGTATAATAAAAATAATATAATAAAAAATTAAAAAAATTAAAAAACTTAGTGACTGGAATTTATAACACAGATGAATGTAAAATTCATTCATCCTTGATGAATGTTAGTTGTAGAGATAACATGTTTGGCAAAGGCAGATTTTATGAAGTTGATGCTATCAGGAGGGATTTCTCAGTGAAGAAATAAATAAATAGAAGTCTGAAAAAATAACCTTTTAATAAGGGGAAAAAAACAACAAAGACTTCCAGGGGCAACAACACATGCAAAGACCCTCTGTGACAAGAGGTGGATCAATAAAATAAAGATATGGGCTGGGGAAACCATATAGGGGTTAGGGTGCACGGCTTTGATCCCTTTCACCACATGACCTCACACTCCAGCACCAGCAATTATAACCCTGGAGACTGCTGGTATCTACCAGGGGTAGCTTTGGTGGCACATGGCCCAAGTTCATCTCATTTCTCAATTCTTGCATTGAACAATCAAGATGGTTGACCAAGAATCACCTGCAGTAACTCCTGGTCTCCCTGAGCACTACTTGGGATGCATCCTTCAAAAAATTTAAAGTTAGGAGCCAGAGTAATAGTACTGTTTGTGGGACATTTGCCTTAAATGTGGAAGACATGTTGGATTTCGGCTTCATTATGATACCTTAAGCACCACCAGAAGTAATTCCTGAGTGCAGATTCAGGAGTGATCCCTGAGCATCTTTGGGTATGACCACAAAAGCCACACACACAGAAAGGATTTAAAGATAAAATAAAATTACTAGAATGAAGGCTGTCTATCTGACATGCAAAGAAAGCTGTAGGTTGCTAAATAAGAGAATGTGAGTTGGGTTTGGGCCCTGTATAACTTGCAGGCAGTAAATCATTTCTGTGCTCATCTGTGGTACGTAGAGAAACGAAAAAGTGCTGTACTAATATTTACAAACCCTTGACTTTCAGTTACAAAATTGAGGTTAGCAAACGGCAGAGGAGGTGAGAAGGGATAATGAGATAAATTTGAAGTAATATTAGGACATCGGTGTGGAGTTTTAGGCACTTTGATGATGATGACGTGTGGCATTAAGATCATACATGTTAGGGGCAGGAGCGATAGTCCAGAGGGTAGGGCGTTTGCCTTGCACGCAGCTGACCGGGTTCGATCCCTGGCATACCATATGGTCCCCGAGCACCACCAGGAGTAATTTCTGAGTGCAGAGCCAGGAGTAACCCCTGAGCATCGCCGGGTGTGACCCAAAAAGCAAAAAAAATAATCATAAATGTTAATACTATTGTAAACATATTTTCTAAAATGTTATAATAGTTATAAAGTTATAGTGATTGATTAATATTTATAAGACAGACTGAAAGACAAATTATTTTTTAAACCAAACACACTTTTATTTGTGAGGAACCATACCATACTCCCAACTCTATATGGGGGATCACTCTCAGTGCCATGAGGTGCCAGGGATCAATTTGAGCCTCTAGAATAAAGAGCATGCACTCAGCCTATTAAAGGAACATGCATTCAGCCTATTAAAAGAGCATTCACTCAGCCTATTGCTGTAGCCCTCAAAATGGAGACTTTTAATAATAGAGAGTTATCTTACCAGTTGCAACCACCAGACTCAATTACATTAAGAAAAGAGCTAATAAAACAGAAAGGAGGAATAGATAATACAACAATAATACTTGAGGTTTTCAATATCTAATTTGCTATAATAAATAAATAGGAGAACTACAAGAAAACAGATCAAAAATATAGAAAATCAACTAGGCCTAATAGTAATCTATACTATGTTCCATAAGAAATAGCCCCCAAAGAGTAGAACACACATTCTTCTCAAGTGCTCATAGATTTCACTTTATGCAATTAAACAAGGATTAATGAATTTTAAATGTTTAAGTTCATATACAATGTGTCCCTTTATTCATAATGGTGACAAATTTTAAATTAAATCTCAGAACATTTAGAAGATTTGTACATATGTAGAAACTAAATTATATCCTTCAATGGGCTGAAAGAAAATAGAGTGGGCAAGGTGCTTGTTTTGCAAACAGCTTACTTAGGTTTGGACCCTGAAGTCAACACTGAATATGTTCCTCTGAGCACTGTGAGGAGTGATGCTTGATCACAGAGCCAGAAGCAAGATCTGAGCACTAATCTTGTGCTGGCCTGAGTTATGGCCCACCCCACCAAACAAAACAATAAATGATACCCCTCTTAAGAGCATTATATATGGTACCCTAAACCCTACAAGGAATAATTCCTGAGCACAGAACCAGTAGAAAGCCCTAAGATTCACTGGGTGTGGCTCAAAATAAAAATATCAATAGCAACTCTAAAAGAAAATAGAAACTATGTACTGAGTTTAAATGTTAACTCAGTAATTAAAAAACCATCAGAGAAAAAGCTGAACCAGATGATTTCACCAGTGAACTCTACGTGCTCAGTCATATTATACAGTACATTGTGGTACAATATGAATGCTTTACCAAGAGGGGAAATTCTAAATTTGTAAGAAATTTTCTTGTTTAATGTATTAATAATATTATTAATAATATTTCAACTGTCCTCCTCCAGCAAGACAATATACTACAAATTACATTATGATAGAGGAGAGGGAGAGTGGGGATATTTAATTTGAGATGTCTTAAATGTTAATAGTTTAATAGTTTTTCATTTTATTTGTTTTATTTTCAAGATTTTGTTTATTGTAAATAGTGTTTCAATAAACAGAGATATGTTGTTTAGAGATGTATCATTGGGAAGATATATCTTTTTAATACCTTCAGATACTTCAAGGAATCACCAGTCTTTCAAAAATTCTTTGGATACTGAAGTTAAAGGAATGCTTTTTCTTTTTCTTTTCTCCTTTTTTTTTGCTTTTTGGGTCACACCCCGCAATACTCAGGGGTTAATCCTGGCTCTGCACTCAGGAATTGCTCCTGACGGTGCTTGGGAGACCATATGAGATGCTGAAGAATGAACCCGGGTCAGTTCGTGCAAGGTAAATGCCCTACTTGCTGTACTATCATTCCAGCCCCAAAACTTTATGAGTCATTCTGAAAATTCACTATTACCTTGATACCAAAGCAAGAAAAGGATACTTAAGAAAAAAGTGTAGCCCAATATACCTCACAAATATTTTACAAAAGAATAGTTAAATAATCAATATTTTAAAAAATCATATTTAAAAGGTCATACAGCAAAATAAGGTAGGACTTATTCCAGACATTCAAGGTTGTTTCAACATATGAAGAAAAATAAAATCATTTATGATTATTTGGGTGGATATGTATGTTTTAAAAACAGTCTTTTAAATCTATGACAATTACCAGCCAATCTTTAGGAATAGCTGCTGGAAAGGGGAGCCCAGATTGCAGGTCTCCCCATGGGGACCATTGTAGAATTGACATTACTTAAGTCAACCATCAAACGCCATTTGCCTGATTTTTTTTCTTTTCTTTTTTCCTTTTTGGGTCACACCCGGCAATGCTCAGGGATTACTCCTGGTTCTGCACTCTGGAATTACTCCTGGTGGTGCTCAGGGGACCATATGGGATGCCAGGGATTGAACCCGGGTTGGCCGCATGGAAGGCAAATGTCCTACCTGCTGGACTATCACTCCGGCCCCTGCCTGATTTTTTTCTGTTCCACAAAAAACAGGAGAATTCCATTCTATAGAATGGAATTCCATAGGAAAAGGAGCTTTTATCAGGCACAAAAGTCAGTTTTCTGATAATGATAAGTTGTTTGTGTATCATATTGTGTCTTCCAAAGCATATAGTGGTGCTCGGCTGCGTCAGCAGGTGGCAGACTTGTTTACACCCTTGATTCTGTCCCATGGGCCCTGGATGTTTGATGATCTGACAAAGGAAAAGACTGGGCCCTCTGAGACGAACCCAAAGCCATGGCAGAGCCTGGCAAGCTACCTGTGGTGTATTTGATATGCCAAAACAGTAACAATAATGGTCCTCATTCCCAACGAATGAAGATGTTACTGGCGACCACTTGAGCAAATCAGTGAGCAACGGAAGATAAGTGATATATTATAATATGTAATATATTATATGCATATATATTCATAATATATTATATGCATATAATCTTCTATTTTTAGTCATGAAAGGGAAAGAACTTCCAACACATATAATCACATAGATGGTGCTGTTACAGAAGGTTGAGACTTTTTTGGGTCCTTGTGAAAGGCCTGTAAGATTAGCATAGAGTACCAACCACTATATGTTTTCTGTATTATGGTTCATTTATTAACTGCTCTATGTTTAACAGCTCATGTAAATATATCCCAATAGGCTGCGTCTGTTCCACAGAAATAGGAACCTTGTGTCCTCAGCAGAATCCTTATTGTTGTCCCTCTTATTTCCTTCTCTTCTTCCTCCCTGCCACGCTGTTGTTGTTACATGATGCTCACCACTTCTTTTCTTTCTCCACAGCATGCTGCTGTCACCCTTCTTTTTTAGTTTAGCGGTAGCAACAATAGTGGTAGTAGCAGCAGCAGCAGCAGTAGCAGCAGCAAGGGTTTCTTTACATGACCTGGGTTTATACACATTATGTATGCCTGGCCCTTTGTTATTTCTGCTATCTGATTGAATATATCTTATGGAGTCTATTAATCAGAATAACCAATTCGATTTCATATGCAAATGAGTGTGTTGGGTGAATGTGGGATAACAACTCAGAAAGCTCATTCCTGTATTATAAACATTTCTAAGATGATCTCTCTAATGCTTTTATAGAACTAAGGTCTGGGGGATAATCAATCATATCATATATGCATTTAAAAGGTATACAAGAAGATCTCTTCTACAATTTTGCAAATGTGGATGGTAGGAAGACTATTCCAATTACATATGGAAATTAGGGTGTGCAATATGATCCATTAGAGTCTTGGCTCCTCCTTCTTATTTCTGGTTCCTTCCTGTTGATTTCCTCTAATGTTTTCCTCTCTGGGACTGGATTCCCTAAATTCTTTTGGGGCTAGGGAGTGAAGGTCTGACTTCTGATATTACTACTGCTGAAAATAAATGATATTTTCTTTCAGAGCAGTGGGACATCTCTCCTTCTTCTTTGTCACAGGATGGAAGAAGAGGGTAAGTCCTATTGCTGTTCAAGTGGGCAATGGCAGAGTAGCAATAGGTAGAAAGGAATTGGATACTTTAGGAGTATTCTCGGGTTCCTGGGGATTCTAGGGAGACAAACCAAAAATTAAGAAAATCCAAGAATCTAAAAAATTCTTGAATTCTTGAATTCTGGGGAGACAAACTAAAAATTAAGAAAGCAGTAAAACAGTGGGAGTTTTATCTCTGCTATGAAGGGGGACCCTCTTATATTGGTGTAAATTGTTAAAAGTGGGATATACTTATACATCAGAATATGAGGTCACTACCCATGTACTTAATAGGAGGTTTTGAAGAGCTACTTAGGCTGTTGAAGAATACTTGGTATTCTCTGTCCCTGAGGTCAACATTGAAGTCTGGATTCTCAGTCTCTAATGTCCAAGAGCATCTGAGCCAGAGTTTTTCACCCCTGAAGGTGTGGACCAATCCAGCTCTTTACCTGAGTTTGACACACCCCACTCAACATTCTAGGAAGCTTGATGATTGTGGAACTAGAGAGACAGACAAGAAACAAGTCCTTTCAGAGAATGTGTAATTCTGGCGAATGGGCTTCATTCTGATCAACTTTAACTAAGGTGAAAGTGCCTAGTTGACAAAGAGGTTCCGAGAAAGAACTTGGGGCTCAGAGAGTAGCTGCTAAGAAAACTATCTTGTTATAAACTGTTAGGATGAGCTGAGTCAAAAACCATGTCTTTGTAGCAAGAGATTCTCAAAGTCAAATAACAGATCTGGGCAGATGTAGGGTCTCTGAAATCAGTGGCTGAGTGATGAGCTTTGAAACATAGCTAGAAGGAGAAACTATGCCAAACTTCAGAGTTTTTTGACTAAAATTCCTGATTTGTATCTTTTAAGTCTTATATTCTTTCTACTTTTCCTGGTGATTGTGGTCACCATGCACAAAGTAGACAGTTAGAGAAGGGCCATTGTCACTTTACAAGTCACAAGGCTGTCCCAAGCTGGGAATTATTTCCTGGAGAAGGGTCTTAGCCATTTCATGTGCCCTTTCAGTCATGGCAAGAATGCATCTAACTCAGTAAAGGGGTTTACCAGGACCAGCAGATATTCAAACTCATCTCGTGGGAATAATTGAGTCCAGTTGCCCATTCTCTCTGAGACATGTGCCATGCATCTGTGAACTGCCGATTAAATTGGGTTGCCTGAGCCCTCTGTGGTTGTTATGAGCACAGATTTCACGTCCCTGGCATACCTGTTCCAAATTCAAAGAGTTTAGCTATTTTTCCAGTAAAATGAGAGAAAAACTGAGAATTTAGTATTTGTCCCTGTGCAAATGAAGGAATTGTGTAGGTCGTTGATGTCCTTCCTCAGGAGAGATTAAACAGGTACAGATTGTTACCCTGCCAGAGGCACCCTTTCCTATTTTTATATCTTCTTTTGTATAGAAATGGTAAATATTCCTGATATCTGGTTGCTAACTAATCAAGCCAAGACAGTGCTAAGTGCCTTGACTTTGCAGCTGTCTTTTGTCTTTCGGATTTCTTGAACTGTCCTTTGGTTTTCTAATACAACTTCATTATTGTCTTATTGATAACCTTAGCAATGCATAACTGCAGCCCTGAGGGCAGACATATAGTTTCCAATCGTTTAAGTAGTGCCTGAGAGCAGTACTTAATAGAGCTTTCTTTTGTTGTAAAAATGCTCCTTTTCTTCCAAATGGCAGTAAGGGCACAAAGTATCATAAAAGCATCTGTGTAGTTTAAGAAGTGACTTGTCCTCACTTAGGTCTAGGTTTCTGGTCAGGGCTGTGTGTTCTGCTGAGCTGAACATTGTGGAGGCGGCAGGACTTTACTGGACTGCAATGGGAGTGGTGACTGCATATCCAGACTTACAGAGACCTTATTTTACAAAGTAACACAATGAAGTCTGGATTTTCCAAAGGGCTTTAAGATCAGGTCCCCAGGCATATGATGTTCTAGGTTTGGAGTCAAGAGTGTTCCCAGCTGTGTGAGGAGTCCAAGTATAGACAGTAAGCAGAAGGATCTAAAGAAATAGATGGATTAAAGGTAGTATGTGGCTTTAAAGTCAGGTAAGGATTTTCTAAAAAGCCTGACATCAGAGGAGGTGGCTGTTAGCCACCCAGGGATTGTCACTGGCTTCTAGGAGTGCCATTATTTGGTGAGGGGTTAGACTAAAGTTCCTTTCAAATAGGTCTCCTATTTGGTCTCCTATGCCAGCAAAGCAGTGGGAGGTTACTGCTTTCAAGATTGCTAAAGCTATGTTTAATATTTCAGAAAGTTAGAGCTTGAAGGGCTTATTAGGTTGTGTTAAAAGCTAGAGCTTCTGTTAAAGCTTCTTTTAAGATCTGAGAGGCATCTTGTTTTCTTGCCCCCAAGAGTGACTTTCATGAGTTTTTTCTTTATCCATGTTTCATAGCCCATAGTTAGGGTCTTGTTAAACCCTAAAAGGCTTGATATTACCTTTTGGTTATGGGTATGGAATATGAAGTATCATCTGAATTTTTTTTTCTGTTTCTTCGTGGTTCCTGGGGTAAACATTACTCCCAGGTACCTAATTTGTTTATTGAGCTTCATTTTACTCCTTGTAGTTTTATATCCCTTAGATGACATAAAAATAAAGAGGTCAATGGTATTTATCATGGCTCCTATGTTATAGGAGAGAAGATTAACAGATCATCCACACATTGTATGGTCTTTTCCTCCTTTTAACTACAGATAATCCAAATGTCTGCTAAGAGCTTATACAAATAAATGAGCACTATTGCAAAAACCTCAGGAAAATACTGTTGAGGTTAGATATGTGCACAGCTCTCCCATGTCGCATTATTGTGAGACTTTGCTCTGGGAATGCAGAAGAAGGCAGTCTTTAACTTTAATGCTGTCAATCATTGGGATGAAGGAAGAATATGTCCCAAGGGTGGTATGGGTTTGGCAATGCATGGGGTCAACATTTTCATTTATTGCCCTTAAATCTTGCACCACTCTTCATTCCCCATTAGATTTTTTACCACCAAGATGGGAGGATAACTTGGGAATTCACAGGTCTTCACAGGCTGATAACCAGGAGCTTGTCAATTGTCAGATGGAACCTAGAGCATTTCACAACTTGCTGTAACAGTACTATAGGTGAACATAGAAAGTCTTAAACTAAATAGAAGAAGAAGACAAGGTCATATATTGTGTTTCCAATTACATGAAATGTTTATTAAGGCAAATGCATAGAGACATAAAGTAGATTAGGAATTGCTAGGGACTGGAGGAGAGGACTGAACAGTGGTTGCTATGTTCTGGAATTAGTGGTGATGCTTGTTTAATCTTGAAAATATATGAACAGACACTGCATTTTTATACCTTAACTGTAAATTTTATAGTATATGAAATACATATAAATAAAACGATAGAAGTATAAGAGACTCAGAAAAAGAGATGAGATAGTGTTTGCTTTGAAGATGGAAAGAGTGGAATTAGATCTAGAAATGCAGGAGGCTTCTAGAGACCGGAAAATGTAAGGAAACATGTTTTCTTTTTTTTCTGGAATGGAAATCAGCCCTGCCATGCTTTGATTATAGCTCACTGAAAGCCATACAAATTCTAACCTTCAGAAGTCAGAGAAAATAAATTCTCCCATCTCCATCTTTAAATAATTCCAATGATTTTAAACTATTAAGTTTGTGGTACTTTGTTACAAAAGAACAGAAAAATAACAATGCATTTAAGACATTTGTTCAATATGTAGTCCTGTATTCAGAAGGAAAATTGGAGCTAAAAATAAGACAGTGATTTCTAGGCTCTATTCTCACTAATTTATATATGTGTGAGAGAATTAATACATTTTATACTTATAGGTCTTTGAGGTTAATTATCACTGATTATTTACATTTTCATATGAGAATGGCACAAAGAGATTTAATAACTTCTCTGAGGTACAGAGCTATATGACAATGCAGGACATCTGGCCTCAGATTTGCGGTCACCTCTTACAAATATATCTGTGAATTATAGTCATGTAAGTGATAATTGGAGATATGTGAAAACACCCATTGAATTTAGCAAGTTGGAGTCCTCTGGTCACCTTTGTAAAAGTTCTTCTGGTTGGAGTAATAGGGCAAAAACCAGATTTTGTTCATTGGTGAATTAACATTAAGGAAGTGAAGACTACATATGCAGAAAACTTTTTTTTTTTGCAAAGGGATAGGGAAGGATGACAGCCTCTTTGGAAGGTGGCAGTTGGGACAAGTAGATTTTACATGGAAGTCTTGAAGATGGTTTAAAAATGTTGGGAAATTATGAGGGAGGAAGTGAGGAAAGATTGAAAAATGTGAGAAAGATGCCCACCTAAGAACATTGCAAAGGCAGGGCAGGGAAGGATCAGCACAATGGAGATATCAGCTTCCACAGGAAAGGGATATTTTCTTTATCAGAACAGCATGAAAGGAATTATAAATTTGGATATACTTCACATCAGGAGTATGCAGAGGCTTCTGAATGTTTCTACTCTGTTTTATCTGCTCTCAGGTTTGAGTCAAGGCTACATTCCGAGAATGCGTGAGTGGAAGATGGGTAGGTAGTTAGTGTTGTTGGATTGGTAGCCACAACATTAAATTACAAGTGTAAAGAGGGCTTGAATACTCCTTTTTTTGATAATCAAATAATCAGTTGAACACAGGGCAAAAGTATTACTTTTTGTTAGTTTCAATAGCCCATACAAGGGTAAATCTGTCTTACTACTATTTTAAGTCATTTACAAATTACTCTGTATCTTAGGCTTTTCATCACCTTTAACTATCACTATCACTATCTTCCTGTTCATCATCAATTTGCTCGAGCAGGCTCCAGTAACATCTCCATATGTCCTGTCTCATGTTAGTAGAGCCAAAGGGCATCTGCTCACTCCAGGAACATAAAGAGCCTCAAACCATTATATTAGGTCATGGGAATGACCTAACATAATTGTCACTGGTATTTGGCATATCAAATATGATATGGGCAGCTTGCCAGGCTTGCCATGCAGATGGCATACTCTTGTAGTCACCTCTAACTATGTTGTAAAATTCTTCTGGTTTGCCTTTTTTGGAGGTAGAGTGTGTGTGTGTGTGTGTGTGTTGTGTGTAGGGGTTTCCCAAGAAGTGCTCAGGGACCTATGATACACAGCTTTACCTATGATACGCAGCCAACTGAGCAAATGGTTCAGTGCAAGGTCCAGCAACATGTGGGAGCTATGTGGTGTCAGGAACCTGTACTTGGCACTCACTATGTATGAGCCCTAAACACTATGCTGTCTCTTCAGGCTCTAGTTTATTCTTGAGGTTTATGAAAGAATCAAGAAAAATCTTAAGAATATTTTATTGTGATTACATTACTTAGTTAATCAGAATTAAATAATTATAATGACTCAGTTTCCAAGAAATACAAGAAATTTATTCTAATGTATCTATGAAAGCAAATGATTTAGTCTCTCAAATCCTAATGAAAAAGGATCAGTTACTGGGAATCTGTTTTTAAAGTAGTAATAAAGGAGTTGGAGCAATAGTCTAGCGGTTAGGGCATTTGCCTTGCACGCCCAACCCAGGTTTGATTTCCCAGCATCCCATATGGTCCCCGAGCACCACCAGGAGTAATTCCTGAGTGCAGAGCCAGTAGTAACTCCTGAGCATAGTTGGGTGTGACCCAAAAATTAAAAAAAAATTCCACTCACCCCCCCACCAAATCACTTGTATCACTTGTCTTCCCACTGTTCATTGATTTGCTCAAGCAGGCACCAGTAACATCTCCATACATCCTGTCACATGCTAGTGTAGCCCAAGGGCATCTGCTCGCTCCAGGAACATGAAGAGCCTCAAACTATTCCTTCTGGTCCTGGGAATGAGGTTTATAATTGATAATGGTTTTTAGCATATCAAATACGACACTGGTAGCTTGCCAGGCTCTGCAATGTGGGTGGGATACTAGTAAGCTCTCATTTTGTGCATTTATTGATGAATTGAGATGGGGAAAGATGGGCTTTTCTTCTGGGTGGAGCTGTGACGAGCTGTGGAGTCTGGATGTTGAAAATGGAAACCCTCATAGTGCAATCCCCACCAAATAATCTCGAAAAATAAAAAATAAAAAAATTAAGTAGCAACAAAAAGATCTTACCCCACAAAAGCTGGAGAAGAGCTTCCTTAACCTCTCTTTAAAAAAATGAGGCTGTTAAATCTAATTTTTTAGAAGTTTAAATACCCATTATGAACAAAGTAAACATTCAAACTGGAGTGTTAAGTTCTGGTTAATGGGACTTTTCCTATGGAAATAGATAGTGAAAAAAAAGACTCAAGGATGACTGTGGACTAAGGCTAAAGAATCCTGCTCAACTTTGTTCCTGCCTGTAATATGCTTGTGGATGCGGCGAAGCTTTTCTCAGACCTTATTCCAATCCAGATGCTGCTAAAAATGTGGCCATTTAGCTACAGATGGAAATCACAGAGTTCAGAAGCATAGCAACGAAGAGAGACTCCCAAGAAAATCACCCAGCAACAATCAGAAAGTTGAAAACAAAGCAGCCCTGTAACCAAAACACAGACCAGAAGTGCTTAGACGCTCAGGAAAAGGAAACACTCCAGGCAAATAGATACTTTTTAGGTTCAGCTGCAAATGAAGACTTGCTCCTGCTCTCTGGGTTTGGTGGATGCCTACCATGCTTTGCCTGGAGTTGAAAATTCTACACTGAATAAGAAATACACTCTTCTTCAATGGATTAATGACAAGATATTTATGTAAGCCCTAATACTACAGTGTTAACTGAAAAGTTACCAGGGTAGCTCAGAGGATGGGGATTAGGGACTGTGTTTAATTTGAGATGTCTTTGGGGCTTTTGAGTGAAAATGCTCATTGGACAATTGGATTACTGGGCTAGAGTCTGAAGCAGACACTTTTAGTATATATAAAATATAATACCCATGTCAGACACACAGCTCCTCTGCTGCCCCAGAAGAGTTCCAGAACCATCCACTCCAGATTTACAGCTGCGCTGCTCGGCCAGCCCCACGTGGAAGCAATCCATGGAGCTGACCTCCTGGTAAGGCTAGCCAGCCCCTGGCTGAGTTCAACATTGCTCCAAGTGTTCATGCGCACGTGCGTGGAGGGACCACACTGGCTGGATTCGGAGCAGAGATTTGGGCCCTGCCCTTTCCTCCACCTCCATGCCAGCTTCCTTGGAAGATAGACACACCCACGCCAGACACACAGCTCCCTTGTGCGCGGCCGTGAAGCGGCCACACAATATTCTTAGGTAATACTGATTTTAGGATAAGGTCCTTCCCATGATCTTTCACATTTATACACTGTATACAGTTCTAGAAGTCAGGCAAGGCAGCAAAGGAAGGTGAACAGTTAGACAGGTTCTAACTGATGCCTGTCATCCCATTAGCCTAGCGGGAAGCCAGAGCAACCCACACATCATGTGGTTAGTCATTCTCAACATTCAGATTCCATAGTCCCTCAGGGAACCTAGCTTAAACCCGATCTTCCCCTATAAGTTTCATCAGTAAATGCTCGAGATGAGAGCTTTCTACTGATAGTATACCACCTACACAGCAAAGCCTGGCAAGCTACCCGTGTTTTATTTGTTATGCCAAAAACTGTAGCAATTATGGGCCTCAATTCCATGACCTGAAATATGGTTTGAGGCTCTTCCAGTTCCTGGAGCAAGCAGATGCCCTTGAGCTACACTTGCTTACAACAGGACGTATGGAGATGTTACTGGTGCCTGCTAGAGCAAATCAGTGAACAACGGGAAGACAGTGATACAGTGATATAGTGAAAATATATCACACACACACATATATATATATATAAAATATACTCAATATTAAATGATATATAGTGTCATAGCAGTGGAAGCCATGAGTTTGGAGAAAGTCATGAAAATGAGTTCAGAACTCTTACTACTATGAACTTTTAAAAGAAAGGAAAGGAAAGAATGAGGTAGTTAGAAGTAAATCAGCACATTGAAATATAAAAAAAATGGATAAAGACTGCACCAAGAAGTTCCAAAATATCTGGACCGAAATTTTATAGCAACAGAATTTGAACTGAAAGACAATATTGATGCTACTTCTCAGACCAGTTTAGAGCAGTTCTAGGAGAAAACTGAATAATCACAGTTGAGAAGTCAGGCAAGGCAGCAAAGGAAGTTGAACAAGTATAAAAAATGGATGAAAACCAAGAAGCTCCAAAATATCTGGACTGAAATTTTATAGCAGCAGAATTTGAAATGGAGGAGAATATTGGTGATACTTCTCAGACCAGCTTAGAGCAGTTCTGGGAAGAAACGGAATAAGCACAGTTGAGAAGTTAAGCAAGGCACAAAAAAAGGTGAACAAACAAATGTTTCTATGATATTGTAAAGAAGATTGTAGAAACTTTTGCATTTGAAGGGCCGTTTTTTCTCACAATCTTGTTGGTGACTTTTTCTGTAGTCACTTCAGGCTCCAATTCAAGACAGCATTTTCCCATCATTTAGCAAGACCTGTACTCCAACTTTGAAAAATAAGAAGGAATAACAGGAATAACAGGGAATGGACATTTGCCAGCTTTTTTTCATGCACAAAATTTTATTTCATTCCCACAACAATCTTTATTAAAGCTATCAATTTTAGCTCAAGGTTTGAAGCAATGAAAAGCACAGTATAATCTCAACTGTTATCAGTATATTTTGATTTTATACCCTCTGGAAGATCTTTCCTTTATTCTTACTTATGGGTCTTTAGGGTTTGAAAAGTCTTGGACCATTGACTGTGATCTTTGATTATGGGAAGATATTTGGTATCTTTCATCTTACCTTCTCTTATAAGTGGCATCACCAGGATCATTACCTACATCAAGTTGCCCATTGACAGGATACAGTTCTCACCACTCAGCTAGTCCAACTTCTGCCAATCCCAAATAACCGTTTAAACAAGAGTTTCTTTCACTCTCTGTTTCTTTTCTTTGTCCTTCGTCCACAAACTAAAAAAGATCTTAGCATATCTGAAGCTGTGCCCAATTCTATGTTTTTTTTTTTTGCAAATGGAAAAATGGATTCCCAACAATTATATTGAGTTGCTCACCTGTTGCTCACTTTCTTGTTTCATATCAGATTAAATTATGAGAAGCTGCCAACTTTAGAGTCAGAAAATTAAATGCCAAAAATTCCATGCAGATCATGGGCCGGAGCGATAGCCCAGAGGGTAGGGTGTTTGCCTTGCACCGCGGCCGGCACATGCCGGCCTGGGTTCGATCCACGGCATCACATATGGTCCCCCGAGCACCGCCAGGAGTAAGTCCTGAGTGCAGAGCCAGGAGAAACCCCTGAGCATTGCTGGGTGTAACCCAAAAAAAAAAAAATTCCATGCAGATCTTAAACTTCATGGATAAAATGAAGGAAAGTTTCTTTTGCATATTATAGCTCTTAAGATTTCTGTTTTTACATAACTAGGGATGGTCATTTTTATTTTAATGTTCAGACTACATACTAACATTTATAAACACGGTATTCCCCAAACGTATATATTAACTGAGGAAACTGACAAAATTCTTATACCTAAGAAACTGAATTTTTGCAGTACCATTTTGACATGTGGAAATATGAAGGATAGGTTTTGCAGCCTACCTGTGAGTTTTTTTTTAAAATAGGGAATACACCCAGATATTCTGGGACAGGGGGTGGAGGATGTGCCCAGGGCCTGGGTTACTCTGACCCATGTATCTGACAGTACAGTGCTTGGCTGTGAAAAGCAGTGTTTGGAGCCATCTAGAACCACATCCAGTCATACTGGGAGGCCCTAAAGCATTGAGGACTGAATTCAGGATCTTGTTCATGCTGAGCATGTGATCATTTGAACCAAATTCATGGTGCCATAAGACACTTAAATTGGGTCTCTGCGTTGTTGTATAGTATAACTGATACAAATTCACAACTATAGCTAAACCTTAACCCATTTTCAATTTCCCAGGCATGTGAACAAAAGCAGTATTTACTCTAAGTATCAAGCTGTGTGTTCATGTTGACAAAAACATTAAGATTAAATCACATAGCTAAACACCTACTTCTTAAAATTTGGTTTAAGAGTTCATTTAAATAAATTTCCATTTTCTGGAGGATCATATTTTTTAGGCAAGAAAGCCAATCATAGTTACATTCTACAATTGAGCTATTTGATTTTAACAATTCATGAAACAGAGTAGAATACTAACACCACCTTTATGTGACTCAGGAGTGGAATTAGATAAACTCAACATGTAATGTTATCAAATTAAGTTCTTCCCTCTATGCTCGAAGAGCCTATAAAAGTGTTTAAACATAAAATGCAATATTATTTATACTCTCTAGAACATGACTTAACTTTATTTCTTTTGTCCTAGTTGTAATATGTTTTTATTATAAATTTACACAATCAAAATTTTACCAGCAATCTTTCTGATTTTTTTATTTTTGGCTTTTTGAGTCACATCTGGCAATATTTGGGGGTTATTGCTGTCTCTGTACTTAGGAGTTACTCCTGGAGGTGCTCAGGGGGCCATATGTGATGCCAGGGATCAAACTCAGGTTGGCTGCATGCAAGGCAAATGCTCTACCTGCTGTGCTATTACTCCAGCCCCTCTTTCTGATTTTTAAAGATACTATTATAGCTCTTCTAATGTCAGCTTCACTATATGATTCTTATATAGAGAGTTATTTTTGGGAGGATAAACAATATCCTTTCATTCTCATATTTTCAGTTAAAAAGTTCTACCTTGCTATATGATACTAATATGTGCACAAATAATATCTTCAGTTTGTGATTTTTAAAAACAGGTGTATTTTTAACATTTACTAATAATAGATAAAATAATTTGAAACAAAGTACCTGAATGCAAGGTATCAAAGGGGGAATACTTAGATTGTCCCTGACCTTAGGTTACAGATATTAGGACAGGGAAGAAAAAAAATTGAGGCGGCAATTAAGAAGAGATACATAGGAGGCAACAAGGGTTGGGACCAGGGCCCTTAGGCATATTGGCAGCATAGAGATGTGGTATATGTATATGTCTAAATTATAGAGCTAGTGACCACTGCAGCGTCCGGCCTTGCTGAGCTCACAGGGTTTATTCCAAGACCTGTGCTCAACTGATCATGAGGCACCAGGGAGTGAAGGTGGGTTCTAGACCTGTCCTGCCATCCCAACAGAGCCTTGCAAGAAGCCAGAGGAACCCCCACACCATGAGGGCCGCCATTTTCAACATCCGGACTCCACCCAAGAGAAAAGCCAATCTCTCCCCAGTTCATCAGTAAGTGCATGAGGTAAGAGCCTACTACTGAGAGTATACCACCTGCACAGCAGAGCCTGGCAAGCTACCTGTGTCGTATTTGATATGCCAAAACCAGTAACAATTATAGACCTCATTCCTATGCCTGAAAGAATGGTTTAAGGCTCTTTGTGTTCCTAGAGCTAGCAGATGCCCTTGGGCTACACTAACACTACAGGACATATGTATGGAGATGTTACTGGTGCCCACTCATGCAAATCCATGAACAATGGGAAGACAAATGTTACAAGTGATAGAGCAAATAGTACTGAAATCATGAAATCCGAACTGCAACAATCAAACTTAAGAATGTGCTTGCCAAGGGGGTCATAGTTATACTACAGTGGGTAGGGAACTGGCCTCGTATACAGTCAACTGGGGTTTGGTCTCTGGAACCCAATACGGTACCCTGTGCACTGCAAGGAGTGATCTCTGAGTGCAGAGCCAAGAGTAAGATTTGAACATTGCTGGGTGTAGCCCCAAAATAGGTAAGCAAAACTGTGCCTGCCAAAGAAACAGATTGTGGAGAGAACCAGGGGACAATAGTGGAAGGAAGTAACTGCTAGTGGGACTGGTATTGGAACATTGTGTGCCTGAAACTGAACAGGCAACTTTGTAAATTAACTTTGTAAATTATGGTGCCTTAATAAAAAATTCATTAAAAAATGAAAAAATAATAAAAAAGAATTTGAACATATTTTACACAATTATATATTATACAATTTTTGTATATTTTTATACATTTATTTATATAATGTATATCTTATACAATTTTTTGAAAATAGTGCAGATTCTAGGGAGAACTGAAATAGCTACCCTTTAATTCCAAAGTAGAGCTATTTAAGTGTTTTTTCATTAATAAATTCAGAGAAAATATATATTGAATTGCAACGACGATCTTATAGTTGGATTTAGAGTGGTCATTTATTAAAAATAAACCTTCTCCTTAAGAAGTACATGGTTGCTCATGGATGGATGCTTTCCAAACAAGTTTGTATTGCAAATAATAAGCACAAGGACAGGAATATGAGAGTGCATCAATCCAGTATAAGTCCAGAAAGTATGTGAGCAAATTGCAGTCTGGGAGCTCAAAACTATCAAGATATATGATAAAAGTTTGGAATTGGAGGGTGCTTAGTCTGTTTATTGTTGTTTTGGGGACACACCCAGTGATGCCCAGGACTTACTCCTGATTCTTCTCTCAGAGATCACTGCTGGTGGAGCTTAGGGACTGTAACATGTGGCACCATGGATCTAACCCAAGTCAGCAGTGTGCAAGACAAACACACCATCTACTGTACCATTGCACAGACTTGAGACAATTTTTTCCACTGGAATTTAATATACTAGTAAATTCCAATATTAGGGAGAGGGAAGCTTTGTTTGTGGCCACTGTGAGTTGATGTATATCTTGGAGGACACAGCAAGATAAAGTGTGAAAGATTCCAAAGACTAAAAGAAAAAAAAACAGGGAAAATAGACCTTGACTTTCAGACCTGTGACTTTTTTTTATTATACCACTGTGAGATATACAAAGATGTTCATGATTGGGTCTTAGTCATACAGTGTTCCAGCAACATCTAGAACAGACCCATCCAGCACTTCACCAGTGCACATTTCCCACCACCAAAGCCCCTGATTCTCTCCCCCTCCAGACTGCCTGTATGGCAGGCACTTTCCTTCTTCTCTTCTCTCTCTCTTTCTCTGCTTCTCTCTCTCTCTCTCTTTCTCTCTCCCTTCTCTTCTTACACATTGTGGCTTGGCATACATACATTTAGGGGTTATCGTGGATATGTACATATATATTGAATGTCTACATTCAATGCTTAGGTCTAGTTTGGTGTTACCATTTTCAACAAATAGTAGAACATTACTAGAACACTTGTATATATTTATGTCCCACAAAGGAATGCAGTCATTCTATATCGTCCTTTTCCTTTGACTAGTTTCACTAAGCATGATAATTTCTATGTCTGTCCATTTGTAGGCTAATTTTATAACTTCTTTTTTCTGACAGCTGCATAGTATTCCATTGTGTAGATGTACCATGGTTCATTTATTCAGTCTTCTTGGGCACTCAGGTTGCTTCCAGATTATTGCTATTGTGAATAGTCCTGTCATGAATATTAGAAGTGAAGACAATGTTTTTGCTGTGTGTTTTTGTATCTCCAGGGTATAATCCCAGGAGTTGTATTGCTGGTTCAAATGGGAACTCAATATCAAGTTTTTCTTTTTGGAGTAATTTCCATATTGTTTTCCAAAAGGGCTAGACCAGTCGGCATTCCCACCAACAGTGCATGAGAGTCCCTTTCTCCCATGTCCACCCCAGCACTAGTTGTACTTGCTCTTTTGGGTGTGTGCCAGTTTCTGTGGTGTGATATAGTACCTCTCTGTTTTGATTTTGCATCGCCCTAATAATTAATGATGAAGAGCACTTTTCCATATGCCTTTTGGCCATTTGAATTTCTTCTTGGGACGTTTCTGTTCATTTCTTCTCCCTATTTTTAATGGGGTTGTTTATTTTCCTTTTAAAGTTCTACCAGTGTCATGCTTATCTTTGGTATTAACCCTTATCCAATGGGTATTGGGTAAATATTCTTTTCCACGCTGTAGGCTTTGTATATTGCTCACTGTCTTTTTTGAAGGTACAGAAACTTTTCAGTTTCATGTAATTAATTCCATATGTTTATCTTTGCTTCTATGTTCTTTGTCAGTGGTGTTTTACTTTGAAGATGCATTTAGTGTCATAGAAGGTTTTGCCTATGTTTTTTAAAATATACTTTATAGGTTCTGTCTGATGTTGAGATCTTTAATCCGTTTTGATCTGACTTTTGTGCATGGTATTAGAAGGAGATCTCAGTCCATTTTTTACATGTAGCTGCCCACTTTTCCTCAAACCATTTGTTGAAAAGGGTTTCTTTGCTCCACTTAATATTTCTTGTTCTTTTATCAAAGATTAAGTGATCATATGTTTAAGAGTGTGTGTTAGGATATTTATTTCTGCTCCATAGGTTTACAGGTTTGTCTCCATTCCAATACCATGGAGTTTGAAGTTTGGGAAAGTGATACCTCCCATCTTCTTTTCCCCAAGGATTGTTTTAGCTATTCATGGGGGTTTATTATTATTCCATACAAATTTCAGGAGTGTTTGGTCAAGTTCTTTGAAGAATGTCATGGGTATCCTTATAGGGACTGCATTGAATCTGTGTAAAGCTCTAGGGAGTATTACCATTTTGACAATGTTAATTCTCCCAATCCATGAGAAGGGAATATGTCTCCAGTTCCTCATGTCCTCCTTTGTTTCTTGAAGCAGAGTTTTGTTCTTTCCTTTGTACAGATCTTTTACATTCTTAGTTAAACTAATTCCTAGGTATTTGATTTTCTGTGATACAATTGTGAATGGAATAGTTTTTTTAAAATAGTCATTTCTTCTTTTTCATTATTTGTAATAGAAAAGTCATTGAATTTTGGGTATTGATTTTGTACCCTGCCACTCTACAATAAGTATCTATTGTTTCTAGGAGCCTTTAGGCTCCTAAACTCTAGGAGAGTTTAGGGTTCTCTAGATATAATATCATGTCATCTGCAAATAGTAATAGTTTGACCTCTTCCTTTCCTTCTGGATTCCCTTAATGTTTCCTTATTGATATGATGCATCATGTTGATTGACTTGCAAATGTTAAACCATCCTTGCATTCCCAGGATGAATTCTTCTTGGTCATGATGTATAATCTTTTTGATGAGTCTTGGATTCTGTTTGTTAGTATTTTGTTGAAGATCTTAGCATGTGTGTTCATCAGGGAGATTGGTCTGTAGTTTTCTTTTTTGTGATGTTCTGTCTGCTTTGCATATCATGATGGTATGTGCCTTGTAGTAGCTATTTGGGAATGTTTTTGTTTCTTCTGTTTCCTGTAAGAGTTTGGAAAGGACTTAGAGTAGGTCCTCTTTAAAGGTTTTGGAAGAATTCACTGGTGAATCCATCTGGACCTGGGCTTTTTGTTTGAGCAGACTTTTGATTACTGTTTCAATTTCCTTGATGGTGATAACCTTGTTCAAGTTTTCCAAATCTTCTTGTTTCAGCCTTGGAAGTCTATAGGAATCCAGGAATTTATCCATTTCTTCTAGACTCTCTTGTTTCATGATATACAGACTCTCAAAGTAATCTCTGATGAGCTTTTGAATTCCTGTGTCAAACCTGTGATCTTACTGTCTGGCCAGATACTACTCAAACTAGCAGTGACCTTAAGAATCTCTGATTCTTCTACCTTATATTCAAATGTCAAAACTGAACTTCAGAGAAAAGTTTTGTGATTGTATAACTGGGGTTTGAACTTAAAAACTATTTATCAGCTTAGAAAAAATATATATTAAAAAAGCAAAAAAAATATATTAGCTAACATTACCCTAACATGACTTAATTAGATATTGTTGAGGCACAATAAAAGTGATGCAGTATGTCCATGTGGATGAATAAATATGAGCAACAGTTTCATTAAAACTGTAAGATCTGGTGAATGTGAGCCTCCTTCCATTGTGCAGTAAGTATTTAGAGTGGAGTAGGGCTGCCCTTTTTGGAAAGGTGTGGATGCTCCGGCACTGGATCCTTTTACTGACATTTCCAAGACAAGCACTCCTAGAGACCTGGATTCGATTCTAGGAAAGTTAGCAGACGGCAGAAAACCTTAAAATTCTATTATATAAGGACTACTTTAAATAAATATGTTCAGGAGGGTTGTTTATATTCTTGGAGCATCTCATGCTAAAAGAGAATTGGATTTTCTTGAAGCTAAGATAAAGAATGAGGATTAATGGATAGAAACTACTGAAAGATAGACCTAAACTACATGTACCCACTAATTTTCTAATAAGCAGAACTGTCTAAAGAGAAAATGATTCTTATAGAGATCTTAGTCATGGAGATGCTGCAGAGATCTTATATCATGATATATGTGTTTAGGATAAGGCACAAATTTTATAATAAGGGGGAATTGCACTAGAATTTTTTAGTTTGGTGTGATATGTGATGCTGTTTGACAAGAAGACTTGGTTGAGAACTAAGGGAGAGTTACAAAAGCTGCTTCTCATGAAGATTTGTTTCATAACTAAAAGATCAATTTTCTGAAAGAGGGACAAGTGCAATGGAAATGATGAGGCTAACTTTGATATTTTCACTTAGTCATAGTTGGACATAGAGTGCTTCAAGGATAAGCTAGCCCCACGGTTGATGTGTGGAACACAAAAACTTTAAAAGAGATGTATCTTTTAATTGTGGATACCACACGCAGTGGTACTTGGAGGATACCAGGGTCACACGTGGCAGTGCAGGGGGTGAGGGGAAGGTATGTAGTACCAGGGATTCCGCCCAGGGTCTCAAACATGCCAGACAAATACGATAGCATTTGAACCACATTTCTGGCCCCATGAAATGTGTCTTTTAATATATTCTCCACCCCTGGGAGATTTTAATTCCAGTTTTGGTATTCACCATATCTGGGAACCAATAATAAGTTATGTAAAGCATGTCTTTCCTGGTTTGAATATGGGTTTTTGTATGAACTTAGAGCAGCTGACTGTTTTCACACACTTATAATATTTTAAATTATAGGAAGAGTAAGACTAGGTAGAATTTCACATAAGTCCATCAATTTATTGAACTAAAATTTGGGTGACATAAATTTTTAAAAAAATGTTTAAAAGTATTTTTCCAATTCCAAAATGCTATTGTTATCAAGAAAATCTATATGAAATAAAATCACAAAGAAAAAAATTAAAGCTCCCTCAAATGTATCATCTAGATATTTCATGTTACAGAATTTGGGATGTAGTCTTCCCAGTTTTTCTGAGCATGTATGTTTAAAATTAAATATTAAATAAACCTAAATAAACTCTTAAAACTTTTTGACTTAAAATATTTTTAACCTTTCTACCTAATATAATTGGGGAAGAAACAGAAGATGGTAGATTGGATATGGGCTGTTCTGGAGTTAGACTACTTGAGTCTTGAGTAATCTCCCCCATAATCTCCCTGTACTTGAGTTTTTCATCTCCAAAATATAGAAAATAATGGTTTCTGCTTTAAATTACTTGGTTTCTACCATAAAATATCACTGAGAAAATGAAGTGGCACTATCCTACAAGAATATTTGGAACAATTTTAATTATTAGCATTACATGCGTTTATTATATTACTTATAACATTGTTAATGTGTTTTGATATCAATTGTCATATGCCAAGGGTCAGTATTGGAGGGCCTTTCAGCAGGAAGCTCCCTTCTTGACATTGCCAGGCCTAACTGTGTTAGCCTCAGGCAAATAGAAGACCATTTACATTCCTAACAGCTTCACCCCCCCCCGCCCCCCCCCCCCACACTTTCTAGGGTAGGGCAGGAAAGTGAAGTGGGAGAGTTTTTTATTTATTTATTTTGTTTTGGTTTTGAGTCACATTTAGCAGTGCCTTGCCTTACTTCTGGCTTGTTCTCAGTGCGCAGTGATCATTTCTGATGAACCAGAGAACCAATGGGATGCCGGTGATAGGACCTGGTTCAGCATTTCCTAGGCAAGCTGTACTATTGCTCTGGCCCTGAATTGGGAGTTTTTCTTGCTTTCTTATTGAATTACCATGAGATATACAGTTACAAAGTGTTCATGGTTGGGTTTCAGTTATACAATGTTCCAACACCCATCCCTTCAGCAGTGCACAGTTCCCACCACCAATGTCCCTAGTTTTCTTCCCATTACCCTTCCTCACCCTGCCCCACAACCCGCCTCTCTGGCTCTCCTTTCAGGCACTGTGGTTTGCAATTCTGTTACTGAAAGGGTATCATGCATATCACTTTGCCTCCTTTTAAAAACTCCTTTAGAAGTTTTTAAAATCTAGTAGCTCTTACAATCTTCCCCAGATCATTCCATCGAACAAGACTGGTGACTGTTACCAAGCACCATGGAATCCTACGTCACTGCCAGAAGCAGAAGCATCATGACAGCTGCATGCTCTCAAAGCAAAAGGTCCAGATTTCTCTAGTTCAGATGATTTGTGTACTCTTTACTCTTTGTCTTGAAGAAATAAAGCCAACTTTCAAAGTCAAGTTTGGTTGCACTATTCTTCTCTTGTCCAGAGATAGAAACCAAGAGCCAGCAAATTATTACCGTGATAATTCATGCATAATATGTTATTATGTAAATGCATCATAATATATTAAAGCAATTATTATACATTTAAATTTCTCCTGGTTTAAAGGAAAAAGACAGATATAGAATGACTGTATTTATTTGCATGGCATAAATATATATATATATACATATATACGCATATTATGATACCAATATCCAAGGTCAGACAAAACATGGATCAGGAGGACTTTTCAAAAGTGGAATCTACCACAAGCATCTGGGAGTTGGAGGTTGGGTGGGACATAGATGGGAACAGTGTGCTAACAATTGTTGTAAGTGATAATACCAGCCTAGAACTGAGTATTGAATACAGGCAAAAAGATACACATGATAACCTCTAATTGTATGCATCGCAATCACAGTGTGTAAGAGAAGGAAAAGAGAGAGAGAGAAAGAGAAAGAGAAAAGAGATAAAGAACTTGCCATAGAGTCAGGCTAGAGGAGAGGGGAGGAATCGGAGACATTGGTGGTAGGTAATGGGCACTGGTGGAGGGATGGGTGCTGGAACAATGTATGATCAAAACCTGGACATGAACATCTTTGTAATAGTATATCTCACGGTGGTATAATAAAATATTTTGAAAAAGTAAAATAAATGGACTTAGGAACCAAAAAATAAATTTCTCCTGGTTTAGCTATTACTGAAAGCTTCATGCTTAATGTATTGAAAAAAATTGTCTAAAAGGTATATCAATAAATAATTATGAGATCTATACTTATAAGAACACAAATGTAATAATATATTTGTCATATTAAAGGTACTAGGTAAATTGTCCAGACAGTCTTCCTTTGTAAGGGATAATTTTTAGCTCTCTGGCACCAAAGCATTATTTATTTATTTATCTATTTATTTATTTATTCATCTATTTATTTATTTATTTATTTAAAATATAATATTTTTAAATTTTATTACACCACTTTTAGACATACAATTGCAATATGCTCATGCTCGAGTTTTTTTTTTCTTTTTTTTGGGTCACACCGGCGACTCTCAGGGCTTATTCCTGGCTCTGCACTCAGGAATTACTCCTGGCTGTGCTCAGGGGACCATATGGGATGCCGGGGATAGAACCCAGGCCGGCATGGGTCGGCTGCGTGCAAGGCAACGCCCTACCCGCTGGACTATCACTCCAGCCCCCTTTTTAAATAGTCAAGTGTTGAATAACTTTCAATCTATTTAAATATACTTACCTTAGAGTATTCACTGGCTCTCCATTTGTCACACCACCAATATTCCCAAAGCATTATTTAGAAACTAAGAATAATGCTTTGTAGTTTTTCTACACGAGCAACAAAAAACAAGCAATTTATCCAAATAAAAACTAGAGAAATTGATAGTATAAGATTATTTTTTTCTAAAAAAGAAATGGGACGAAATAAGGTATTAAACATATTTTAACTTTTTTTCTTCTTGGGTCATGCCAGGGATCAAAACTATGTTGGCCACATGAAAGGCAAATACCCTACCTGTTGTACTATTGCTCTTCCCCCTTTACAATTTTTTTTGTAACTAGTTTCAAAACCTAAAAATAATGATCCAGAGAAAATCTTACTTCTCTGCATCCAAAAATACAGTATATGCTTCTCATGATGCATACAAATATTTACCAATGTAGACCAAACTTAGGCAATAAAAATCTCTCAATAAATTTGAGAGATTCAGGTCATACAAAATATGTTCTTTGGTAACAATGTAATTAAAATAGAAATTGTAGCAGAAATATTTGTGGAAAAAGTATATAAAATTTTGCTGGTATCAATAATCATATGTGAAGAGTCAAAGTGGGTATCAAAATACATTTTAAACTTGTTGATAATGAAAATATCAACATTTGTGGAATGTCATTAAAACACATATAAGAGGAAAATTTAATGTACTAAACTTACTATGTTAGACACAAAGATCTGAAATCAACACAAAAGATACACAACTGTTTAAAAAGCTATTTTGGAAAACTCCCAAGTACTCAGAAGATCCCAAGTGTCCTCCCGTGGAGTCTCAGCCAACTGGGCCAATGGTTCAACACAGGGCACTATGATGTGGTGCTGTTTAGGCCCTTGGTTCACTCTGGTGGTGTAGGAGCTAGGGATCAAATTGGATCAACTTATATGTAAGGTGGAAGCCTTCTTCTCATAATATATTTGACCCCCTAAACACATTTTTATAAAAGAACAAAGGTCTAACACTAGCGCTTTCTGATTTCAAGACTTCTATAGCTATAGTAAACAGAAACAGGAGTTGATAAATTAGACTTTGTATCATTTGTAAATAAGAACTTATCCTACAGCAGATCAAATAATTTTCTGCTTATTTATCCAGCATTTAAAAGGTCTAAACAAAGACATGTGCATAAATGTTTATATTATCTTATTTTGTAATAGTCAATATGTCTTTCGAAGACATATTGACTATTACAAAATAAGATAATATATGCTACCTGCACGACAGGTATGAATTAGTATGCTACCTGCACGGCAGAGCCTGGCAAGCTACCCGTGTTGTATTTGATATATATGCCAAATACCAGTAACAATTACAGACCTCATTCGGGAATGGATTGAAGCTCTTTATGTTCCTGGATCAGGCAGATGCCTTGGGCTCTACTAGCATGAGACAGGACATATGGAGATGTTACTGGGGCCCGCTCGAGCAAATCGATGATGAACGGGAAGACAGTGATACAGTGATGTCTTTCAAAATGTGAATGGAGAAACTAATCATGGTCTCCACAGTGAATTAACTAGTATTTAGCAATAAAAATGAGTAAAGTGATCTTTGTATCAACATTGATGAGTCTCAACATAAATTATGCTGACTGAAAAATCCAGACATAAAAAGAGTATATACTTTTACATTGAATTTAAAAATGCTAACTAACACACAGTGATAGCAGAGAAGCAGTTGTTTCAGAATGAGAACTGGATAGCAGGAAGGATTACTGAGGCTTTTTTAGAGGAAACTTTGGGGATAATAGGTATGTTCATTATCTTGAACATGATTATGTTATCACAGGAATATCAAGTGATCAAAATTATATACTTCAAATATGTACAGTTTATTGTATTTAAATTTTGCTGTTAAAAAGAAAAAGAAAAAATTATGTTTCCTCTAAAGCTCTATGCTCAAATTTCACATATCTATGGATTTTAGGCAGTTCTGAGTGGTCAACTTAATTGGTTAGCATAAGGAATACAGTGGTCCTTGAACTGCCCTAAACATCTCTAATCGCTAATGAAGCCTCCCAACTACATTTGCTCTCTTTCCCTGGGTCTGCTAAGTGAAGGTAGGTTTGAGTACACTGAAGTGAACTGAATGGAAAAACAGTATCATCTATGATTTTTTACATCTACTCCTCGGTATACTGATGAGCTCAGAAGGAGCTCATCAAATCAAATGCACAGCTACATACCAGCTAAATTTATCTATACAAATTTCTGACAAATGTTACTGGTATAACAAGAAAATGAACATAATCTCTATCTTGACCTATAAGACTACACTTTCCTACACTGCAAACTTGTAACTCTCTAGATTATTGATATACAGTCATGGTGATTGACTTGCACCTTTTCTCTATCTTTCTACACCCTGTAGCCCGTATTTCCTAACCTGCTGCCCACAGAATCTTTCTTGATTGTGTTGATTATGTCTCAGCAACTCCCCTCAAAACACTCAGTTTAAGGCAGCACAGGCTAAAATGATTTCAGATGTTCCCATCTCTGGAAAAGTGTTTAAAACACAGGAGCTCCATCTCAGATCCAACACATGAGACCTCCCCCATTGTGAACTTTGACATCAGATCTTGTTTATTTTAAGTTCCACAGAGAATTCTAATATTTTTCTCCATTTGGTTTCATTTTTGGGCCACCCCTGGCTGTGCTCAGGGCTTACTCCTGACTCTGCTCAGAAATCAGACCTGGATGTTTCTGGGGATCATATTTGGTGCCAGGGATCACACCCAGATTGGCCTCATGCAAGGCAAATGCCCTTCTGCAGTGTTACTGTTATGACCCAAGAATTCTAATATATACCTAGTTGAGAAGCACTGGTAGGCTTATGATATCCTCTTTTGGCACAGAAAGTTAGTAATTCATTCACATGTCTTAAAAAAAAGAAACAATGGTTGCTTTCATTTTAGCCCATTATGACTGCATTTTCCTGAACAGCCAAGTTCTTGCAGTCCATGTAGTCCAGATAGTCATGGGAAAATTTATCCTATAATTATGAATAAAATAAATTTTAATTCCTGTAGGAAATTACAGTACACTACAATTTTTGCTACTATTGTGAAATAAGAATTTGGCATTGACTAGAACAATATAATGCTTAACTTTTAAAATTATGTAATTAAAAGAAATTAACAAAATAGGCAATGATTTGGCTAATTTTAGTGATTAAATGATTGCTTCCATGACATAAATTATTTCCACCACAATCAGTCGCCTAACGTATTTTCTGAACAACTAGCAATATTTTACATGTTAGGTTATTTTATGAGCAAATGGCCTGTGTTTGGCTGATGTACTCTATGTGGCTAATTTCCCAGTTGCACCAAGGAAGGGTTGCAGAGATAGTCAGTCATCTGGGTTGTAGGCATCCATGATCTGTGAGGGTCTGAATCTCGACCAATCTGTGAAGAGGAAGTAAAACTCTCAGTATAATATCTGGACTACTTAGTGCTCAAATCATTATGGGAATTATATCTTTAAAAATTATTTTCCTTTACTGCAGCCTTCTTAGACTGTTTCTGGCTTCATCTCTGGCTGACCTTGAAGATGCTTTATGGAGACCCAGGGGATACTCAGAGTTAGTTTGGTCACTGGATTCTGGGTCAGAACAGTTCCTGTGGAGATGAGGTTCAGTTTTATGACATGGGTTCCCACTGAGGAAGACTTGGGAATTGGGCAAGCTTAATTATGAAAGGAGCAGATCTCACTTTCAGCTCTGAAGAGGCAGCATTCACTGACTAGCATTAGAGATCTAAACGCAGAGAGTGATGCCAGCAGATTTCAAAGAGGAAGTCAGATCAGTTTAACAAACATTCCTACAGAGACTTGCAGTCTATTTTCTGCTGGCTGTTAGGGGGAAGAGTTTTTTTTTTCTTTTCATATTTTGCAAGGATAATTTCCTGACCTTCTGTTTTTCTGACTTTACACACACCAATTGAAACTGAGCCAGATGTTCTGCCTACAAGTAGAGAAGACTGAGGGAACTTAGTTTTGAATCATAGAATTTAAACCTGGAAAGCTTTAAATGCAAGTCCAAATCTAGGTCCTCCAGATTTGTGCTTTTTTAAAAAAGGTTCTTAATCTTTTTAGTAAAGTGACCCAGGGACTATACAGCAAAAGCTTGGGATTAAATTCCTAGAGCTCCACAAACCACCTATTGTTCCTCACTTCAAGTGAAGGAAAATAACCAGGCTTTAAAATAATATTAATAAAAAATTAAAATAATATTCATTAGCAAAGAAGAATTCTAGTCCTAAGACAAAACCAAGAAATTTATAAAGATGTAGTGAACTAGAGAATTTGTAACTTCCATTTTATAAATGGAGCATACAGCATTTAAATACCTCTAAAAAGAATAGAATCAGGACAACTAATTAGATTATTTTCTTTTGCCTAGGAACATGATCCCTGCCCTCCCATAATTTTTTGCCTTTTTTAAAAAATGGGGAAAATGTAGGGGCTGGAGACATTTACAGTGGGTACAGTGAGTAGGGTGCTCGCCTTGCATGTGGCTGACTGGGTTTGACCTCAGGTATCCCATATGGTCCCAGGATCACTTCTGAGTATGACCCCCAAAAATAACAAAAATTAAGTAAAAATTAGCAACATGTAATACATGTTCCAGTTACAATTCTGAATACATCACAAGAAGTCATCCAGGACAGAGAGACCTAGGAACTATTTATTTTCCCAGTTGTTTCTCTTACACTGAAAGTATTCTATATTTATTGCCAACAAAGAGATACAACATAGGATAACGTATCTTGTAAACAATAAAAAGATTAGTATGTTATATCTAGAAGTGGGGGAAGGGCCATGTAACACTATGGTGTTTCGTGGTAGATCCTGAGCACGGTGTTGAGAAATTAGACTAGCTATATATTTCACTACTGAGGCTTGGGCCTCCATATAGTATTACCTGTGTCCAGTATCCTTTTGTAGCATTGATGGGGAAATCAACATCTTCTTAAAGTTTGCAGCTTACTCAGAGGCTTTTTTTGTTCCCTGTTTTTCATTTTTCCTGTCTGTTTCACCTTGGTGGTCTCATTTCAAAGTGGAATATGATTGCTCTCTAGAACTCTCTTGATTTTAAGTTCATTTTATTAGTCTTTATTTCAGCACCATTCACTATAATCTCAATCATTCCCACAAATTCATCTCTAGTTAATTTATAGCAAAATAAAACAGTATTTGCTTCTCCCTCATGCCAGTTCTAAGCAGATTGTTATCCATAATTCCCTCCTACATAAAAATTCTTCTGTTTCTAAGAAGAAACCATCTGTATTTGTAGGGAAAGAGAAAGCAACGAGTATTGAATGAAAAAATCATTTATGGGCAAAATATCTTTCAAAGTGGAAAAAAAGTCATGTTGGGCAAAGAAACAGTGCTTAATCACTGGTGAGTTTAAGCGATCGGGACTAATAAGATGATCTCACTCTCTAGTTCACCCTGGCTGTGCAGGTACAATCACGGAATTATTCCTGAGGACAGCAGGGCTGGTGGAAGCCCAAACACTTGGAAATTATCCGTAGCACCAAATTGCACAGAGAAGCATGTAGAACACAATCACTAAAATCTCATCTAGTTTATCACATAATTTAATGGCATTAAATTTTATTCTAGGGGCCAGAGGGATAGCACAGTGGGTAGGGTGTTCGATCTCCAGCATCCCACATGGTCCCCTGAGCACTGTCAGGAGTAAACCCCTAAGCATCGCTGGGAGTGACCCCAAAAAATAAATAAATTTTATTCTAGTTGGCAATGTGGATTGTCCACTAGAATAAAATTTAGTGGGCAATTCTTGGGTGTGACCCAAACCAAATAAATTTTATTCTAGTAGGCAATGTGGATTTTTAATGGAATACATTTATTTTTGAAAAGGGAGTTGTTAGCAAGTATTCAGAGTAATGTGGTTTTGATTATAATTATATTAAAACTTAACTAAATTCATGTTGATTATTAGATTAGTTGAAAAGGTGTTAATTTCTTTGTTTTAATCAAAAGGTGAATAAACTGTTAAAACACAATTTATACCTATGCCATATCACTAACTCTCTATACTTAAACATAGTTTTCCAGGTTTGGTCCATGGAACCCCATAGCCTTCTAGGAGTGATCCTTGACAGCGAAAGCAGGAGTAAGTCCTCAGCACAACTGAGTGTGGCCCCCTCCTCCCATAAAATAACAACAAAATGGGTTGATTATAGAAGATTTGAGGTTTAAAATAGTTTGTCTTTCTTCAAAATATTTTTTTATGTAGGTGGAAGAAAAACATGTGAGGTTTCTTTTTGTCACAAAAGCCACTTTGTTCTAAGAATCGGAAAATGGTTGGTCCAAGATTTGTTTCTGTGAAGCCCTCTGTCCCCAGTAAAATCACTCCCTCAACCACTTGATACAGGGAAGCTTCTGTCTACTTAGCTCTTTCTTTTTATGTAAAAATGGAGAAAAGAGAAGATTTAATGCTAAAAATTTCTTTAAATTAAAATGTATTCCAAATATTATACATAGACATATATATTCAGACGCAGCTTTATTTGTATTGATGTGTTTCATGTAATAACAATAGTGTGAAAATGATGAGGTAATCATCAATGTACTAAACTTTTCCAAATATATTTACGTGCGTGGAACAAGAATGAACAAACATGAAGAGATTGTAAAAGAGGATCTTAATGGTGCTCATTCAGCTGCCATCCAAAGGAAGAGAAATGTCAGTCACCAGGATGGCATTACTCAGATCCCATTTGAGGATTCGTGTCTATTTTGAGATCAGTGTATCAGGATAACTTAGCTCGCAGACATTAAATTTAAAATTCAATTGACTCCAGGTTTGATATTTAGCAAGAAAAACCTCTATTATCATATGGGTTTCCATGAAGTTCTGAATAAAAAGAGAAAATAAATTGTACCCTAAAAATAAATTTAGTGCACAGTCTGTAAAACGCTTCCTTTGAGTTTCATCTAGAACCTTCTTGTGGGAGAGAGCAGCCAGTTAGTCTCAGTCAGAGAGCCTGTTTCTAAGCTGCCCCTGGGTGACAGTTCCCCCAGTTACTGGTGGAACTACAGATAGAGCAGACTACGTGAAAGGCAGGTTTTTTTTTTTTTTGATCACTGTGGTATCTCTTCTCTTCCTTCAGTTGTTTTTGGAACCAAATCTGCCCTTTTTTGGGTAGTGAAGCAAGATAGTTTTTATTTAAACTTATATAGAAAAATGCAAGGGAAGAGATATAGAGAAATACATGTTCAAGAGTGAACATGGGTTTCTCCAGAGTGGAAAAATTCAAGCGAAGAGAGATAAGCAAGTGAACACATGATCGAGGAGAACACAGGCTTGAAGAGCAAGCCAAATCAAGTCTTTGCAGTCTTAGAAGTTCTTGGTACTAGTACAATTGTGCATCCATATAGCTATCAGACTGTAAAGATAAAATTGAGATCAGTTTTTGACGTGTTAATATCAGCAAGAAGTTATACTTCCACAAATATTTCTTTTCTTTGGGGGGGGGGGGGGGGCACACCTGGTGATGCTCAGGAGTTACTTTTGGTTCTGTACTCAGCAATACTCCTCCTGGTGGTGGCTGGGATGCATGGGATCAAACCTAGGTCAGTTTACTGTACTATTACTATAGCTTATTGGACAAGGCAAACAGCTTACTAGACTATTGCTATGGCCCCATATGCTTCCACAAATATTTCTTGTTATAAAAATGAGTTTTTGTTGGAAGAAATAATTTTCAATTAATAAAAGTGGACTGGCTAGAATTTTTTTTTTTTTTTTTGGGTCATACCTGGTAATGCTTAGGGTTTATACTGGCTCTGCACCTAGGAATTACTCCTGGTGGTGCTCAGGAGACTATATGGGATGTTGGGGATTGAACCCAGGTCAGCCACTTGCAAGGCAAATGCCCTTCCCGCTGTGCTGTCACTCCAGCCCCAAAATTTCTTAATCCATCAATGTTTTATTCCGGTAGGTCAAAATTTACCTCTACCACCATAGTTTTTCTATTAAGATGTATGGCTATCTGAGTGCACATTTTGATGGTTTTACTAGTTCTTATTCTTTTCTTTATTTTTTTTATATGACAGAATTAGTTCTTTCTAGGGAATATTGGTGGTGTGACAAATGGAGAGCCAGTGAATATCTCTAAGGCAAGCATATTTAAATAGATTGAAAGTTATTCAACACTTGACTATTTAAAAGGGGGCTGGAGTGATAGTCCAGCGGGTAGGACGTTTGCCTTGCATGCTGCTGGCCCGTGATGACCCGGGTTCGATCCTCGGCATCCCATATGGTCCCCGAGCACCGCCAAGAGTAATTCCTGAGTGCAGAGCCAGGAGAAAACCCTGAGCATTGCTGGCTGTGACCCCCCAATAATAAATAAAAAAAAAAAGGAACCTGCTAATGCCAGATGCTTGTGTTTGAAACAAATCTGAATTTGCATCTATATCTATTCAGAGGCAACATATTTTTTTTTTTCTCACTGTGCTGAGTTTAAATTTGGTGAAGAAGTAGAGGGAATTCCAAAAATGAAAAAGAGACATACATAAATTTTAGACTTCTGTATTTAAATATCTGTGTTTGTAAAACTAGATATGTTAGAAATGACCAATTTAGAAAATGTATCAGGTGCTTTTCCAGTATTTAATAAGTATTTGACACTGATACATTTTTAAGTTTGTTAATGAGGAGTATTATAATGAGGAGTATTATAATGTAGACTTTAAAACATCAAACCACACTTGAAATCAGGAATCAATTCTACTTGTTTATGTTGAAACTAGTCACTGGAGTCTAATCAATGTTGTCGTGAGCTGCCCCATGTCACACCAGCAGAGGCATGGATTCCCCTGGCTGTCTGTAAGGTTGCAAGTTGCTAATGGCACACACTTAAGCGTCTCCTATGCAAACAACCAACCCCTTCACACTGCAGTTTCAGAGCTTTCTGTGTGACAGGCTGAAGCCACTGTTACAACCACATAGCAGTTACACTCCCTCCTCACTCCAACTCCTTGTCGGTGATGTTCCTGAGAGTACTAATCCTCAAAGTCTGACTTGAATAATTCTTTTCCAAGGCTTATTTAGAGAACTTGACCTAATACAGAAGCACAGCTCATTTTATAAGCTAGTATTCCAGTTAATATGTTTCTATCCTGGGGCCAGAGGAGAGAGATACAGTGGATAGGACTTTTGTCTTGAACAGGGCCAACCTGAGTTTGATCCCCAGCATCCCATTTGGTTCCCCAAGCTTGACAGGAGTGACCCCTGAGCACTTCTGAGTGTGCCCCAAAAAACAAAAGCATTTTTTCTTTATTTCTATAATTTCGGTCTTTCAAATTATTATTATTATTATTATTATTAGTAGTAGTAGTAGTAGTAGTAGTATTTTAATCTATGTTATTTAGTCACCGTGCCATACTGTTAGAGGGTTGTTCATGATCATAGTTTAGTCACACAATGGCCCACACCTATCCCTCCACCAGTATACATTCCCCCCCACCAATGTGCCCCCTCACTCTCCCACAATCCCCCTCCCCATGTCCCAGACTGTCTCTTTGGCAGGCACTTTCCGTCTTTCTCTCTTTCTCTCTGTCTCTGCAACTGGGAATTATAATCTGCAATACAGATGCTGAGAGGTTACCATGTTTGTTCCTTTACCTATTCTGCATGCAATTTTTATACAGTGGTCATTTATTGCTGGGCGGATTGAGGAAGAATTGCTCCAGGTGTGGTGTCGATGATCCGGGCTGTGATGGGCTGGTCGGCTGGGTGGAGTTCTGATGAGAGGGAAGTCAATTTTGGCTTGTTGTGAGGTTCTGCCGGGTGGTGGGCCAAGGCCGGAACCCACCATGCCTTCCGACTGCCTCATGAACGGCTGGGCACAGGGAGAGCAGGGAACCGCTCTGCCCCATTGTGCCCAGAGTCTCTGGATGCTGTATGCTGGTCAGACTCTCAGACATGGGGCAGAGCGGTTCCTTGCTCTCCCTGTGCCCAGCCGTTCATGAGGCAGTCGGGAGGCATGGTGGGTTCCAGCCTTGGCCCACCACCCCGGCAGAACCTCACAACAAGCCAGACGACCCCCCCACCCCACTCCATGGCGCGCGCCATTTTCCACATTGGACTTCCCCTCTCATCAGAACTCCACCCAGCCGACCAGCCCATCACAGCCCGGATCATCGACACCCACCCTGGAGCAGTTTCTTCCTCAATCCGCCCAGGTATGCTGGTCCAGAGACTCTCAGACATGGGGCAGAGCGGTTCCTTGCTCTCCCTGTGCCCAGCCGTTCATGAGGCAGTCGGGAGGCATGGTGGGTTCCAGCCTTGGCCCACCACCCGGCAGAACCTCACAACAAGCCAGACGACCCCCCACCCACTCCATGGGCGCCGCCATTTTCCACATTGGACTTCCCTCTCATCAGAACTCCACCCAGCCGACCAGCCCATCACAGCCCGGATCATCGACACCCACCCTGGAGCAGTTTCTTCCTCAATCCGCCCAGGTATGCTGGTCCAGAGACTCTCAGACATGGGGCAGAGCGGTTCCTTGCTCTCCCTGTGCCCAGCCGTTCATGAGGCAGTCAGGAGGCATGGTGGGTTCCAGCCTTGGCCCACCACCCCGGCAGAACCTCACAACAAGCCAGACGACCCCCACCCACTCCATGGGCGCCGCCATTTTCCACATTGGACTTCCCTCTCATCAGAACTCCACCCAGCCGACCAGCCCATCACAGCCCGGATCATCGACACCCACCCTGGAGCAGTTTCTTCCTCAATCCGGCCCAGGTATGCTGGTCCAGAGACTCTCAGACATGGGGCAGAGCGGTTCCTTGCTCTCCCTGTGCCCAGCCGTTCATGAGGCAGTCGGGAGGCATGGTGGGTTCCGCCTTGGCCCACCACCCCGGCAGAACCTCACAACAAGCCAGAGCGACCCCCCCACCCACTCCATGGGCGCCGCCATTTTCCACATTGGACTTCCCTCTCATCAGAACTCCACCCAGCCGACCAGCCCATCACAGCCCGGCTCGGGTGGCCGCTTGCGGCCCAGCGGTTCATCAATAAAGGCTTTATTTGGAGGTGTTTATAGAGTATGCCTCCCGCACGGCAAGCCTAGCAAGCTGCTCGTGTTGTATTTGATATGCCAAATGCCAGTAACAATTATATTAGATCATTCTCATGACCTAATATAATGGTTTAGGCTCTTTATGTTCCTGTACCAAGCCGATGCCCTTGGCTCTACAGCATGTGACAGGACATATTGAGATATTACTGGTGCCCGCTCTAGCAAATAGATGATTAACGGGAAGATCGTGATCGTGATCGTGATCGTGGTCATTTATTGCTATCTAAAGAAAATATTTTTTCTGCCTGACTCTTGAAATGAGATTGATTTGTCTCTACATACATGCACTTAACTAGCTATCAGATATCAAAGGTCTTTGGAATTAAAATTAATCTTGTTTTATAACATGAATTAAGAGAATTCCCCCTCGCTTTTTTCCATGCATGGCCTGGAAATGTTTAACAACATTAGAATCATCCATTCTTTTAACATTAAACCCATCTGGTCTTCATGCATTTTTTTTCCATGAGTTTCTTAATTATATTCTACAGTGATTAGCAATTTAAGTAATTTATATTTTGTTAGCTCATCCACTTCCTCTGTGTCTTCAAATTTGTAGACTTAGAACTGCAAGCAGTAATCTCTTATAATTCTTTAATCACACAGTATTTGTGGTTTGTCTCCTTGGTTTTAATCTTACATGGTTTTCCAAGTGTCACCTCATGATTGTGGTTGCCATGTGCAAACTCTGCTTTAATCAGGTTCACAGAATTTATCTACTTTACTGGTCTTACAGTTTACCCAACTGCTGGATTTGTCCTATTTATTTTGTCCCTAGATTTTCAGCTTTCTAGTAATTTCAGCTTTCATTTCAACAATTCCTTCTAACTTTCTTTCAGTGCCTGTTATTCATTTCCCAATTTCTAGTAATGACAGCAATATTTCTTTTTCCATTTTCTTTAATAATAAAGACTACCGAGGCAACACATTCTCTTAGAATATACCTTTTGCTGTTGTATTTGCTTCCTTCTTTGGGACAGAAGTCACATTCAATAGCAAGGCTTGTGGAGTCATGTGGTGCTAGGGGACAAATGAAGGCTGTCACTTACAGAGACATGGACTCTGGCCCTTGGAGCTATCTCCCTGCCTTGGATATGCTTTATTGATATATCTTTTTTCTTATTTTCTTTTCTTAAACTTCAGCATGTTAAGTTTTCTCTTAAGCCAAATACATAATTGATTTTGGAAGTGTTTCCAAGCCATAACATATGGCAGAAAATATACATTCTCTACTAGAAAGGATTTAAGTTTCAACAAATATTTATTAAGTGAAATTGTCAGTGTTATTATTGCTTTAAAGTGTTTTCTGTTTCTGGGTTTTTGTGGGGTTTTTTTAGTCATGCAGTGGTACTCAGAAATCACTTCTCTAGTGCTCAGGATCATATGGGATGCCAGGGTTTGAATTGGTTGACCTTGTGCAAAGCAAGTGCCCTCCCTATTATAGTATATCTTTGATCCCTGTTTTATTATACTTTTTCATTATATAAGTTATAATTCTTGATAAATTTCCTAGCCAGTGCTATTTATGAAAGTCAATGCCAGGACACCTTTTAGATTGAAGCAAAGCTACAGTTCCAGATTGTGTTAACCGTCTTGGAAACCAGTGGAAAAGACCTTTCATTTTTATTTAATTTTTTTTGTAGGGGAGAAGAATTTTAGAACACACCAGGCAGTGCTCGGGGTATATTCCTGGTTCTGCACTCAGGGATCATACCTGGTGGCTATGCTCAGGGGACCCTGGTGGGGCCAGGGATCAAATCCAGGTCAGCTGGATATGATATCCTGCCTTTGGCACTATCTCTCCAGACCCAGAACAAACCTTTTAAATGAGGGCTTTACTACGTTTCTCCTATTTCTGCATCTCCCTGTTCCCATCTCTCTCTCTCTCTCTCTCTCTCTCTCTCTCTCTCTCTCTCTCTCTCTCTCTCCTCTCTCTCCCTCTCTTTCTCTCTCCACTTTGACCTGCTCCCAGCAGGAAAATGACATAGACCTTGTGTATGGCACCACTTTGAGAAGCCTGTCTGGTGGTCTGAGAAAATGGCCTGGGTCTCTGCTGTTCAAACACTTTTGCATTTCCGGATGTGATAAATAAAAACCAACTTTCTAAGTCCAACTCAGGTTGCACAATTCTTTTAGAGTCATAATCAAGAGCCCACCAGCTGTGGGAGGTTTTTCACTGCTGACAAAATTACTGATTTGCCTAGTAGGCGTATTCAACTCTCAAAGACCTCTATTTAAGTCTCTATCTCTCTAATTATAAATTTATCAAGTGCTTTATGCATGTCTAATAACTTATTGCTTTATATTTTTAGCTTCCATATTAAGTGAAGTTGACTTTTGCTAAGGTTTAGAGACTGTAGAGGAGGGCTACATTGCTAAATACTAAATATTCTTAGAAATATTTGTTATAACTCAGCTGTAATTCCTCCCAGTCTTTTATTTTTAAACAACAGCTTTGTTAGGCTATTTCTACCCCTGACACATCTTCTTTAACATATTAACCACATTTTCTTCTTTTTAATCTGAAGAAGAAATCATGCTGATAAAACAACTCCATTTTTTTAAATTTATTTTCCACTCAGGTGGTTTTTCTACGTACCAGTCGAGGAGCCACCATTATAGATTGAGCCTTTAATTATTGCATAATGTCCTTTTAAAGTTAAAGCAATTTTTTTTGGCTACATACCCAGCCTCTTCCTTTTTTTTATTCTTAAGTGCCTCTGAATTTATTATTTTTTAATTTTTATCAAGGCATCATGATTTACAAATGACATTAATATTAATGTCTTTGGCCTACAATATTACTAAACCACATCTACCACCAGAGTGTCTATAACCCTTCAACACTTTCTGATCACTTTTTGTCCATCCTATTCTCTCTGTGCTCTTTCTTGGCAGGCTCAATTCTGTTAACACAATCTCAGGGTATGTTTTCTTTGGCTGTTCTATATTTCATTACTTTTTTACTTTATATTCCACAAATGAATGAGATCATTTGTATTTTTTCTCTTTTCTGACTCGGCTTAGCATACTTAGTAAATTGAAAGATTTAGTCTTCCTTATAGTTGAGTAGTACTCAATTTTGTCTACATACTAAAATTGTTTTCCTTTTATGTTTCTTTTTTAGTTTAGGAGGCACACTTGGTGGTGCTTAAAGATCACCCTCACAGTGCTCAGAGGACCATATCACTTGTATCACTTGTCTTCCCGCTGTTCATCAATTTGCTCAAGTGGGTGCCAGTAAAGTTTCCATTCGTTGGGAATGCCGTCCACTATTGTTACTGTTTTTGGCATATTGAATACACCACGGGTAGCTTGCCAAGCTCTGCCATGGCTATGGTTTCATCCCAGGGGGCCCAATTTTTTTCTACGTCAGACCATCAATCATCCAGGGCTCACAAGGCAGAGCCCTGGGTGTAGACAAGTCTGTCTCCTGTCTGCCATCTGCTGATGCAGCCGGGCACCGCAGTCACACCTGCAACACCTCAGGGGCAGTAGAGGACCATATAGTAGGAGAAATTCACCCTGGGCCCTCTGCAATCAAAGCATATAACATGCAGAGTACATTTAAAAATGTACTATAATATATAGTACATTTTTTAAAAACTCACCTATCTGCTGCTGATCACTTTCATTGTTTTCATATTTTAGCTATTGTAAATAAAATGAACATAGGTGTGTAAATGCGTTTTAGATTAATGTGTTTGTATTCTTGAGAGAGATATCAAGGAGTGGGATCCCTGGGTTGTAAGAAGGCTCCTTTTTTTAAAAGTGTTTTATTATACCACCGTGCGGTATACAATTACAAAGATATACAATTACAAATTTCATATTTGGGTTTTGGTCATACAGTGTTCCAGCACCCATCCCTCCACCAGTGCCCATCTCCCACCACCAACGTCCTGGTTCCCTCCCCCTCCCCAGCCCGCCTCCATGGCAGGTTCTTTATTTCTTTCCTTTCTCTCTCTTTCTCTTTTCCTTCCCCTCCAGATTATGGATTACAAAACATACATTAAAGGGTTGTCATGTATATCTTTTTGCCTGTATTTAATGCTCAGTTCTAGGTTGGTATTAGTACTTTCGACAATTGTTAGCACACTGTTCATTTTCTGTCTTACCTAGCCTCTAACTCCCACATGTTTGTGATAATTTCCACCTTTGACAAGACCTCCTGATACATGTTTTACTTGACCTTGGATATTGATATCATAATCTGTACATATATATTTATGTCATGCAAATAAATGCAGTCATTCTATATCTGTCTCTCTCCTTCTGGCTAATTTCACTCAACATAATCTTCTCCATGTCCATCCATTTATAGAAAAATTTTGTAACTTCATTTTTCCTAACAGCTGCATAGTATTCCATTGTGTAGATGTACCAAAGCTTCTTTATCCAGTCATCGATTCTAGGGCACTCTGGTTGTTTCCAGATTCTGGCTATTGTGAATAATGCTGCTATGAACATAGAAGTAGGGATGGTGTTTCTGCTGCATATTTTTTGGCTTCCCAGGGTATATTCCCAGGAGTGGTATGGCTGGGTCAAATGGGAGTTCAATTTCTAGTCTTTGGAGGAATGTCCATATTGTTTTCCAGAAAGGCTGCACCAGCCGGCATTCCCACCAACAATGGATGAGTGTCCCCTTTTCCCCACATCCACGCCAGCACTTGTTGTTCTTGTTCTTTTGAATATGTGTCAGTCTCTGTGGTGTAAAATGATAGCTCATTGTTGTTTTGGTTTGCAACTCTCTGATGATTAGTGATGATGAGCATTTTTTTCATATGTTTTTTGGCCATTCAAATTTCTTCTTTGTTGAAGTTTCTGTTCATTTCTTCTCCCCACTTTTTGATGGGGTTGTTTGTTTTCTTCCTGTAAAGTTCTACCAGTGCCTGATATATCCTGGATATTAACCCCTTATCAGATGGGTATTGGGTGAATATTCTTTCCCATTCTGTGGACTGCCTTTGTATTTTAGTCACTGTTTCTTTTGACGTGCAGAAGCTTTTTAGTTTCATGTTTATCTTTTCTTCTAGTTGCTTTGTTAGTGATGTTTCACCTTTGAAGATGCCTTTAGCTCAATGTAGTGGAGGGTTTTTCCTATATTTTCTTCAATGTACTTTAAGGATTCAAGTTTGATATTGAGATCTTTAATCCATTTTGATCTGATTTTTGTGCATGGTGTTAGACACAGGTCCAAATTCATTTTTTTTACATGTTGCTGCCCAGTTTTCCCAGCATCACTTGTTGAAGAGGCTTTCCTTACTCCATTTTGGACTCTTTGCACCTTTATCAAAGATTAAATGATCATGTGTTTGAGGTTGGGTATCAGGATACTCAGTTCTTTTCCATAGGTCCACAGGTCTGTTTTTATTTCAATACCACGCTGTTTTAATTACTACTGCCTTGTAGTACAGTTTGAAGTTGGGAAAGGTGATGCCTCCCATCTTCTTTTTCCCGAGGATTGCTTTAGCTATCCTTGGGGGTTTATTGTTCCATACAAATTTCAGGAGCGTTTGGTCAATTTCTTTGAAGAATGTCATCGGTATCCTCATACGGACTGCATTGAATCTGTACAGAGCTCTAGGGAGTATTACCATTTTGACAATGTTGATTCTCCCCATCTATGAGCAGGAAATGTGTTTCCATTTCCTCGTGTCCTCTTTTATCTCTTGGAGCAGAGTCTTGTAGTTTTCTTTGTACAGGTCTTTTACACACTTGGTTAAGTTGATTCCTAGGTATTTGATTTTCTGTGGCACAATTGTGAATGGAATCGTTTCCCTAATATCTCTTTCTTCTCTTTCATTAATTGTATATAGGAAAGCCACCGACTTTTGGGTGTTGATTTTGTATCCTGCCACTCTACTATATGTGTCTATTGTTTTTAGGAGTTTTTTGGTAGAGAGTTTAGGGTTCTCTGGGTATTATATCATGTCATCTGCGAATAATGATAGCTTGACTTCTTCCTTGACTATCTGGATAGACCTTTTCTTCTCTGAATGCTATGGCAAGTACTTCCAGTACTATATTGAATAAAAGAGGTGAGAGTGGCAACCTTGTCTTGTCCCTGATGTCAGGGGGAAGGCTTTTAATTTTTCCCCATTGAGAATGATGCTAGCTGTGGGTTTTTGGTAGATGGCTGTAACTATCGTGAGGAAAGTCCCTTCAGTTCCCCCATTTTCTGGAGGTTTTAATCATGAACTGGTGCTGGATCTTGTCAAATGCTTTCTCTGCGTCTACTGATAGGATCATATGGTTTTCATTTTTTCTCTTATTGACATGATGTATTATGTTGATTGACTTGCGAATGTTGAACCATCCTTGCATTCCTGGGATGAAGCCTACTTAGTCATGATGTATAATCTTCTTGATGAGTCTTTGGATTCCGTTTGCTAGTATTTTGTTGAAGATCTTAGCATCTGTGCTCATCAGGGATATTGGTCTCTAGTTTTGTTTCTTTGGGTTGACTCTTCCTGCTTTGGGTATCAGGGTGATATGTGCCTCGTAGAAGCTGTTTGGGGAGTGTTTCTGTTTCTTCTATTTCCTGGAAGAGCTTGAAAAGGACTGGCAGTAGGTCCTCCTTAAAGGTTTGGTAGAGTTCACTAGTGAATCCGTCTGGACCTGGGCTTTTGTGTTTGGGCAGACTTTTTAATTACTGTTTCAATTTCCTCAATGGTGATAGGCTTATTCAGGTATTACAGGTCTTCTTTTTTTCAGCCATGGTAGGTTATAGGACTTCAGGAATTGATTCATTTCTTCTAGATTTTTCATTTCACAGCATACAGGCTCTCAAAGTAATCTCTGATGATGATCTTTTGGATTTCTGTGGTTTCTGTTGTGATGTCACCCTTTTATTTCTGATTTTGTTTATTTGGGTTCTCTCTTTCCCTGTCCTTACAAGCATTGCCAATGGTTTGTCAATCTTGTTTAGTTTTTTCAAAGAACAGCTCATGGTTTCATTAATCTTTCGGGTTTGGTTTTTTTTTTTTTTTTTTTGTTTCCAACTCATTGATTTCCTCTCTAAGTTTTATTATCTTCCCTTTTTCTGCCTGGGTTGGGCTCCTTTTGTTGGTCTTTTTCTAATGTCTTCAGCTCTGTAGTCAGGTTATTTATGTGGGCCCTTTCTTGTTTCCTAATGAATGCTTGCAGAGCTATAAACTTTCCTCTTAACACGGCTTTTGCCGTGTCCCACAAGTTCTTATAGTTGGTGTCAAGAAGGCTCCTTTTTAATTTTTGGGAGATGTGTTCATACTGTTTTCTACAGAGGATGAACCAAATGACTCCCACCTAGAGTGGATGAAGCTTCCTTCTCCTCTGTGTCTATGCCAAAATTGCTTGCTTCCGGGAAAGCCATGCATAATAGCTTGTTGTTTTGATTTGTCTTTCCATATTAATACTTTTTTCATGTGCCCATTGATCATCTAAAGGTTTTTCTTGGGGAAATGTCTCATCAGCTCTTTTCTCATTTTGTGATATGGTTGTTCTGTTGATGCTCTTCAGTGTTGTCAGTACTTTATATATCTTTGATAATTATTCTTTTGTCAGATGTGGTGTGAATAAATATTTTTATCCCATTCTGTAATGTATATTGATTTTAGGCATTGCTTCTTTCACAGTACACTTTTGAATGTAGTCTGAGTTCTTTTTAGTTTTCTTTGTAAATGTCATTGGATATTTTTAATTTATTTTAATTAAGGCATTGTGATTTACACAACTATTCATAGCTGAGTTTCAGGCATTACAGGGCTCCAAAACCAGTCCCATCATCAGTGTCACCTTTCCTACCCACTTCAGGTCTTCCTCTTTGACAGGCACATTTTAAAATTTGGTTATTGTAAAGTAGATCTCCAACTTTATATTTTATTGGTTCTGTGGTTCAGATGTGTAAATATACTTCAGGGATAAGCCACGAAATGTGTCTGAGAAGTTGTAAATAGGTCTTTTAAGTCAGTATCATAAAAATATTTATCTATGTTTCTCTTCTCTTTTATGGATTCCTGTCTAATATCAAAGTCTTTGATACAATTAGAATTAATTTTTGTGTATGGTATAAATTAACTTTTTGCTCCTTTCTCCACTTCAAGCATCTAGGTCTTTTGTTGTAAATTAACTGCCTATTCATTCATCTTGCAGTTTTGGGCATTCTTAATGCTATTTCATTGGTCTGAGAGTCTGACTTTATTCCAGTGTTATGCAGTTTTGATAACTATAGCCTTATAGTATAATTTGCAGTTAGATAATCCAATGCCTTCCTTCTTCTTCTTAGATTTCTTTGGGATTTTTATGATTCTGTACACATAAAAATAGTAATTCTACTAAGGTCCTGAAGAATGTATTTGGAATTTTGATGGGAATTAAATCTGTATAGTGCTTTGGGTAAGATGGTCATTTTAATTGTGTTAATTTTGCCACTCAGTGAATAAGAAATATGCTTCTATTTTCTTTCATTTTTAAGAGATTTATAATTTTCATTTGCCTTCTTTTATTTCTATGAAATGGAATTTTTTTAAATACAGTTGTTTTTTTCTTTTTGCGTCACACCTGGCAATGCTCAGGGGTCACTCCTGGCTCTGCACTCAGGAATTACTCCTGTCGGTGCTCAGGGGACCATATGGGATATCAGGGATGGAACCCGGGTTGGCCGTGTGCAAGATAAATGCCCTACCCACTGGACTATGCTCCAGCCCCTCAAATACAGTTTTAAATGAGACATTCCTCTTTCACTAATTGTTACATATTGTTTTTACTGGATAAACATTGTTTTTTTACTGACACGAATTCGATATGCCAAAACCAGTAAAAACAATGTTTATCTCCTGACCCTGAAAGAGCTAGTAAATTGTTTACATATCACTAGTATCACTTGTCTTCCTGTTGATCGTGGATTTGCTCGAGTGTTCACCAGTAACATCTCCATACATCCTGTCACATGCTAGTGTAGCCCAAGGACATCTGTTTGCTCCAGGAACATAAAGAGCCTCAAATCATTCCATCAGGTCATGGGAATGAGATCTATAATTGTTGCTGGCATCTGCTGTGTGGGTGGGATACTCTTATAGTCACTTTTAATCTCGAGCATTTATTGATGAACCATGTGGCCACTTTGCGCTTTTTGATCAGCTCTTCCACTGGGTGGAGCTCTGAAGAGTGGGGAGTCTAGATGTGGAAAATGGCGGCCCCTCATGGTGTGGGGGTTCCTCTGGCTTCTTGCAAGGCTCTGCTGGGATGGCAGGCCAGGGCTAGAACCCACCTTCCCTCTCGGGCTCCTCGTGATCAGCTGGGCACAGGGAGAGCTGGTAGCAGCTCTGCCCGTGTATGTGAGTTTATATATAAAAATATTTCTGTGTATTCACTTGTAACCTACCACTTTATATGTTTCTTTTTTTCTATGAGGGTTTTTGCTGTCATTTAGGATTTACTATGTGTAATATGTCAAGAGTTTAGCTATGCAGCATTATTCACAAAAGTCAGAATATGGAAACAAGATTGAGTGCCCAAGAACAGACTCCTGGATAAAGAAACTATGGCACATCTACATGAGTGGAATACTGTGCAACTGTTAGGAAAACGAAGTTATAAAACTTGCTTAAGAAATGGATGGACAAGGAGAAGATCATGTTGAGTGAAATTAGCCAAAGGGAAAAGAACAGATATAGAATGACCACACTTATTTTTTGGGATATAGAAAAAAAAATGGAACTAAGATCCAAGGTCAGGCAAAACATTGATCAGGAGTACTTCTCAGTGGTTGGAAACCTATCACAAGTTTGTGGGAGTCAGAGGTTAGGTAAGACAGAGAAGGGAACTGTGTGCTAATAATTGTTGGAAATAGTAATACCAGACTAGAACTGAGCATTCGATGTCAGCAAAGGGATATACATAGTAACACTTAAATGTATGTACTGCAAGCCACAATGTGCAAGGGAAAGCAGAGAGAAGGAGAGAAGAGGCAAGGTGTCTGCCATAGAGGCAGGCTGGGTGAGGGGGTAGGGAATCTGGGGACATTGGTGATGGTAAATGGACAGTGGTGGAGGGATGGGTGCTGGAACACTGTGTGACTGAAACCTGATCATGAACAGGTAGTATAATAAACTTAAAAAAATTTAAAAAAGAGTTTAGCTATGAAAAAAAATAAGAAAAAAATTTCTTGGCTTTATTTTTTTGTCATTTTTTTGTTTATGTGTTTCTTTATCATTTGTGTATATTAGTTTAGATGTTGTGGGAATTTATCCCTGCCCCACCTTAGTAGATTCAATTCTGTGGTCAAATACAAATATTTGTTTTCATTAGACATTATCTTCTCTTTTACATTGTTTCTTCCCATACATTGCTTCTCTTAGGCCCAATGTGATTAGACCATCTGATATTTGTCTTTTTCTGACATTTAATTTAGCTCTAATTTAACCCATGTTGAAGCAAAATGTAATATTTTATATTTCAAATCAGGAGTATTTTCTGTTGCATAAGCACATCATTTTCTTTATTCATCTGTTGCTGACACTTGGGTGTTTTCAAACGGTACTATTGTAAATAGCCTTTCAGTGAGCATACACATGCACATACCCTTTTAAATGAATGTTTTTTGTGTTCTTCAGGAAAAACATCCAGGAATGGAAGTGATGGATCATATGTCAGTTCTATTTTTTAATCTTTTAAGCTATTACTCTATTGTTTTCCCTATAGACCAAACCAGTTTTGAATCCCACCAACAATGAATGAGGGTTTCTTTTTCCCATGCTCCTCCCAAATTTGTTTCTGGATTTTTTATATAGGTGAGTGTCGGGGAGTCTCCGGGGTCCCCCAACAGTATCAGGACAGAAGTTCTCTTCTACCTCCAAGGTTGCCAGGGAACGGATGAAAACTCGTGAGTCCGGCGCAGTTCCAAAAAGGCTTTTAATAGTACAAAAGCTCTACCACCGCAATCCAATATAAAGAAAGAACTCTAGCTCTGGTCAGAACTTAGACCATACAAGTCTCCCATCGAAGAGAGAGAATCTCACCCGAGAGGAGCCTACTCAAAAGAATGGAAAGGGAGAAGGGGCCTCCAAGTCAGTCCCCTTATATACACCAAAGTAATCCTATCTGTTGACAGGGAGAGTCCTGTCAACAAAGAACCCTAAACAGCTTGTAGAAGGGTGGTGACCCAACCTATTAAAGGGATAAACAAAGGATTACACCAAGGACTAATCCCTTCTCTGAGATGATCTCTTATGTAAAACACTGGAGAGAGAGAGGAAGCTGATATAAAGTAATACATCTTAATTTCCTGGGCTTCATGTGATCTAGATGGTACCCACAAGGTCCTTCTTATTTATTATCTGCACCAGGGTGATTCTGAATATCTTGTTCTGTGTATACTGAAAGGGTCACACTCTCCTGCATGAGGGCAAGCTAGTATGAGCCTTCCTATAATCTTAAAGATAGTCTCAATGTAGCCAGGGTGGTAGTCTCCTGGTAGATTCTAACTGTCCCATGCTGGGTGCAGTGGGTATAAAGAGGAGCTGTGCCCAATCTAGAAAACATAGAAGTCTTAAGTAGATGTATAATAAGTCAGAAGTTATTCAGAGTCAAGGTGACTTCTGTAACTGCCACACCCTCTATCAGTGTTTACGTAGAAGAGAGATCTCATTAGAATGAACCTTGGCTTAAGAACATGTAAGTAGATTAAACTGCAAGTGGGTAAAACAGCAAAGCTCCCAAAGTAGCTAAGCCTGTCATCCAACAGGTGAATGTGAGGTGATCTCTATCTTTTTGTAATCTATTTGTGTGGATTTAAAAAATTTTTAAACATTTTTTCTAACTTTAATAAAATTAATTTCCTTATTCATCTCTATTATCATGTGATTAATATAATTAATTTTATCCTAATTGCTTCTTGGCCTTTTGGCTAAGATCAAGTGTAATTTTATCCTTGCTATCTGACTCTGTGCACTCCTTTGCAATGTTTCTGCTTCCTGTTTCTTTTCTCCTGATTTTGCCAACTTGATGAGCCTACTATTTATGCTATATCTATCTTGTTGTAATGTAAATATTCTACTTCACACTACCACTATATTTAACCTATTCATTCTTCTATTAATTATTCTCCTCTCTTTTCTTATGCTATCAACTTTTATACCTCTAACTTGCTTTTTCTGACTGAAAGTTTATGCAAATTTCCTTGGAGGAGACTCAATAATTCTCAGTATCTCCAGGTGTATGTCCCTGTATTACAATCCTGCACATTACGAAGAAATTCCTTTCAGTGTGCAGATTTGAGTTTATTGCAGCTCAAAAATTTTAGGGGAGGGTGTTCGCCTTGCATGCGCTGACTCGGGTTCAATCCCTGGCATCCCATATGGTCCCCCTAGCACCTCCAGGAATAACTCCTGAGTGCAGAGCCAGCAGTAACCGCTGAGCATTGCCAGGTGTGGTCCAAAGGCCAAAACAAAATTTTAAACTATTAATTTATTTCTTTCAGGAATATATAATGGTTGTTGCCTACTAAACCAATTCTAAAGTGGTCTTGTTGGTCTTTTGAGATTTCACATAAGTGTGCTTTGAACTATTTCTTCTAAAATCTTGTAAGATATTTTTTTGGATTTTTATAATGACCACCCTTAGTTTCAGTTCCTGTGCTGAGTTGTTTCATAGGGAAATTATTGGCTTCTTTTTAGTTCCAGAAAATGTTTGTGTATAAGTTTAATTTGATTCTTCATTAATATGCCTTCCTAACATATTCCTTTTTATTGCAATTTTTGTTTCACCAGAAATGCTGCTATTGACCTGACTAACATTCTTTTCTTCGACTCCTGGATTTTTTTTCAGCACTGAGTTGTTTTGGGATGGTTGAAGAAAGACCGTATGTTCTTCTATAAAACTAATAATGTTTTCTTCTCTGGTACAATCAATGGTCTAGAGAGAAGTGTTGTGATAATTCATTTCCAACTGCATGATTTAATTTGACTATTTTAGGTGACAAACATCATGTTTTATATTTGGCCTATAGAACCTAATTGGTTTTTAACAAATAACTCTAACTTATTTATCAATATGTTTAATTATTGAGAGCAATACTTTGCATATAGTACATGTAAACTATAGAAGTTATAAGTTACTCTAAGTCAATATGTACTTGAAAGTAGACATGACATATAATGGGTCAATAGATATATGTTTGTGTATATTTAAAATTTTATACATATACATAAATACTATGTATACATATATTTTAACTAACTCCAACTCCAATATATACACATATATTAAACTATATGTATATGTATATATACATATACTTTTATATGTGTTTAATTAAAAAATATATATATTTTGGATTGGTTTGACAGAGTCAGCCAAAAAGGAGAAGCAGCATACCCAGTTAGATTTGAATTCCAGATGAAATGAATGATTTTTTTAATATATATCATGCAATATTTAGGGCATACTTTTACTAACATTTTATTCTTTGTTTATCTAAAATTCAAATCACAGTAGAAATCATAGATTTTACCTGGCCACCTCAAAATATACAGACAAATAGATGTATATATATTGTTCATAAAAAGAGAGGATGAAGATTGGTAATGATTTACTCCTAGTTTGAAATTTTTCAAACTAAAATCACAATGGGAATTTTATGGCAGAGATTCTAAACTACTGGTGTAATTAATTTTATGAAGTTGAAATTCTTATTTACTTATGTGTCTTTATCATTTATCAACATATTTTGAATAAACTGTTTTCCACGAATATTTTCTGAGTAATTAACTGAACTAAACATTTCTACATCCTAGAATCCAGATTGAAACCCAAATATAAACTATTTTTCTACTAAACTTAAAAATTTAAACTTTAAGCATCTACACTTTAAAAAATTAATATTTAATTATAAGGAGAAGTTGTCTGCCAAGAGTTTCTTTTTTTATTTGCCAAGAGTTTCAAAACTACTATTCTATAAGATAAAATCTGTTCATATACCTCATATATTTGTTTTTTGTAATAGACCATATTTTCAGGGAAACTTCTGATATTATATGTAATCTGGTTAGAATCCTTGTCTTGCATTACATAATTATATATATTCTAGGTTGTAACATTTAACCCCCAACTATCTGTAACGTATCACAGGTGGTACTGTAAAAAAGTAATATTGTTGAAAAAAAACTCCTGGAAATAAGAAATTTAATAGTTCTAGGTATTAAAAACTTTGTCTTTGGAACAAATATGAGTATCATTACCCTTAAATCTCATTTTATTTGAACTCTTGAATTTTTGTCTTTCCTGAACTGTAGCTTTGGTATGCTATAGGCCAACATTTTAAAAGAAAGAGAAAAGAAAGAAATTTAAAAAAAAAAGGAAGGAAAGCATGCAGATAGGCAAGCAGGCAGACAGATAGCAATAGGACCTATTTCTGGATACTCTAGTCAGTTCCATTGACCTATTTGTCTATTTTGACACCAAATCATCTAGATAAGTGCAGCTTGGTCATGAGGCTTAAAATCAATAGCAATTTTTTCCAACTTTGGTTTCTTTTTCAGTTTGTCTTGGCTATTATGGGACCTTTACATTTCCATATAAATTTTAGGTTCAGATGGCCAGTTCCTACAGAAATGTGCTGAGATTATGGCTAGAAATGTATTGATTCCACACAGCAATTTATAAAATGAATATTGTTGATGACTCTTAAAATCACACCTGCCTAATGAACACCCAGTTATTCTTTAAAATTGTGAGGATCTCTGATATCCCTGATTGCTACTTGTTAAGTGTATTTGTATACCTAATGCTGATGAAGAAATGTTTATTTTTTCAGAACAGCAAAGACTTTAATGGGGTAAGTGGTGGCAGGTTTCCCGGTGCTGAAGTGGGCATGTACCATCCAAGTGACTCCACAGAGCAGGGTAAGGAGGGGGTGGGGGGTGGTTTCCCAGACAGGACAGGGAATTCGGATACTCATGGTGGTCTCAGGCCACTTCTGTTAAGGGAGGGCACTGGCACAAGGGCAAATTGTGGCACCATTTGCCACCATTAGAAGGCAAAAGGCACCCCTACGGATGTTGGCACAAGAACAGAAGTCCCCAACCTCCTTCAGGTAGCAGTCGAAGTCATTGATGAAAGTGCACTTAAAGCCCAGGAGCTCCAGCAGCTGGCAGGCGCTCTTCTCCAGGCAGCACACGCTCTTGATCAGGGGGCCCAAAAGGCTTGGGGATGCCCAGGTTCTTGTCCATCACCACCATCTGCAACAGGTTGGGGAAGTAGGGCCGTGCAAAGGAGCTTGTCAGTCTTCTGGCTGGAGGGTGCGTTTGTCAGCTGCTCCAGGCAGAAGAGCTGGGGGATGTGGATGATGTTCTGCTCCACCAGGCCCAGTTCCTGCTTCAGCGGGGCCCGGTTCAGGTTGATGCATTTCTCCACATAGTCTTTCTGATGGGAAGCAGTGACACATATGGCCTGGGTGTAATATATCTAACTACATATTCGTAATATATATACATGATATAAGGCAAGTGCCCGCCAACTGTACTTCTGTACTGCCGCGCCTTTATGTTTCTTTTGATAGGTTGAAAAAAAAAGTTCTGCAAGAAGATTTATGATGATATAGATGGATTGAAATGACCATATGCTGTCAGCTTTTTCCCCAAAGAAATGCACCTTTAAATAAGAAAAATGAAAACTGTCTAAGATTATCATTCCATCTTCACATGAGTATATTAGACTTTGGTATTTTGAAATTATTTAAAGGAAGATTGACACATTGAAACACAAGGATACAGTAATACAAATGAGAACAGTACAGAAGAATATACAGAGTTGTAAGAGGGAAACTGAGAAAGAATGACCAGATATTTGACACGAGGAGTTGTGGACATGCGCTCTAACCTGGAAGAACTTTAATTAGGGTCAGAACTTTGCAAAACAAAATAAATAAAAGTAATGAACTTCCACACTTTCCTTATAACTGCCATTTTGTTAAATTCTTTTAAACAAGCTATTTGTAAAAATAATGTGCCCAAATCAGGATCATGTCCTAAGGAAATGATTGAAAATGAAATTTTTTTTCTGTCTCTACACTGGCTGTAGTATTGGCAAGCCAATTAAACCACAGAGATGAGACTAGAACAAGACAAAAAGAGCCTGTGACTTGACCATTAAGAACACAACAACAGCTATAGACTTATTCCTGGACTAGTAATAGGAAGAGAGATACATATCTAATGTGCTGAGTCATTGTCAGCCTGCTTCTGCAACTGCAGTCAAACTAAGACAAGGAAGGACACTGCTCAGTGGGACACGACTGAACTTTAAAGATTCTGTTTAATTTTTTTTGTGGGTGGGGCTACATCCAGCAGTGTTCAGGGCTTAGTCCTGGCTCTGAAGTCAGGAATCACTCCTGGTAAAGCTAAGGGAACTGTTGTAGGACTCCTAAGGGCCGCTGCATCTGCTCTGGATTGCCTCCTGCAAATCACTCTGTAGATAAGGGGGTAGTCTAAATGTGGCAGTTTATCCGACCATGTATGCTGTACTAGCTGGTATAAATATTCTCCCATGCTATCACAATCATCGTGGGACTAGCTAGATCTTACCAGCATATTAGCCTGGCCACGTAAGGACACCTAAGTAATTAGACCAGAGAGAAATGCTGTTTGCTTCCAAACAAACAAGCATGGCTCCCTGATAAAATATAAAACTACAATGAAGTAGAGGAGACTTGTGAAGGCTTGGAGAAATATTTAACTGGCATTGGTGTTGGTCTTTGTTACAGTGACATGCCATCTCAGAAACCCCCTTCTCTACATTTCAAAGGCCTTCCGGCTCAAAACATTAGCACAGTAAAGGCCCTAGGTGAGATGCAGGGAGGGATTACACTGAGGGCATTGGACCCTCCCTGCTTTCCATAACAATGGGAGGAAGGTCTGAGTTGCGGGGGGTATAAACTAGCCGGTTCCCGCTCTCCCAGTCTTCTTCCCGGTGGGATCTCGCCTTGTGAGCGTTTATTCCCCTTGGAAGTTTTACACGTGGTGGTCGCCATCTTGGCCTACACGTGGCTGGGGTTCTAGCCTGGAATCCTAAGCATCGGGTTTTTCCTTTTGCTGATTTGTATGCCTGAACCTGTGATAAGTAAAGCCTTCTAAAACGCGCGATTCCTGAGTGTCCATCCATTCCTCGCCGGCCGGAGGTAGAAGGGAACTCGCTTCCCGGCACTGTCGGGGACCCCAGCGGAGCGCCCCGACAGGGAACCATATGGGGTGTTGAGGATAGAACTCAGTAGGCTACATGCAAAGCAAGCACCGTGCCAACTGTACTATTGTTACATCTCCCTAAAGATCCTGATTTTTTAAGATTGAAAGACTGGTATTATAAATCAGTGTTCTGCCACTGTATCATGAATATTATAAAATATAGCCTCATTAATACAAACATTTAATATTTAATGATGTTTTTCTCATTCATGGAAAAGCATGCTATCCATCTAAGAAAAAATGGTAATGTTGATAAAATACAGATTTTATTAATCACAAAGTAATTTTGTAGAAGGGAATACCATGCCTCCAAGGAAATGAGGTGAAGTTGATAAAATATAGATTTTCTCAGCCATGGATTTAAATAATCTTTTGACTTAGTAATTGTTTAAATAAAATAAGTTGTTTTACTCTCCTTAACTTTTCTTTTCCTAACCTGTGACTCCTCCTCCTAACTTTATTGTGAGGATCAAATCAGATCATATTAAAGTTCTAAGGCACACATTCTTCAAAGAAATCGACCAAAACACTTTTAAAATTTGTATAGAATAATAAACCCCCATGGATAGCTAAAAGCAATCCTTGGGAAAAAGAATATGGGAGGCATCACCTATCCCAACTTCAAACTCTACTACCAAGCAGTGCTAATTAAAACAGCATGGTATTGGAATAAAAACAGACCTGTGGACCTATGGAATAGAGTTGAGTATCCTGACAACCAGCCTCAAAGGCATGAACAATTAGTCTTCAATAAAGGAGCAAAAGCATGAAATGGAGCAAGGAAAGCCTCTTCAACAAGTGGTGCTGGGAAAACTGGGCAGCTACATGTAAAAAAATGAACTTGGACTTCTGTCTAACACCATGCACAAAAATCAGATCAAAATGGATTAAAGATCTCAGTATCAGACCTGAATCCATAAAAGGACATTGAAGAAAATATAGGAAAAACCCTCCACAACATCGAAGCTAAGGACATCTTCAAAGAAGAAACACCACTAACAAAACAACTAGAAGAAAAGATAAACATATGGGACTATATGAAACTAAAAGCTTCTGCACCTCGAAAGAAACAGTGACCAAGATAGAAAGACAGTCCACAGAATGGGAAAGAATATTCACCCAATACCCATCTGATAAGGGGTTCATATCCAGGATATATCAGGCACTGGTAGAATTTTACAAAAAAGAAAACAGCCAACCCCATTTAAAAATGGGGAGAAGAAATGAACAGAAACTTCTACAAGGAAGAAATTTGAATGGCCAAAAGACAAAAGAAAAAATGCTTATTATCATTAGTCATCAGAGAGATGCAAATTAAAACAACAATGAGATATCATCTCACACCACAGAGACTGGCACATATCCAAAAGTGGAAGAACAACAAGTGCTGGCATGGATGAGGGGGAAAGGGGACTCTCATACATTGTTGGTGGGAATGTCAACTGGTACAGCCTTTTTGGAAAACTATATGAACATTCCTCCAAAGTCTAGTAATTGAGCTCCCATTTGACCCAGTCATACCACTCCTGGGAATATACCCTGGGAAGCCAAAAACATGCAGCAGATACACTGTCTATATTTTTTATTTTCATAACAGCATTATTCACAATAGCCAGAATCTGGAAACAACCAGAGTGCCCTAGAATTGATGACTGGATAAAGAAACTTTAGTACATCGACACAATGGAATACTATGCAGCTGTTAGGAAAAATGGAGCTATGAAATTTTCCTATAAATGGATGGACATGGAAAAGATCATGTTGAGTGAAATTAGCCAGAAGGAGAGAGACAGATATAGAATGACTACATTTATTTGCATAATATACATATTATGATACCAACATCCAAGGTCAGGCAAAACATGGATCAGGAAGTCTTGTCAAAGGTGGAAATTACCACAAAAGTGTGGGATCAGAGGTTAGGTAAGACAGAGAAGGGAACAGTGTGCCAATAATTGTTGAAAGTGCTATTACCACATAGAACTTAGCGTTAAATACAGGCAAAAAGATACACATGATAACCTCTAAGTATATATATTACAATCCACAATATGTAAGCCGAAGGAAGAGAGAAAGAAAGAAAGAGAGAAAAGAGATAAAGCACCTGCCATAGAGGCAGGCTAGGAGGAAGGGAGGGGGAATCGGGGATATTGGGAAATGGGCAATGGTGGAGGGATGGGTGCTGGAATACTGTATGGCGAAACCCAAACATGAACATTTTTGTAATTGTTTATCTCATGGTGGTATAATAAAATATATTTAAAAAAGTTCTAAGTCATAGTTATGACTTTAATAATAACCTCCTTCCCCTCCTACTCTAGTTAAGATACAGAACTTCATACTCAGTATTACAATATAATTCATGATTTGAGAATGTTTTCTATGTGTGAGGCTGTGTAGAACTGTCACTTAATGAAAGAGGCATAACCTGTCCTATCAGATTTGTGGTATGACCTAGCTAATCTCTTTATTCAAGTGAAGATTACCTTGTTGCCACCCTCAAATTAGTTGCTAAGTCATCTCTTAAGTTTTTGGCTTTGCTTTCTGTATTAGGGTCCGAGACTCAACTATTATAGGTATCACTTAGACAGGAAATACATAGAGGCCAACTTTGAGAAGTCCTCATGTCAATACTGTGAGTCCAGGAAGTATCAGCTGTTGCTCTGCTCCTGTTGATTGGGAAGAGACTCCATTGCTGGCTCTTGTAAATTTTCAGGAAATTGCCATTCTGAATTTTTATGAAGTATTTCTTGTTTTGAAAATGTTCATGAAAAATATAATGGCTCTGTGGTCACTAGTTTGCTGCCTCAGCTGTGTATGCTGCTCACTTAACAAACTCTATGTGATGGCCTCTTGAAAAATCCATGACTACAAATGTGTTTCTGTAGTGTAGTGATTATCACGCTCAACTCACAAATGTGCTTAACATCAGCATATTTATGCATTCATCATGGAGATCTGTGTGCACAGAACCAGTACTTGCTGCAAATAGTCACTAATATTTTAATTTAAAAGAACAGTTATGATGAACTAAGTATAAAGAAGATGCCACGATGCACAATTGCTCTGAAGTTAATTCTCTCTCTCTTTCTCTCTCTATTTGGGGGAAGAAGTGTTCATTCACTCTGGAGAAAAAGAAGACAAATAAATATTTCTATGTTTATCTGGTGTATAAAGCCAAACAAGCCAAATACTCAGATGTTCAGTGAATTATAAAAAATAAAAATCAGCAACTCAACTACTGTACATTATTAGAACAGCCAGGAGCGGAGCTTGTTAAGATAGATCTTCTATGTTGTAGCTTGCTTTGCTGACAATGTCTAAATGAATCAAATGAGTCAGAGTCAAAGAAATCGCACTGGCAGTTTTAATCTCCTGTCAGAAAGAAGAGCTAGCCGAGTTAAACATCAGCATTTTTTCCTCTTGGCTCATCTTAGTAGTTTGTACTCTCAGCTACATATTTGTGTACTTACATTTAACTATTTAAATTATATTCCTGGAGCGCGGCCAGCCCATGCCGGACCGGGTTCGATCCCCTGCATCCCATATGGTCCCCTGAGCACCACCAGGAGTGGTTCCTGAGTGCAGAGCCAGGAGTAACCCCTGAGCATTGCCGGGTGTGACCCAAAAAGCAAAAAAAAAAAATTATATTCCTGGACCAAATAGATAGCACTCTGGGCAAGGTTCTTTTCTTGTATCCAGTCAACTAGGGCTTGATACCCAGCACCCAGTATCCCATATGGTCTCCCAAGCCCCACCAGGAGTGATTTCTTAGCACAGAGCCATGAATAAGCCCAGAGCACTGCCAGGTGTACCTCTCCCCAGCTCCCCGCCCCCAAATAGATTAGGAATTTGAGCTTCCAGTCTTCTTAGAGAGAAACTTATAGAATAACTATATAGGTAATTCTTGAAACATTACCTATATAGTCCCCCTGGAAACTAGTATAAGAAGAAATTAGTCAATAATCTTGGGGACATTGACAAAGTCTTAGAAGGACTTGTGGGTTGGATGATATTATTGGTTTTAATTATCTTATTTTTATGATTAACTCTCATTTTATAGTAAGATGTCTTTTGTAGTGAAATGTATACTAAGATACTTAAGGTACTGAGGAATCATGTCTGAAGCTTTACCTCAAATAGTTTCAAATAAATATATACGTATATATTGTGTAAAAAAAAGAAACAATTAGAGAGCCTCACAAGTGGCTGGGGGAGGCTGGAACTTCGGCTTGCGCTGGGCCCAGCTGACTATGGAGCCCCGAGGAGGGCAGATGGGTTTTGGGAGTGGGCCCGTCGCCTCTGGGGGCAGATGGGTTTGGGAGTGGGCCCGCCGCCCGGAAGCAGCCGGATGAGACTCACCCATCACACTGGCCACCATTTTCGCTGTCCGGACACTGGGAAACTGCCTCACGAGCAGATTGACAGAGCAAAACCAGTTCGCAAGTGGCCGTGATCCACTAAAATAGTGAAACAGTGATGTCTTTTAATGCACTGCATTCCACAAAGAGCAGGAAAGTTTGGTGGGAAGGAGATATAAGGAGGAAAGAAATGACATACAGAACCCACCAAGTAGTTGAGGTGCGGGAGGGGGAGGGAGGTGGGGACATTGGTGATGGGAGATGGGTTTGGGTGGAGGGATGCGTGTTGGAACACCGTAGAACCGGAACTCTACATGAGCATCTTTCAATTGTATGTCTAAAATGGTGTAATAATATTTGGGGGGAATAATAAAATTAAATTTTAAAAAAATAGATAAATAAATAAAAGATTAAAAAAGGGAACAATTAGTTTTTTGGTTTTTTTTTTGTGCCTCATCAGGTGATAGAACGAATCAGGGCTGTGACCAAACTGGCATGCGTGCAAAGCAAGTGCCTTACCTCCTTTGCACTCTCCAATTCCAGAAAGGCAATTTCTTTTTCACTCAGTTATATTGAACTCAGTTATATATTTTTTTCCTTTTTGCTAAGACTGGCAAATTCACATTTATTTAAAGGTTTAAGTCAGGTGCTTAAACCTTTAAAAAGGTTTAAGAGTTAAGGTTTAAGTCAGGTGCTTAAACCTTCTGCTTTTCCTTTTTATTTTAAAAAAGTTTTTTAAAAAAATTTTTAAACATTATGGTTTACAATACTGTTCACAATAGAGGTTCATGCATACAACGTTCCAACACCAGACCTTCCATCAGAGTGTCCCACTACCCATCACCTTCAGTTTAGGTTTCAGTTATAGTTCAATTAGGTTCTTACAAAGCGCCACACCTATAGTACACACAGCTGAGATTTTCAGTTTCATAACAGCAAGGCAATACTTTGATCATTTGAAAGAATCTTACTTGCACAGAACATCTATGTACAGGGGTGCCTTGCCTTTGGTAATCAGTAGTCCTAGCTTGTATCAGGTGAGGTTTCTAGTTCAATTTTCTTGTATCATGGAGTCCTTTTGAAAGGCAGTCAGTGAAGCAGAATTTTAATGATGTGAGGTGTGAACCTATATGTGAAAGAAGCAGAGGGAGAAGAGGAGGGCCTGGAGAGAGAGAGATTAAATTTTTAAAAATTGTAGCACATATGCTTGTATCTAGGAAGAAATAACAGTGAAGTTGCTTTTCTTTGGGGGAAACATTTTAATGTCTCATTTCACTATATTGATGTAAGAAAAACAGGCATCAATTTTTATAAAGTAAAGGTAGAGACTATATTTTAATCTCTTAGGTATGATATTTTTGGCTCTCAAGTCAGAAGGATTCTGTCTTTCCTTCTAAATCATTGCTCTGAATGGTTCCTGGGGAAAGGAATCAAATCTGAGACACCAACGAGCCTTTTGAGAGGAACAGGAACAACTGTATTGTGTCTGATGACTGAGACATCCCAGCTCAAGGCCAGTTAGTAGGATGAAACTTCAAGGAGGCATGGCAGAAATATGGAAAAGATTGACCTTGGTACCTCTCACTCCCTACCAGTTTACTAAGGAACCTTCTGCATCAGCTCACAGCATGTTTGTGAGGAGCAATGCCTCTCCAGGAGGCCAAGCAGGCTCCCTCTCACCATTCGCACGGATCTCCCACGGAACCAAATTGCAGGTACTGCAGAACTGAAGCTCAGATGTGACCCTCATACTGAACAGACAGTTGGAAGGCTACTTTCTCCTCCCACAGCTGGAGAAGCCTCTCTGGACAGCTGTGGCAGTATAGGAGAGGGGCCAATTCAGGTTCTGTTAGAGGTCATCAAGTTATTGCTGTTGGCCTCCTCCAAGAATGAAAGAACACTAAATGCATAGACTGGTGGGGACTATACAAGGATACCCTACGAGCTACCTGGGGTTGTCTGGGGAGTCACTCCCCCCCTGGATGGTTTCCTTCCTGGGAGGGAACTCCAGCCTACTAGAGTGACTCAGCTGGGCTTATGGGAGATCCCTACAGTGTCCATTTTTTCCCTTAGAAAAGGAAAATAGGAAGGACAGATTCTAGGAAAGAGAGGTGTGGAAGGATGATTTCAATTTTCCTGTGTTGGGCATAGTAAAGCAGGAACTTCCCCTCCCCAGACTCCCTTCCCCCCCGTTTATCCTAACTTCCATGTCAGTGCCTCTGAAATTAGTGATACATTAAATAAATAAATGACAGCCAGTCAAAAGATTAATGCAACACTCTGCCAATTAGTATAAATGTGTGTTCACAGTGTGTTTTAAAATGTTATTCTTTCTACTATGTTATGACCCCTATTCTGATTTTAACTATCACTTTCATGCTGATGTTGTGACACTTTCAGCAGAGTCCCATCTACTTATTTCCACTGCCCCATCTCCCATCTAATGTTTCTAGCCCTTTCTCAACCATCCATCAAATCTCTGCATATTTATAAGCAATCTTCTTTTTCTCTTTTTAACTCTAGATTGCCTCTGTATTAAGTTCAGTTGAATTTATCTCCTCACATTTTTCTATTTATTGATTCTTTGTATACCAGTGTTAATGTTGGAATAGTTTAGAATATTTTCAATAGCTTTCAGTTCTTCATTAATGTATTTATGCTCTATTTTTATATTATTTTAGGCACTGTTATTAGTTACCTTACAAACTGTTATTAGTAGGGTTTTGTACAGAAAACATTCCAGCACCATATCTTCCTCCTAAGTGTTCATTTCCCTCTACCATTGTCTCAGTGTCCCTCACATTCCCTCTTCTTATGAAAAGCTCCCTACAGAAGACTAGTTCTTGATTTCTGAATAGAAATATTTCAATATTTCTATAATAGAAATATTCAATATTTCTTGAATAGAATCAAGACTAGTTCTTGATTTCTGAATAGAAATTTTGGAATATTTTTAGTCTCCTACAATAATTCTTTATATCCTGCATATGAATAAGATCATTCTGAGTCTATTTCTTTCCTTCTGACTTATTTCACTTGGCATCATACTCTCCAGCTCCATCCACATAGCAAAAAAAAAATTTCATGGTTTCGTTTTTTTCTTAAAGCCAAGGTAGTATTCCATTGTGTATATGTACCATAGATTCTTTATCTAGTCATCTGTTCTTTGATACTTGGGTTGTTTCAAAATTCGGACTTTCCTTACCCGCCCTTCAGAGGAGAGTATTTCAAGCCCAGGAATGCTTGAGCCACAGACACAGATGCACCCGGCAGAGCAGAAACCAGCTTTCCCCATTGCGTGTGGCCTCTGCACGGCTGCGATTTACCTCCAAATTACCGTGAATATTCTACCCACCCCTCTGAGAGAGCCCAACAAAGTAATGAGAGTATAGCGCCCGCACGGCAGAGCCTGGCAAGCTGTCCGATGCGTGTTTGATATGCCAAAACCAGTAACAAAAATGTTTATTTTCCTGACCCGAAAGAGCCCTTAATACGGCAGCAGTAAGAAAGGCAAACAAGCAGTGCCTGATAAAATTTCATGGCCATCCTAGGCTACCAAAACAAAGAAGGACTAAAATGACTGTCTGTACTTTCAATGCACGTACGCTGGCATCGGAAGCATATATTGAGGATCTGATGGTGCAAGCGCAAAAGATCAAGTAAGACATCATTAGTCTGACTGAGACGAGAAGGCATCAGTCGCATCATGCTGTATTTGACACCAGAGAAGAATTGTTCCTTGGAACTTGCAATGAAAGAGGCGTCGGTGGTGTTGGTGTCCTTGTCAATATGAACATGGCCGTCAACATTGATTCATTTGAATTCCTAACAAACCGGATAGGATGATTACACTTGAAGAGATTTGGCCCACTGCCAGCAATTTCTATCTTCATTGTCTACGCACCAACATCCACATACAAAGGAGATGAAATTGAGAAATTCTACATGGAACTAGAGGAGTTCTATAAAAAAGATCACACCTTTTACAAGATCATAGTTGGTGATTTTAATGCCTAGATAGGACCGAGAAGATCGGCTGAAAAACTCCACATCGGGACCCATGGCCTAAAATGGAACGAACAGGGTGAGAGACTCTCTGAGTTCATCATGTCCACCAGGACCATTCATGGGAACTCACAGTTCCAGAAGGCTGAAGCGAAACGTTGGACATGGGAATCTCCTGGTGGACAAGTCCACAATGAAATTGACCACATCATCTTTAATAGACGGTTTTGTCTGACCCGATGTTGCTGTTGTCCCCAAATTCCAAACAGGATTGGACCACCGTCTCCTTCGTGCAAAATTCTACTTCCCATAAGGGGAGAAAAGGCTGCAAAGTTTAAGAAGAGAACTCCCAGAATGACCACCAACTGGGAACTCTTTGGCACCATTGCAGCAACATGGGAAGATACCACCATTGACGACATCGATGAAGAATACAACTGACTGGTTCAGCACCTCCATGATTGTGCGAAGAATGCTGAGAGAGAGAAAGACACAAAAGGATGCCTGTCTTCAGAAACTCTCGAGCTCATTCGCCAACGTGGCAAGGCGCGAGCCTCAGGAGACCAAATGCTAACGTCCAAGCTTGCTAAACGGTGCAGAGAAGAGATAAAAGAACTCAAAGACAGAAGAGCAGAAATACTGGAAGATGCAGCAGAAGCCGGGAAAAGCATTCGCACCACCCGCCTGTCCTTCGCCAACAGTAAGACCAAGAACACTGCCCTCCGAAGCCCTGATGGATCTTATCACATCTTCCATAAAGGCAATGGAGAAGATCATCCATGACTTCTACTCAGATCTCTTTGATAGCCACGTCCACCTGCCCACATACCAAATTCCACAGGATGGATATGTCATTCCCAACGTTCTCCCTTCTGAAATCCGACATGCCATCTCCGTCGGTAAAGAAGGGAACAGCACCTGGCCCAGACAAAGTCAGACCCGAACACCTGAAGAATCTGCCGTCGGTACTCATCAATACACTAGCTCGGCTCTTCACACACTACCTGTCTGAATGCAAGGTGCCCTCCCAATGGAAAACCAGCAGGACAGTTCTATTGTTGAAGAAGGGAGATATTCACAACATTGGCAACTATCGCCCCATCTGCCTGTTGTCTGTCATCTACAAGCTGTTTTCACAAGTCATCCTGAACAGGATTGGCAGAACACTAGATGAATTACAACCATGCGAGCAAGCTGGCTTCCGGAAAGGATTCAGCACAATCTACCATATCCACACAGTAACCAGGCTCATTGAGGTTTGTAGGGGTACAAGATGCCGCTCTGTCTCACGTTCATTGATTTACAGAAAGCCTTTGATTCTGTGGAGACTGAAACAGTCATCAAAGCCCTAGCCAAACAGGGTGTTCAAACCCAATACATCAAGATACTTCGTGAGCTGTATTAAAGATTCACCACCAGGATCTCACCATTCTACAAAGAAGTGATCATTGATGTCAAAAGAGGGGTTCAAAAGGGTGATACCATTTCACCAAAACTCTTCAGCGCCACCCTCGAGAACATCATGCGACAATTAGAATGGGAAGGAATGGGAGTGAAGATAGATGGTCGGCAACTACACCACCTCTGCTTTGCTGATGACATTGTTCTAATAACACCAAACATTAGCCAAGCGGCACAAATGCTGGCTGACTTCGACCGAGAATGTGGAAAGATAGGTCTACACCTGATTCTAAATTAAACTATGTTCATGGAAAATGAGCTAGTTCCAGAGGCCCCATTCACTCTCAATGGAACAAACATCTCTGAATGCAGCAGTTATGTGTACCTAAGTTGAGAAGTCAACATGATGAACGACCTAAAACCTGAGCTGTGCAGGAGGAAGAGAGCGGCATGGAATGCCTTCAAAGGCATCGAAGAAACAGCTAAAAGGGCAAAGAACCTCTGGCTCCGGGCACATCTCTTTGACTTCACACCATTCTCCCTGCATTAACATACGCCTCAGAGACCTGGGCCCTACGAAAGCAGGATGAGAATGCTATTTGGGTCTCCCAGAGAGGAATTGAAAGAGCTATGCTTGGAATATCACGCCTCACTCAATTGAGAGAAGGAATTCGGAGTTCTGACCTCCGTCGCTATTCCAGAATCAGGGACGCTGTCTCATTTGCCAAGGCATTGAAAATCAGATGGGCTGGACATGTAATGCGATTTGGAGACAACTGCTGGACTAGAGCCGTTACCGACTGGATCCCACTGGATGTCAAAAGATCACGTGGCCGCCCACCTACAAGATGGTCTGACTTCCTTGTCAAGACCCTGAAGGAACGGTTTGAGGCTCTTCATATTCCTGAATCAACCAGATGCCATTGGGCTACATTGGCACATGATAGGGTCCAATGGAAATGTTACTGGCGCCCACTCGAGCAAATCGATGAATAATGAGATTCAAGTGATCAAGTGATTATCTCAGTGTCCCTCACCTTCCCTCTTCTTATTGAAAGCTCCCTACAGAAGACTAGTTCTTGATTTCTGATGCCTTTTGGAATTTTTTAGTCTCCTACAATAATTCTTTATATCCTGCATATGAATAAGATTATTCTTAGTCTATTCCTTTCCTTCTGACTTATTTCACTTGGCATGATACTCTCCAGCTCCATCCACATAGCAAAAAAAGTTCATGGTTTCATTTTTTCTTAAAGCCAAGGTAGTATTCCATTGTGTATATGTACCATAGATTCTTTATCTAGTCATCTGTTCTTTGATACTTGGGGTTGTTTCAAAATTCTGAATTTTACAAATACTGCTTCAATGAACATATCTAGTTTTGATTTTCTTTATTTTAAATTTTGGGGTCACATCCAATGGTGCATGGGGCTACTCCTAGTTAGGTGCTCCGGGGATTTCTCCCTGAAATATTCAGGGGACCAAGCAATGCTGGAGATTGAAACAGAGCTCCTGCGCACAAACTGCTTTCTAACCCTTTGAGCCATCTCTTTGGCTCCTCTAATAAATTCTTTATAATCCTGCAGAAAGGTCCTTTTTAGAGTATGATTGTGGTTATGTCACTGTTGGCACAAAATCTTTATTGGTTCAATAGAGTCCTGACCTACTTTCCGGTCATCTCATGGCCCCACTTACCAGCCATGCACAATACTTGCTCCTTTTTAAAAAGCCCATTCATTTTCATGCCTCATTACTGTTCTCTCAGACTGGAATGTGCTTTTTTAGGTCTTACTGCTGAGAGATTCCCTACTCATTTTAAGTCCCAAATTAGATTTTTAACTTGCATATGATATTTTTCAGATCACTCCTAATCATTCCCACTTCCATGTTTCAATAGTTCTTTTTTAAAATTCAATTTTCCTAATTTTATCATTTATATCATGCTGTTTCTATAAATCAAATTGATTTCTCCTATATATATGTATATATATATATATATGAAAATGAACTGAAACCAGTCATCTGGTTTCTCTGCTAACACTCTTCAATTTTCATGAGCAATTTAAAAATCACTTACAACTCAGAAAATAGCTCACCTCTTATTTAGTTCTTTAAGTCAGCTATAAGCATAGTCCATTCTCTGTCAAGAAACATTTGTTTTTTATATATATGTATATATATATATATGGAAATATATATATTGGAAAATAAACTATATATATATAATCCTAACATTGGATTATGAATAGAATTGTTTATTGTTATCACCATTCCCCTAATATGGTATCAAGCCCATTAGTGCCTATGATAACACAGCCACTATCATTGGCAACGTTTTACTTTGACTTAAAATAGTTTCATTGCCAACGGGAAAAAAAGTTTAAGTTCCAAATGGAATTCTCAGACCAACTTCTGGGGCCAGAGCAATAGTTCAGCTGGTAGGGCATTTGCCTTGTATGCAGGTAGCCTGGGTTTGATTCACGGCATCCCATAGTGTCCCCTGGGTACTGTCAGGAGTAATTCTTGAGTGTAGACCCAGTAGCAACCGCTGAGCATTGTCGGGAGTGACCCAAAAAGCCAGCAAAAAATCTAAGACCAACTTTCCCCCTTTTTATTCTTCTTGTATGTTCTTTATTTGTGAATAACATAAGTTATTTCTTAAATTATTTCTCTTCCTCTTACTAAATTCCATTATGCACTTATTCTTTCCCCAGAGATTTTACCATCCCTTCTAAAAATATTTAGCTTCTAAGGTTCTTTTCAAAATTTATTTTTAATAAGAAACATCTAGTTCTGGATATTAGCCTCTCTACTATTCTATTTCATTTAGAATGTTTTTACATTCCAGGAAATCAGTGGCAATTTGAGTCCAGTAAAAATAAGAAATGGTTCTTGACATAGAATAGACTATGCTTATAGCTGACTTAAAGAACTAAATAAGAGGTGAGCTATTTTCTGAGTTGTAAGTGATTTTTAAATTGCTCATGAAAATTGAAGAGTGTTAGCAGAGAAACCAGATGACTTAGAGTGGAAAGTGGCAAGAATGCCTTTGTAATGTAGTATAGTTATCATTGGAGGTAATTCAGTCAGAGCTACTAGTGACTGAAGGATATGTGTGGTGAAATGTTGGTTGATGGTTTCAGTTCATTTTCCAATGGAGAAATGTCAGAATGTAAAGTGGCCCCAGAGGACTATAGGAAGTTATGTCTTTTAAAAGGAAAAAATATATATTGAATTCAGTGAAATAAACTTGGTCCTTGAAAGTAGAATCATTTACTTGAAGGCTGCTTTAACTCTTCTTTGTCTAAAAATGTATAGTGTAGATGTAGAATTTATATTCTTTCCTCCTGTCTTGAGGAAGCAATCAAGGAAGAGGTAAAGAGATGTTTGATAAATAATCAAATAATTAAGTAGTTAAAAACCTGCACTCTAGAGCTGGGAAATAGTACAGCAGTTACTGTGCATGCTCAGCCTGTACCTGGTGCCAGGTTGATTTTTGGCACCACGTGGTCCCCAAGCATTGCTGAGTGTGGCCCAAAAATTCCCCTTAACACTGCTGCACTGCCCAAGGAAGCCTCAGCAATGCAGAGCCTGAGAAACATTGTATCCTTCTGCTTTTGCACTAAACCACTGACCTAAAAGCTGAAAATTGGTGGGTGGGGCCTGTGAGCTTCCAAACACTGCTCCTGGGGCCCCAGAATAAAGTTTTTATTACATTTTTAAAATATTTTTTAATATTTTATTATACCACCGTGAGATATATAATTACATAGATGTTTATATCTGGGTTTCGGTCATGCATTGTTTCAGCACCAATCCCTCCACCAGTGCCCATTTCCCACCACCAATATGTCACACTCTCTCCCCCTCTCCCCTAGCCTGCCACTATGGAGAGTTCTCTCTCTCTCTCTCTCTCTCTCTCTCTCTCTCTCTCTTCCTTCTCTTATACACTGTGGATTGCAATACATACATTTAGAGGTTATCATGTGTGTCTTTTTTGCCTGTATTCAATACTCAGTTCTAGGCTAGTATTATCACGCACGACAATTGTTAGCACACTGTTCCCTTCTTTGTCCCACCCAACCTCCGACTTCCAGATGCTAATGGTAGATTCCATTTTTGTAAAGACCTCCTTATCCATATTTTGTCTGAACTAGGATATTGGTATCATAATAAGTATGTATATATACATATATACATATATGCATATATACATATATACATATATACATATATACATATATACATATATACATATATACATATATGTATCTATATATTTATGTCATGCAAGTAAATGCAGTCATTCTATATCTGTCTTTTTCCTTCTGCCTAATTTCACTCAACATGACCCTCTCCATGTCCATCCATTTTTAGGCAAATTTCATAATTTCATTTTTCCTAGCAGCTGCATGAGTATTCCATTGTGTAGATGTACCAGAGTTTCTTTATCCAGTCATCAATTCTCGGGCACTCTGGTTATTTCCAGATTCTGACTATTGTGAATAGTGCTGCTATAAACATAAACGTGGGGATGGTGTTTCCACTGTGTGTTTTGGCTTTCCAGGGTATATTCTCAGGAGTGGTATGGTTGGCTCAAATGGGAGCTCAATTTCTAGTCTTTGGAGGAATGTCTATATTGTTTTCCAAAAATGCTGTATTAGTCAACATTCCCAGCAACAATGTATGAGAGTCCCCTTTCCCCGCATCCACGGCAGCACTTGTTGTTTCTGCTCTTCTGGATATATGCCAGTCTCTGTGGTGTGAGATGATATCTCATTGTTGTTTTGATTTGCATCTCTCTGATGACCAATGATGATGAGCATTTTAAAAAATTTTATTTATTTATTTATTTTAAACATTTTATTACACTACTGTGAGATATACAATTACAATGTTGTTCATGTTTGGAGGTTTCGGTCACATAGTATCCAGCACCCTGCCCTCCACCAGTGCCCATTTCCCACCACCAATGTCCCCAATTCCCTCCCCCCTCCCATAGCCTGCCTCCATGGCAGGTTCTTTATCTCATTTCTCTCTCCCTCTCTCTCTCTTTACCTTCTCTTACACATTGTGGGTTGCACTACATACACTTAGAAGCCATCATGTGCATTTTTTGCCTGTATTTAATGCTCAGTTCTATGTTGGTATCAGCCCTTTTGACATTTATTCACACATGTTCCCTTCTCTATCTTACCTAACCACTGACTCCCACACGATTGTGGTAATTTCCACTTTTGGTAAGACCACCTGATATATTTATGTCATGCAAATAAATGCAGTCATTCTATGTCTCTCTCTTTACTTCTGACTAATTTTACTCAACATGATCCTTTCCATGTCCATCCATTTATAGGAAAATTTCATAGCTTCATTTTTCCTAACAGCTGCATAGTATTCCATTGTGTAGATGTACCACAGTTTCTTTATCCAGTCATCAGTTCTCCGGCATACTGGTTGTTTCCAGGTTCTGGCTATTGTTAATAGTGCTGCTATGAAAATAAAAGTGAGGGTTGTGTTTCCACTGTGTGTTTTTGGCTTCCCAGGGTATATTCCCAGGAGTGCTATGGCTGGGTTAAAGGGAGCTCAATTTCTAGTCTTTGGAGGAATGGTCATATTGTTTTCCAGAAAGGTTGTACAAGTCGACATTCCCACCTACAATGTATGAGAGTCCCTTTTCCCCGCATCCACGCCAGCACTTGTTGCTTTTACCCTTTTGGATATGGGCCATTCTCTGTGGTGTGAGGTGATATCTCATTGTTGTTTTGATTTGCATCTCTCTGATGATTAGTGATGATGACCATTTTTTCATATGCCTTTTGGCCATTCGAATTTCTTCCTTGTCAAAGTTTCTGCTCATCTCTTCTCCCCCATTTGTTAGTGGGGTTGGCTGTTTTCTTCTCATATAGCTGTACCAGTGCCTGATATATCCTGGCTATTAACCCCTTATCAGATGGGTATTGGGTGAATATTCTTTCCCATTCTGTCGACTGTCTTTCTATATTGGTCACTGTTTCCTTCGAGGTGCAGAAGCTCTTTAGTTTCATATAGTCCCATATGTTTATATTTTCTTCTAATTGCTTTTGTTAATGGTGTTTCACCTTTGAAGATGTCTTTACCTTCAATGTTGTGGAGGGTTTTTCCTATATTTTCTTCAACGTACTTTATGGATTCAGGTCTGATATTGAGATCTTTAATCCATTTTGGTCTGATTTTTTGTGCAAGGTGTTAGACACAGGTCCAAATTCATTTTTTCACATGTAGCTGTCCAGTTTTCCCAGCACCACTTGTTGAAGAAGCTTTCCTTATTCCAGTTTGAACCCTTTGCAACTTTATCAAAGATTAACTGATCATGCCTTTGAGGCTGGTTGTCAGGATACTCAACTCTATTCCATAGGTCCACAGGTCTGTTTTTATTCCAGTACCACGCTGTTTTAATTACTGCTGCTTTGTAGTACAGTTTGAGGTTGGGAAAGGTGATGCCTCCCATCTTCTTCTTCCCAAGGATTGCTTTAGCTATCCGTGGGGGTTTATTATTCCATACAAATTTCAGGAGTGTTTGGTCAATTTCTTTAAAGAATGTCATGGGTATCCTTATAGGAACCACATTGAATCTGTACAAAGCTCTAGGGAGTATTACCATCTTGACAATGTTAATTCTCCCCATCCATGAGCAGAGAATGTGTTTCCATTGTCTCGTGTCCTCTTTTATTTCTTGAAGCAGTGTCTATAGTTCTCTTTGTATAGGTCCTTTACACACTTGGTTAAGCTGATTCCTAGGTATTTGATTTTCTGTGGCAAAATTGTAAATGGAATCGATTTCTTAATATCTCTTTTCTTCTCTTTCATTGTTTGTGTATAGGAAAGCCACCGACTTTTGGGTATTGATTTTGTACCCTGCCACTCTACTATACATATCTATTGTTTCTAAGACTTTTTGGGTCGAGAGTTTAGGGTTCTCTAAGTATAATATCATGTCATCTGCAAATTATGATAGCTTGATTTCTTCCTTGCCTATCTGGATGCCCTTAATGTCCTTTTCTTCTCTGATTGCTATGGCGAGTACTTCCAGTACTATACTGAATAAAAGAGGTGATAGAGGGAAACCTTGTCGTGTTCCTGATCTTAAGGGGAAAGCTTTCAATTTTTCCCATTGAGAATGATATTCACTGTGGGCTTTTGGTAGATGGCTTTGACTATCTTGAGAAAGCTTCCTTCAATTCCCATTTTCTGGAGGGTTTTAACCATGAATGGGTGCTGGAACTTGTCAAATGCTTTTTCTACGTCTATCGATAGGACCATATGGTTTTTATTTTTTCTCTTATTGATATGATGTATTATGTTGATTGATTTGCGAATGTTGAACCATCCTTGCATTCCCGGGATGAAATCTATTTGGTCATATTGTATGATCTTTTGATGAGTCTTCGGATTCTGTTTGCTAGTATTTTGTTGAAGATCTTAGCATTTTTGTTCATCAAGAAGATTGGTCTGTAATTTTCCTTCTTTGTGTTGTCTCTCCCTGCTTTGGGTATCAAGGTGATATGTGCCTTGTAGAAGCTGTTTTGGAGTGTTTCTGTTTCTTCTATTTCCTGGAAGAGCTTGACTAGTATAGGCAGTAGGTCTTTCTTAAAGGTTTGATACAATTCGCTAGTGAACCTATCTGGACCTGGGCTTTTGTGTTTTGGCAGACTTTTAATTACTGTTTCAATTTCCTTGATGGCGATAGGTTATTCAGGTATTGGAGGTCTTCTTGTTTCAATCGTGGGAGGTTATAGGACTTCAGGAATTTATCTATTTCTTCTAGATTCTCATGTTTTGTGGCATACAGGTTCTCAAAGTAATCTCTGATGATCTTTTTGGATTTCTGTTTTTTTTCTCGTGATGTCACCATTTTCATTTCTGATTCTGTTCATTAGGGTTCTCTCTTTCCCTGTCCTTACAAGTCTTGCCAGTGGCTTGTCGATCTTGTTTAAATTTCAAAGAACCAGCTCTTGATTTCATTAATCTTTCGAATTGTTTTTTTTGGTTTCCAGCTCATTGATTTCCTCCCTAAGTTTTATTATTTCCTTCCTTCTGCCTGTGCTGGGCTTCTTTTTTTTTTAAATTTTTTTATTATACCACCGTGAAACATACAATTACAAAGGTGTTCATAATTGGTTCTTGGTAATACAGTATTCCAGCACTCCATCCCTCCACCAGTGCCCCCATTTCCACCACCAATGTACCCCCTCCCCGTCCGTCCCCCACCCGCCTTAATAGCAGGTACCCCAGTGTCCTCTCTTTCTCTCTCTATCTCTCTCTGTCTCTGCATCTCTCTCCCTCTTATTTTACACATTGTGGCTAGCCCTGCAGATATTTAGAGTTTATCACTTAAGTCTCTTTGTGTATATTCAGTGGTGAGTTTAAATCTGCCATTACCATTTCCCATATTTAGTAAAACACTGGTATCTATATCCTATTAATGAATGCAGTCATTCTATATCTGTCCTTTTCCTTCTGACTAATTTCACTCAGCATGATAGACTCCATGTCCATCCATTTGCAGGTAAATTTCATAATTTCATCCTTTCTGACAGCCGCATAGTATTCCACAGTGTAGATGAACCACAGTTTCTTTAGCCAGTCCTCTGTTCTCGGGCATTTAGGTTGTTTCCAGATTCTAGCTATGGTGAATAGCGCAGAGATGAATAAAGAAGTACAGATAGTATTTCTGCTATGTGTTTTTCGGTCTCTAGGGTATATTCCCAGGAGTGCTATTGCTGGATCAAATGGGAGCTCAATACCTAGCTTTCGGAGGAATGCCCATATTGTTTTCCAAAAGGGCTGGACCAGTCGGCACTCCCACCAGCAGTGGATGAGAGTCCCTTTTTCCCCACATCCACGCCAGCACCAGTTGTTCTTGCTGTTTTGGTTGTGTGCCAGTCTCTGTGGGGTGAGATGGTACCTCATTGTTGTTTTGATTTGCATCTCCCTGATGATTAAAGATGAAGAGCACTTTTTCATATGCCTTTTTGGCCATTCGAATTTCTTCTTTTTGGAAGCTTCTGTTCATTTCTTCTCCCCATTTTTTGATGGGGTTGGCTGTTTTCTTCTTGTGGAGTGCTACCAGTGCCTGATATATCCTGGATATTAACCCCTTGTCAGATGGGTATTGGGTGAATATCCTTTCCCACTCTGTGGATTGTCTTTGTATCTTGGTCACCGTTTCTTTTGAGGTGCAGAAGCTTTTCAATTTTATATAATCCCATTTGTTTATCATTGCTTCCATTTGCTTGGTCAGTGGTGTGTCGTCTTTAAAGATACTTTTCGTTTCGATGTCATAGAGCGTTTCTCCTATGTTTTCTTCGATGTACCTTATAGATTCATGTCTGATATCGAGATCTAGAATCCATTTTGATCTGACTTTTTGTGCATGGCGTTAGAAGGAGGTCTAAGTTCATTTTTTACATGTAGCTGCCCAGTTTTCCCAGCACCATTTGTTGAAGCGGCTTTCTTTGTTCCACTTAATATTTTTTTGCTCCTTTATCGAAGATTAAGTGGTTGTATATTTGTGAGTGCGTTTCAGGATACTCAGTTCTATTCCATAGGTCTACGGGTCTGTCTCTATACCAATACCACACTGTCTTAATTACCACTGCTCTGTAGTAGAGCTAGAGGTTGGGGAAAGTGATACCTCCCATCTTCTTTTTCCCAAGGATTGCTTTAGCTATTCGTGGGGTTTTATTATTCCATACAAATTTCAGGTGTGTTTGTTCAATTTCTTTGAAGAACATCATGGGTATCTTTATAGGGACCGCATTGAATTTGTATAAAGCTCTAGGGAGTATTACCATTTTGATAATGTTAATCCTTCCAATCCATGAGCAGGGAATGTGTCTCCATTTCTTCAGGTCTTCTTTTATTTCCTGAAGTAACGTTTTGTAGTTTTCTTTGTAGAGATCCTTTACATTCTTTGTCAAACTGATTCCTAGGTATTTGATTTTCTGCGGTGCAATTGTGAATGGAATAGTTTCTTTAATGTCCCTTTCTTCTCTTTCGCTGTTTGCATATAGGAAGGCCATTGACTTTTGGGTATTGATTTTGTACCCTGCTACTCTACTATAAGAATGTATTATTTCTAGGAGCCTCTTGGTAGAGAGTTTTGGGTTTTCCAGGTATAATATCATGTCATCTGCAAATAGTGATAACTTGGCTTCTTCCCTTCCTATCTGGATGCCCTTAATGTCTTTTTCTTCCCTGATTGCTATGGCAAGTACTTCCAGTACTATATTGAATAGGAAGTGGTGAGAGTGGGCAGCCTGGTCTTGTCCCTGATCTTAAGGGGAAGGCTTTCAGTTTTTCCCCATTGAGAATGATGCTCGCTGTGGGCTTGTAGTAGATGGCCTGGATTATCTTGAGGAAGGTTCCTTCTATCCCCATTTTATGGAGAGCTTTCATCATGAACGGGTGTTGAATCTTGTCAAATGCCTTCTCTGCATCTATTGATATGATCATATGGTTTTTATTTTTCTTTTTGTTGATATGATGTATTATGTTGATTGACTTGCGGATGTTGAACCATCCTTGCATTCCCGGGATGAATCCCACTTGGTCATGGTGTACAATCTTTTTGATGACTCTTTGGATTCTATTTGCTAGTATTTTGTTGAAGATCTTAGCATCTGTATTCATCAGGGAGATTGGTCTGTAGTTTTCCTTTTTTGTGACATCTTTGTCTGCTTTGGGTATCAGGGTGATATGTGCCTCGTAAAAAGCAATTTGGGAGTATTTCTGTTTCTTCAATTTGCCGGAAGAGCTTAAAAAGAATTGAGAGTAGGTCCTCTTTAAAGGTTTTGTAGAATTCACTGGTGAATCCATCTGGGCCTGGGCTTTTGTGTTTGGGGAGACTTTTGATTACCGATTCTATTTCCTCGATGGAGATAGGTTTGTTGAGGTATTCCAAATCTTCTTGTTGCAGACTTGGGAAGCTATAGGAATTCAGGAATTTGTCCATTTCTTCTAGGTTCTCTTGTTTTGTGGCATACAGGCTCTCATAGTAATCTCTGATGATCTTTTGAATTTCTGTGTTTTCAGTTGTGATGTCTCCGTTTTCATTTCTGATTCTGTTTATTTGGGTTCTCTCTTTTCCTTTTCTTACAAGTCTTGCAAGTGGTTTGTCAATCTTGTTTATTTTTTCAAAGAACCAGCTTTTGGTTTCGTTGATCTTCTGGATTGTTTTTTGACATTCTATCTCATTGATTTCTGCTCTAAGTTTTATTATTTCTTTCTTTCTGCTTGGGTTGGGCTCCTTTTGTTGATCACTCTCTAAGATCTTAAGTTGTGAAGTCAGACTGTTTATGATGGCCTTTTTCTTCTTTTCTGATGAATGCCTGAAGAGCTATGAATTTGCCTCTTAACACTGCTTTTGCTGTATCCCACAAGTTCTGGTAATTCGTGTCTTCAGTCTCATTTGTTTCCAGGAATCTTTGGATTTCCTCTTTGATTTCTTTTATGACTTGCTGGTTGTTCAGCAGTGAGCTGTTTAGTTTCCAGGTACTTGGTATTGGTCTCCGTTTTTGTGTACAATTAACTTCTATTTTCAGTGCATCATGGTCTGAAAAAAATAGTTGGCACAATTTCTATCTTCTTGATTTTATGGAGGTATGATTTATGGCTCAGCATGTGATCTATTTTGGAGAATGTTCCATGTGCACTGGAGAAGAAAGTGTATTCAGCCTTTTGGGGATGAAATGTCCTGTATATGTCTACCGGGGCTGGGCTTCTTTTGCTGGTCTTTTTCTAATATTTTCAGGTGTGAGGTCAGGTTATTTATGTGGGCCCTTTCTTGTTTCCTGATGAATGCTTGTAGAGCTATGAACTTTCCTCTTAACACAGCTTTTGTTGTGTCTCACAAGTTCTGATAGTTGGTATCTTCATTGTGATTTGTTTCTAGGAATCTTTGGATTTCCTGTTTGATTTCTTCCATGACCCATTTGTTGTTCAGCAGTGAGCTGTTTAGTTTCCAGGTATTTGGTTTGGCTCCCTGTTTCTGTGTATGGTTAACTACTATTTTCAGTGCATCGTGATCTGAAAAGATAGTTGACACAATTTCAATCTTCTTTATTTTGTTGAGGTATAATTTGTGGTTCAGCATATGGTCTATCTTGGAGTATGTACCCTGTGCACTGGAAAAAATGTGTATTCAGCTTTTTTGGGATCAAAAGCCCTGTATATATCAACCAGTTCTCTTTCTTCCATTTCTTCCTTCAGGTCCTGTATTTCCCTGGTGAGTTTCAGTCAAGTCGATCTATCCATAGTCTATAAGGCAGTGTTGAAGTCTCCGACTACTATTGTGCTACTGTTATTGTCTTCTTTGAGGTCTATTAATAGTCGTTTTAAGTATTTTGCTGGCTCCTTGTTTTGCGCATATATGTTTAGTAGTGTGATTTTTCCCTGGTATACATACCCCTTAATTATTAAGAAATGGCCTTAATAATTAAGGCCTGAAATCTATATTGTCAGATCTGAGTATGGCCACACCCGCCTTTTTGGAGCAGTTGTTTGAGTGGAGAATGGTCTTCCAGCCTTTAACTTTGAGTCTGTGTTTGCTCTGGTTATTCAGATGTGTTTTTTGTAGGCAGCAGAATGTTGGATTCAGTTTTTTAATCCATTTTGCCACCCTGTGTCTCTTAATTGATGCATTTAGACTGTTGATGTTGAGAGAGATTATTGTCATTGGATTTTGTGCCATCTTTCTGTTTAAACTTTTTGTGGTTTTGGGTTGTCTTATTTTGCAATAGACCCTTCAATCCTTCTTTTAAAGTTGGTTTTGAGTCTATGAATTTCCTGAGTTGTTGTTTATCCATGAAGTTATGTATCTTTCCTTCACATCTGAAAGTAAGTCTACCTGGGTAAAGAATTCTTGGTGAGACCTGAAGTTCACTGAGTCTTTTCACAATATCCCACCATTGTTTTGGGCTTGGAGTGAGGCTTCATCTGAGAAGTCTTCTGTAAATCTCAGGGATGCTCCTTTGTATGTGATTTCCTTCTTTGATCTTGCTGCTTTCAGTATTCTAGCTCTTTCTATCATTTTTGTCATTTTAATAAGGATGTGTCTTGGAGTATTCTTATTGGGGTTTCTTTTAGCTGGTATCCTCCGGGCCTCCTGTATCTGGGAGCATGCTTTCTTCAGTTCAGGGAACTTTTCAGCGATGATGGCTTTGATAGTTTCTTCTTCATCAGGGTTTTCTTCTTGCCCTTCTGGGACCCCAATGATGCGTATATTGTTCCTTTTGGCTTCATCCCGATTTTCTCTGGTAGTCTGCTCGTTGATTGTGAGTCTTTTCTCCATCTTCTGGTGTTGTCTACAGAATCTCTGAACCTCGTCTTCGAGATCACTAATTCTTTCTTCAGTAGCTGTTTCTCTGCTTTGGAGGCCTTCCCCTGTGCTTTTCAGTTCACTTACCTCATTTGTATTGGTCATTTCTGCTTGTACTTTGTTCTGAAATTTACTCAATTCTGCTCTCATGTCCTCTTGTATTTTATTGACTTTGTATTCCAATGTTTCTTTTATTTCCTTGTGCATCTTTAACAGTTCCGTCAGAAATTCCTTTTCAGAGAGGTTTTATAGCTCATGCTTATTGCTTGACTCATCTGTATTAGTGACCTCAATCCTACGATTGAGCTTGAAGGAATTCTGCTTTGCTTTACCATTATGACTATCATAGGTTGAAAATGTGTGGTCTGGGTGACTATTCGATAGAGTTAGTAGGTGCCTGAATTACTTTGCAGCTAGGGACGTATAGCAAAGAGTGTAGGGGCAAATGCTCAGTGGTATCTCAGGTAGATGGATAATGCTTGATGCGGACGCGCTAGTGTCCGCGCTGTTTTGAATTTTGGGGTGTCGGTGGGTGGTTCCAGAGTCAGGGGTCGGGGTGGGGGTAGTGCAGTGCAAGGTCCGATGAATCTGTGTGGGGTTTGGTCCCCTTTTAAAGTGCTAGCCCTTTATCCTGGAGAGGAGTGGCTCGGGGGCTGCCCGCCACGGGAACTCACCTGTTTGGGAGAGCTGGGGATCTGCTGGGCGTTGGGGGTGGATGGCATCAGGTGGGAGGTCCGATGAATCTGGGTGGGGCTTGGTTCCCTTCTCAAAGTGCCAGTCCTTTATCCTGGAGAGGAGTGGCTCGGGGGCTGCCCACGGGAACGCACCTTGTGGGAAGAGAGGAATCTGCCGATGATAAGCATTTAAAAAAAAATCTTTATTTAAGCATTGCGAATTACAAAGTTGTTCACAATATAGTTGTTTTAGGTATTCAGTATTTCAGCAGCAGTCCCACCATCAATGTGCCCTACTGCCACCAAGGTCACCAGTTTCTGGCCCACCACCAAAGACTGTTCCCTTAGCAGGCACTAATTAATTTATATTGCTTCTTACAGCATATATCTTGTAATGGTGCTGTATCTGTATTGTAACAGATGTATGCTCTAGGAACTCCAAAATAATGGGGTCTTAAAGTTGGAGTTAAATATTTAACTGTGTATTCCAAACAGGATTGTTTAACTGATTTATATGAGTCTCTGGCTCATGGCCAATGGATGGTATTACTTGGCACCTGAGGCAGTTCATGGGCGTGACTGCTGAACTTCAGGAGGAATGATTTTGGGGGTAGGTAGCCAGATCCTAACTCCATGAAAGAATGGAAATTCCAGTCACAAAACCCACATTCCTGAGTTTTTTAGCAGGTTAACTTTTTGGGTGAAGCTCATCTGAGCAGTGAGGTCCGGCCTTGAACATGGTGTCTGTTATGAACTATGGAGGTTTTTGACTGCTGGGACTCTGCCGGGACAGGTCAGACCCAAACCCATTGCCTTCCACTTTGCCCAAGTTCACTCAGACTGGCAGATCAGGACCATCTCTCCCAACACTGATTTCTTTCAGGATTTATACGTGAGTTCTGGATCATAGCAAGTGAAAGAACTTCTTTTTTTTTTTTTCTAGAAACTTATTTATTTTCCATCAACCTTTTCATCTCCTGTCTGAGTCTGAGGAGCAGTTTAAGACCACTCAGTGGTGGTTCCAACCCATTCAGTGGCCTGAGCAGTGGGCGCTGCAGACCAGTCTTCCGTGGCAGGCTGAGCACTCCAGTCTTCAGTAGGGAACTGCTGAATCGGCACGGAAGGCACCTGCACCCCTCGGACCAGTCTGCGACCTCAGTTTGCGTGGCAGTGAACTCCGGTGCCGGGGCGGTCCATTCACCCTGGAATTCCTCCTTAGTCACGGCCTTCTCGGCTGCAGCCTGCTCCTCCTTTTCAATCTCCCTCAGGGTCTCTGTAGAAGTAGAGATCAGGCATGACCTCCCACGGGTGCTCACGGGAGATGGTGCCTCGCATGCGCAGAACCTCCCGGCCAGCATCCACCACATGAGACCCACAGAGTGAGCTCCCTTGTTGTTGCAAGGGATGGCAATGTCCACATAGCGCAGAGGAGAGTCTGTGTTACACAGAGCAATGGTAGGCAGGTTGACGTAAGACGCCTCTGTGAGGGGCTGGTGGTCAGCCCTGGGATCAGTAACCACCAGAAGTCTTGGCTCCCGGAAAGCTGCCTGGATTTGGTTAGTGAAAGTTCCAGGAGTGAAGCGGCCAGCGATCGGAGTGGCACCCGTGGCAGCAGCGAACTTCAGCACAGCTCTCTGGCCCGTGTTCCTGGATGAGATGACGCTGACATCAGCTGGGTTTTCTATGGCAACAATGGCACGAGCTGCCAGCAGAAGCTTCTCCCAGGTTCTCTTCAAATTGATGATGTAGATGCCATCACTTTTCCTCTTGTAGATGTACTGTTCCATCTGGAAGTCCAGGTTGGTGCCACCTAAGTGGGTGCCTGCTGCTAGGAATTTGAGGACATCCTCCTCCTTCATCTGCAGGACATCAAGGGCTCCGGACATTGTGAAATTTCCCTTTAAGTTGACGAGGGAATCGTGAACAACGCCGTATGGATCCCTCACTGGGCAGCGCGGTGAAAGAACTTCTTAACTGTGGCTTCCGATCTCCTTTGAGGCTTATTTATGGGTTTCCGGAGTGTAGCCAGTAAGTGAGCTTGTATGGATGAGCCAGGTGCTATTTGTGAGTGTGGCACCCACACACCTGACTTTGGGTGATTTAATGTATAGGGAGACTTAGTACTGGGTCATTGGAGATAGGTCAGAGGCACAGCAGTGATTTTGTGGTATAAGGAAGCCTGAGGGCATTTTCTGGCATCTGGTGTGCTTCCCCTCTCTCATCTAAGTTGATCAGCCAGTGTTGCTGTACCTCCTGGGCAATAGTCACCATGCTATCAGGACCACAGCTGGGGCTGTTGCCATTTATTACTTGGGCACTCTGGTTGGATGGCTGGATCCACCAGTACAGCAGAGCTGACCAGAGAGCTTGTGCCCCATCCTGAATCTCTAGATAGTTGGCACTCAGGGAATTTTTCTTCCTTTACATGCTGAATGTGGTGCTGGTCCAGGAAGGAAATGGCAGTGGAGCTGCCGCACTGGCAGCGAAACACCAGGAACTAGAGCATCACCATAACCTCAAATCTCTTACTCCCCCAGTGGCATTGAGTTGGACCCAAAATGTCCTTTTCAGGGGACACTCATCCATTGTTGGTGGGAATGCCGGCTGGTACAGCCTTTCTGGAAAACAATATGGACTTTCCTCCAAAGACTAGAAATTGAACTCCCATTTGACCCAGCCATACCACTCCTGGGAATCTACTCTGGGAAGCCAAAAATACGCAGCGGAAACACCATCCCTACTTTTATGTTCATAGCAGCATTATTCACAATAGCCAGAATCTGGAAGCAACCAGAGTGCCCGAAAATCGATGACTGGATAAAGAAGCTTTGGTACATCTACACAATGGAATACTATGCAGCTGTTAGGAAAAATGAAGTTATAAAATTTGCCTATAAATGGATGGACATGGAGAAGATTACGTTGAGCGAAATTAGCCAGAAGGAGAGAGACAGATACAGAATGACTGCATTTATTTGCATGACATAAATATATATGTACATATTATGATACCAATATCCAAGGTCAAGTGAAACATATATCAGGAGGTCTTGTCAAAGGTGGAAATTATCACAAACGTGTGGGAGTCAGAGTTTAGGTAAGACAGAAAATGGAACAGGGTGATAATAATAGTCGAAGGTACTAATGCCAACCTAGAACTGAGCATTAAATAGAGGCAAAAGGATACACATGACAACCTTTTAATGTATGTTCTGTAATCCATAGTCTGGAAGGGAAGGAAAAGAGAAAGAGAGAGAAAGGGAAAGAAATAAAGAACCTGCCATGGAGGTGGGCTGGGGAAGGGAGGAGGGAACCAGGGATGTTGGTGGTGGGAGATGGGCACTGGTGGAGGGATGGGTGCTGAAACACTGTATGACCAAAACCCAAACATGAACTTTTTAATTGTATATCTTTTTATTTGTATATCTCACGGTGGTATAATAAAATACTTTAAAAAAATGTCCTTTTCAGATACATCAAAATTCTGTCACCATGCATATCACCGAGAGCCTTGGGACCTCTATTAATAATGGGTCTTGTTTCCACCATCCCAATGTAACCCACTCCTGGCCTTTGTTCAATGTGACTGGCCAGTCTTGTTTAATGACTCTCTCTCTGAGCCAGACATCCACAGGGCACCCACACTCACTCATTCAGAAAAATTTTTGAACTTATCTACTGCTCAGAACACGAATGCTGCCATTTCTGCATCAGCTCCAATGCTTACTGCCATCTTGTGACTGCCTGTTCAGAATAATTTTAAAAATAATCATAAAACCGACACACCACTGACCAAGCAAATGGAAGCAATGATAAACAAATGGAATTACATAAAATTGAAAAGCTTCTGCACCTCAAAAGAAACGGTGACCAAGATACAAAGACAATCCACAGAGTGGGAAAGGATATTCACCCAATACCCATCTGACAAGGGGTTAATATCCAGGATATATCAGGCACTGGTAGCACTCCACAAGAAGAAAACAGCCAACTCCATCAAAAAATGGGAAGAAGAAATGAACAGAAGCTTTCAAAAAGAAGAAATTCAAATGGCCAAAAGGCATATGAAAAAGTGCTCTTCATCTTTAACCATCAGGGAGATTCAAATCAAAGCAACAATGAGATACCATCTCACCCCACAGAGACTGGCACACATCCAAAACAGCAAGAACAACTGGTGCTGGCGTGGATGTGGGGGAAAAAGGGACTCTCATCCACTGCTGGTGGGAGTGCCGACTGGTCCAGCCCTTTTGGAAAACAATATGGGCATTCCTCCGAAAGCTAGGTATTGAGCTCCCATTTGATCCAGCAATAGCACTCCTGGGAATATACCCTAGAGACCGAAAAACACATAGCAGAAACACTATCTGTACTTCTTTATTCATCTCTGCGCTATTCACTATAGCTAGAATCAGGAAACAACCTAAATGCCCGAGAACAGAGGGACTGGCTAAAGAAACTGTGGTTCATCTACACTATGGAATACTATGCGGCTGTCAGAAAAGATGAAATTATGAAATTTACCTGCAACTGGATGGACATAGAGACTATTATGCTGAGTGAAATTAGTCAGAAGGAAAAGGACAGATATAGAATGACTGCATTCATTTATAGGATATAAATAGATACCAGTGTTTTACTAAATATGGGAAATGGTAATGGCAGAAATAAAACTCACCACTGAATATCCACAAAGAGACTTAAGTGATAAACTCTAAATATCTGCAGGGCTAGCCACAATGTGTAAAATAAGAGGGAGAGAGATGCAGAGACAGAGAGAGAGATAGAGAGAGAAAGAGAGGAAACTGGGGTACCTGCTATTAAGGCGGCCTGGGGGGGGGAGGGGGAGGAGTACATTGGTGGTGGAAATGGGGCACTGGTGGAGGGATGGGTGCTGGAATACTGTATTACCAAGAACCAATTATGAACACCTTTGTAATTGTATGTTTCACGGTGGTATAATAAAAAAAAATTAAAAAAAAAAAAACAAAAAACCCACCTTTTTTAGATGTTGTCACTATATGTAATTTTAATGCATATAGGTTATCATGTATGTCCTTTTACCTACTTTCAACACTCAATTCTTGTCCATAATGATCATTTCCAACTACTATTGTCCTACTGGACCCTCCTCTATCTTCCCTGCTCTCCGCCCCCCACAATTGTGGTAGATTCCATCCATTGACCAATCCTCCTTGCCCCTATTTTCCCTAGCCTTGTATTGGAAACATTTTAAGCTAAGCCACACAATTCAGTATTTCATAAAATTTTATTCCTGTGTTGTATTTGATATGCCAAATACCATTAACACTATGTTAGGTCATTACCATGACCTAATATAATTGTTTGAGGCTCTTTATGTTCCTGGAGTGAGCAGATGCCCTTGGGCTCTACTAGCATGAGACAGGACATATGGAGATGTTACTGGAGCCCACTTGAGCAAATTGATGATGAACGGCAAGATAGTGATAGTGATTTCTTTTTTATTTATATATTTGAATTGTGCAACTGATTTATAATGCTTATATGTTTTGGAGATACAGCTTCACACTTCCATAAATGTATATAGCATGTCACTCCTAGCATCAAAGTTCTGGTTACTGCCATCTATTTTCAGGTTGATCCTTTCTCCCTCTTTCTCCTCCTGCCTTTCATGTCTTCTCTAGTAACTGCCATTTTGTTGCTAGAGTATAAGATATCCTTTTCATTTGCCTTGATTTTTTTTCATTTTTAAAAAATATTTTATTATACCACAGTGAGATATACAATTACAAAGATGTTCATGTTTGGGTTTTGGTCATACAGTGTTTTCTGTATCTAGAGTTTGGACTTAATCATATTATTTGCTTAGCAAATATGAAAATATTTGCAAATATGAAAAAATAATGAAAGCTTAGCAAATGTAATATAATCAACAACTTGATATGGTTTTCTACTCTAGACTTGTCATAAGAAAAATGTGCTTTAGGTACTGTAGCAAATAAAACATTTGATCTTCGTCCCTTGTTCTGAATAGAGATTCTAAAATTCTAGGAATTTTCTGGCTGATAGGACTTATTGGGGGAATCTTTATTATGAATACAATTCTATCTCAATCACACTTCAATTTATGCTAATATGGTGACTCTTGACTGAGGTCTTTTAGAAAAAGTGGACTTTTAAGATGGGAGATAGTCAATAGAAAACACAAAAACCACTAGAGGATTAGAACATTCAGCCTCACACTTCAACTTAAAGAGATTGAGATTGATGCCATCAACATTTGCCAGTGGTAGCACCCTTCATATCTGCCTCATGCAGGTCTATAAAAACCCCTGAGTATTAGTCATGGGGGAGTTTTTTTCCAAATTTTTAAAAAATGAAATCACCACAAATTACAGTTATTCATAATTGTGTTTCAGGTACATGGTGCTTCAATACCAGTCCCTTTACCAGTGTCCCCTTCCCTGAAGAGCATTTGAGTTGCTGTGTGTCATGTAGAAAAGGCATAGAATGTTGCACTTCATACTTTATCAGGTGCCTTATGCATATTTCTACTTGATTTAACTGATACACACATAGATATGTGTGTGCACATAATAAATTGGAAACAGAGAAAAAGTGTTTCCTGACTATTGTCATTCATTTTAATGACCTAGAAAACTTGAGGGAATTGTAGGGACACCTGACTTATTAGTTGGTCAGAATTATCCGTGGCAAGGTGAATTATGAGACAGGCAACAGAAAGGGAGCAGTCTGATGGGACTGAGCCCCTAAACTGTGAGGCTTTTTGCTATTTTCAGGTGGCATCAGAATTCAATTGAATTGTAAAATACTCAGAGAGTTAAAGAAATGGTTGGTGGCACAGGGAAAAAAAGACCACACATTTGGTTTCAGAATATTATGAATAAAAACAGTTCACATTGATTCAGTTTTTTTTTTTTTAAAAGGAAAACTTACAAAGACCTCCAACAAACTCCTATGGCTCAGAGGTAGCACTTTACCTAATCATAAACCAAAGCAGACAATAGATCACAGCTCAAGTTTAGAGTCAAACCCAATCTTTATCAGCTGAAGTCCAGTTAAGCTGTCAATGTGTCAAGGAGAAATACACACTTGTTATTGAAAAGTGCTCAAGTTTCATTTTCAACTAAATTGTATTACAACACAGATTTCAGGGCACATCATTTAAAATTATTATATGTAATAATGTATTAAGTCTACTAAAACATTATGATAGTGAAGTAAATTCACCACTAATAGCCAAATTTTATCCTTGTGCTATTGGTATAGCCATTATAAAAAATAGTACATTTCTCAAAGAAAATTAAAAATTTCATTCAATTCAGTGATCTCACTTCTGAGTATTTACTTGAAAAATAAAACGTTTTAATTATATAGCCCTCTCGCCAAGGCATCGAAAATCAGATTGGCTGGACATGTTATGCTGTCGGGGGACACCGCCGGGTCCCCCAACAGTGCCGGAAAGCAAGTTCCCTTCTACCTCTGAAGCCGGCAGGGAATGGATGAAAACTCAGGAATCCGATGCAGTTTTAAAAGGGCTTTACTAACACAGGTTCCGATATACAATCCAAGAGCAGGAATAACCTCTGGACTGGGTTCCCATCTAGGCCCCCAGCCACGTGTAGGCCACGATGGCTGCCACCATGTGTTGAGGCCCAACAGAGAGTGGAGAGGACCGAGAAGCAAAACGCCAAGGGAAGCCGAAATGGCAAAAGAGAGAAAAAAGAAAAAAAAAAGCTTCTTTCTTCTTGCATCTTATTTAATAGCTAGAAATCCACCCAACCCCCCACCCAGCCCAGCCCAGAATGGGCTGGGCTATCTAAAAATGGAAACAGGAAAATAGCTCTATAGAAAAATGTAGCAACTTCAGGAGAACTTCTGGCTGTTTACAATGACCCAGAGCTAATTCAAAGCCTCCTAGCAGAGCTGGGAGAAGCTATAAGCTAAATGTAACTTCCCTGGCAAGGAGGGTCAAATGCCTCAGGTAATTTCTCCCAGCACCTCACCTAATGTCTTGAGCCAAGATCTGCCTGGAAATGCCTTTATAGGGTAGAGAAGGGGTTTCTGAGATGGCATGTCTCTGTACCAAAGGCTATACTAATGCCAGTTAAATATTTCTCCAAGCTTTCACAAGAGTCTCGTCTACTTCATGGTAGTTTTGTACTTTATCTGCCTTTGAGTTATCAAGGAGCCATACTTGCTTGCTTGGAGGCAAACAGCATTTCTCTCTGGTCTAATTACTTAGAGATCCAACGTGGCCAGGCAAATATGCTGGTAAAATCTAGCTAGTCCCACGATGATTGTGGTAGTGTGAGAGAATATTTATACCAGCCAATATAGAATTCATGGTCAGATACATTGCCACATTTAAACCCCCCTATCTACAAAGTGATCTGCAGGAGGCAATCCAGGGCAGATGCAGAGGCTTTTAGGCTTTTAGGTGTCCTGCAACATAATGCGATTTGGAGACGATGGCTGGACTAGAGCCGTTACTGACTGGATCCCATGGGACGTCAAAAGATCACGTGGCCACCCACCTACAAGATGGTCAGACTTCTTCGCCAAGACCCTGAACAAATGGTTTGAGGCTCTTTGTATTCCTGAAGCAATCAGATATCATTGGGCTACACTGGCACGTGATAGGGTCAAATGGAAATATTACTGGCACCCGCTCGAGCAAATCGACCGAATAATGGGATTTCAAGTGATCAAGTGAATTATATATGCATTTCTACTGAAAAGTACATTATTAAATTGATAGGATATGATTGATTAAAAATGGTGTAATTATATCTATTTTCTTGGTATGAATAAAATGAGATCAGATTACTTCTGTAGACTATGATATAGACTACACAAGGTTTTGCACCACAAAAACAAAACAATGTATAGAGCACTTGTGTGACCTATCTGGGTTTGATCTCCAGCCTCAGATATGGTCCTCTGCCTGTGTGAGTCCCACCAGAAGTACAGCCAGGCGTGGCTCCAAATAATCAGTAAAAAAAAAAAAAAAAAAAGAAAAAAGAAACCAAACAACATAAAATGCTGGGTCTTCCAGACTCAATTCTATGGGATAAAAAGTTTCTAAAGCTTTGTTTCTGGGGATTCCATTTTCTAGTTGAATGTTCTCATTTTTACTTCCTAGGATGGTGTCTAGTTAAGATAACCTTGGTTTGGGCTATCTGTGTTCTGGTCTCACCTCTGGAATTACCTTTTAGTATCCTATTTAAAATTTTCTAATGCTAGAGTTTGCCAATCTGGATGAATTAAGCTATTTTAGTGTAGTAATATTTACAGGTAAATCCTTGCGTTCATTATTTATTCATGTTAATTAGTTTACTAACTAGGCCCACTTTACCTTGACTTCTGGAGGTATTTACATCTTTCAAACACTTCTTCTTCTTCTTCTTCTTCTTCTTCTTCTTCTTCTTCTTCTTCTTCTTCTTTTTCTTCTTCTTCTTCTCTTTTTCTCCTCCTCCTCCTTCTTCCTCCTCCTCCTCCTCCTCCTCTTCCTCCTCCTCCTCCTTCTTCTCTTCGTCTCCTCCTTCTTCCTCTTCCTCTTTCTCTTCCTCTTCTTCTTCTTCTTCCTCCTCCTCTTCCTCCTTGTTCTCCTCCTTCTTCTCTTCTCCTCCTCCTTCCTCTTCCTCTTCCTCTTCTTCTTCTTCTTCCTCCTCATCCTCCTTCTCTTCCCCCTCCTTCTCCTCCTCCTTCTTCTTCTTCTCTCTCCTCCTCCTCCTCCTTCTTCCTCCTCCTCTTCTTCTTCTCCCTCCTCCTTCTCCTTCTTCTTCTTCTCTTCTCCTTCTCCTCCTCCTTCTTCTTCCTCTTCTTCTTCTTCTTCTTCTTCTTCCTCCCCTCCTCCTCCTCCTTCTTCTCCTCCTTCTTCTTCTTCTTCTTCTCCTTCTTCTTCTTCTTCTTCTTCTCCTTCTTCTCTCCTCCTCCTTCTTCTTCTTCCTCTTCCTTTTCTTCTTCTTTTCTCTTCCTCCCTCCTCCTCCTCCTCCTCCTCCTTCTTCTTCTTTTTCTTCTTCTTCTTCTTTAAGGTAACATATGTGATGCTAGAGATCAAACTTGGGTCAGCCATGTGTAAGGCAAGTAGCCTACTCTCTACTCTCTCTTCAGCCCATCTTTCAAATATTTCCTATCACAGACCATAGTGCTAATCCAAGGAGAAGCTTCCTGTGTATATAATTTGGGAAAATAAACTTCCTGTCCATTTTAATTTTTGAAGATAAACAACTCATGAAATCATAGTTTTGTGCATGAATGATTTTATCAGTCAATCAGTTATGAAATAAAGTGTTGTACTTCCAAGGTTATCCCTGGAAGATTTAAATACAGTAACACGCTTACTGTTTTCATTTGCATTACAAGAAAAATTATGTACTACATATAATGTTATATTTAACTAACTTCTTTACAGTATTTGAGATCTTTTATACCTTTTTATAGATTACTGATAATAAGAATTATCAGTAATTCACTTTATTATTAAAAATGAGACATTGTCGTTTTTAAGAAAATACTGATTTAGGCCAGGTGAAAATATGTGGGTAAATAAAATCTAGAATAACTAAAATGTGATACTTTAGCACAAAGTTTAATGGTAGTGATATAAAGTGTGAATTAAATAATAAGAAATTTCAGTTTGACATGCTTATGCTATCACTTCTACAGCTGTATATTTCACAATGGCTAGAAATAATGACTGAAAGAGGATTGTAACCAGCTGTACCTTAGAGGTCTCTTCAAAGCAGGAAGACCGGGAACTTGGTCTGAGTTTAAGAAGGAAAAAATTCAGTTTAGTCACACAGTAAAGGACTCATCCAGGCTTTTCAAGTTGCATAAACTCCATGGGTAAATATTTGTCTTATGCCTCATCTATTCTAGCATGAAGACTACAAGCTTAGCAACATATACTAACCACCTGAGCTTAGCAATTGTTTTCATTTGTTGCTATGTAAAGATGAATTTTCATTTAAAAAACCCTCCCCCCAGACTGAAGTGATAGTTCAACTGGTAGGACATTTGCCTTGCATGCAGGTGACCTGGGTTTCTATCCCAGCATTCCATATGGTCCCACCCAAGCACCCCAGGAGTAATTACTGGGTGCAAAATCAGGAGTAACCCCTGAGCATCTCCAGGTGTGCCCCCTCAAAAAAAAAAAAAAAAGAAAAAATGACCAAGCCAAGAAATAGGAAATGGTCAAGTTCATTGCTTGGTAAATGGTGGCAAGCATAAGCACAATTGTGATAAGCTTGTTCCCAGGCAATGCCCTCAAAACTTCTACTTCTTTGGGTCTGCAGTGGAGGCCAGATACTCATATTTTCAAAACGCTACCTGATATTTCCAACACTTTGGGGCTCTTACAGAGGTGGACCACAGAGCCCAGAGATGCAGGAGGAGAGGATTTTGTGAGTACTTATATCCCACTCTCTTGGTTTTTCAACTACCTGCAGCTCACCAAATATTCCTGGAGGTGTATCTCCTGCCAGCCATCAACAAAGCATTTTAATCAGCCTGAACTTGTACTGCTCAAACCTGGAAGTTAAATTTTCTGGCAAATACACTGAGAGAAAAATTAATCTTCCTCCTGAGACTTAATAGGTTTCTTGATTTTTTAAGTATTAGCATGTTTTTCAAGTGCTATAAAGCTTAAAAAATATGAAAAAAAGAGCTCCAGGATTAGAGATTTCTCTTTTAAGCAAAAGTTTCCAATGACACAATACTTCTTTAAAGATGAAAATTTCCACCTAAGGCACACTTTCTCTATTTTGTAAGCACAGATGAGAATTTATGCCAACTCTACCTTTTAAGCCTTTGAAGAAAACATTTTTAAACTGATTTGAAAATAATTTCCACATATCTTTAACACCCACTCTCTCTAATTTAACTCCATTTGTCTCTACCTTACTTTTTATTTTCTTGAGCATTCCAGCTGTTAACATTAAATCTAATTTTTAAATGTCAGTCCCTGTCAAAGCAAGCCTTAATCCTATAATATTAACCAATCATCAGCTCAAAATGGCTTTATAATATCAGATATAGCTGCATTTCCAGCCTGCAGGCATGAAGAACGATTATGTATGTGCCCATGCTAGCGCTTCTTTTTAATTCTGCTTGATGTCGACTGAAATTCTATATGTGTGTGTTGGGGGGGTGGGGGATCTGAGCCTTGTTCAATGTGTATGGAGTACAATTATGCATTCATGATTGTTACAGCTTCCTCCTAATACTATTTGATATGTGTAGGAATTCTAAGTGGGTGTGTAAGAATTGAACTCCATCCAAAGTGCTTTGGTTACACAAATAGATAAAAAAGGCTTTTGTCACAGAGTGAAATACTGCACAAGTATTGGCAAAATATTTGCTATTACTATATTTATTTGTTGAGGGATTAAAATATTATGTGCAGAAGCAAACAGTTAATGAGAGAGTATTTAAACTGGCACCAGATAGGAAACTTTTAAGATCATAGTTTTATACAACATGTCATTTACTTCTTTTTTTTTTGCTCTTTTTAAAATATGATTAAAAAATAAACAAACAATCAAAAAGCAAAATCCCTCAACCTTCTCTCTATTTCTTTTACCGTTTCCATTTAGACAATTTAAGTTTTGAGGTGTGAAGATTAGCTGTAACTTGAATATTTGGCACAGATATATTTTTCTTTGAGATTTTAAAAACACTCAAATTTATAAAGTGAATTAATGAAACAGTCATTGTCAATGCCTAAATTCTATGTGAAAGCAATTTGTAGTGAGGTCGAGATAATTTCAAAACATTTATCACACAAAATATAGAACTTTATTATAGCAATATAATAAATAATTTTTGTTTATGAGGGGATCACCAAATGAAAACAAATATCATTTACACCATATTTTATTCTCTTGTACAGAATTTTAAGTATAGAGTTAGAATTTTAAGTATATTATATTTTATTAGATGAAACAATTGATAAACATACCCTTAATGATAGGGAATATATATAAATAAATTTTACAAGTTAAGTGCCCACCTTAATAAGTTAAGTCAAAATATTAATGAAATTACTGACTGAAAATTAATAAAAATTTTCCTTTATTATGTTCATTGTCACTGTGGCTAAAAGTGTAATTTTTGTTTTTCTCCCTAGAGGACCCCAGAGTCTCAAGGGATGAATATGATAAAACATGTTTACCATAAGTGCCACAAAACTTTAGGTTCAAAATCCTATGAGAACTTAAGAGGAAGGTAATTAATCTTTTAAGTTTTTTTTTAAAATTTGACTTACCATGAGTTACAGTATTACAATAAAATTCATGTTTAACTTTTTTTAGGCATGCAATATTCTAACACCAATCCCATCACCAGTGTCCACTTTCTTCCACCAATGTCCTGTCTCCCAGCCTGCCTCTATGGCATGCACTTTTCCCTCCACCTCTGTTGTGGTGGTCCCTTCCTTGACCTAGTCCTCCCACCTGCACTCCAGTGTCAAGTTTCCTAATGAAAACCAGTTCTCAAGCTCTTCTTTTTATTGCCTTTGGGCATTTGTTACTCCCCTACTATGTTTCTTTATATTCCACATATAAGAAAGATCTTCCAGTGTCTGTTACCTTCTAATTTCACTCAGCATAGTATGCTATAGATCCACCCATTAATGGCAAATTGCTTGATTGCATCTTTTCTTATAGTGGAGTAGTATTCCATCGTGTATATGTGCCATAGTTTTGTTTTTAATCAAGTCATTTGTTCTTGAGCTCTTGGACTGTTTCCATACTTTGGCTACTGTGTATGGATAATTAATTTTGTTTTGAAAATCCAAAGGGACCTCATAGTGGTATTATTTTTCAGGCCAGTGCAAGTTCAGTAAAAAACAAAAACACAACAACAACCAAAAAAAAAACTTGCCAGTCATAGTTATTTTCAGATATATTTTCTGTGATTTTTTCATGAACGTAAAAAAATCTTTTTAAAATGTCATTTTATGTATTTACCATTGCTTTAAAATTCTATAACATTTTAGAGTACAGCTTCACATGTCTGTATGTATATATAACTATACATAAGTCAGTTTAATAATTAAAAATGACAATTTATAAATACATTTATACTAATTGCTTCAAGAAAGAAACTGCCTATTTGTCATTTCTCTAAGATAGTAATGTCTTACTTTCATTTTTATTTTTAAATTCTCTTTGAGTCACTGTGACTTACAATACTATTCATGACAGGCTTTCCTGCATACAGTGGTTCACCAGAGTATCTGCTTCCGCTCACCATTGTCCCAGTGTAGCCACCCCCTCAAAGTGATAAATTCATTGCAGCTCTATTCACAGGAGTCAAAATCTGAAAGCAGGCCATGTGTCTCAGAACAGCTGACTGGAAAAGAAACTATGGTGCATATATACACAGTGAAAGCTATAAGAAAAGATCAAATTATGCAGTTTGCTGCTATGTGGATGGATCTGGAGAGTATCATAGTGAGTAAAGTTAGTCAGAAGGAGAAAGGACATATATAGAATCATCTGTCCATTTCAATTTTTCTTCTTTTTCTGTTGAGCCTATTTAATATTGTTCATGGTTATTTTTATCACTTGTTTGGATAGGATTCTTGATAAAGATTCTTCCAGAAAATAGTTGCTTAATATACTTAAAAATTATGTTTATTAAAACATAGTGATTACAAAGTTATCATAATGAGTTGTTTCAGGCATACAGATTGCCAACACCAATTCCCAACACCAGTATGACCTTTCTTCCACCAATGTTCCCAGTGCCTCTCCCCACCCAACCTGCTCCCTTAGCAGGCACAAAGCAAATAATTTCATATTACTTGCCCCAAAGGAACTTAGAGGAATGTCAAATGTAATTTTCAGAAAATAAATTTTAAAAAATCAACTCGTGATGATTGATTTATATATAACTTAGTCCTAAGTAAATTAAAATATTTAATACAGTGTAATAGAACGCCTGCCTTAATTTACACACATAAGTTTTCAACTCTGTACTTGGGTTTCATTATGGTAATAATCCCATCTTTCCTGTAATTAATAAAACTGTCTTTAAAAATTCTTCAATGATATATTTTAGATCTTACATGAAATAGGTAAAGCTATAACTGTAAATGTTAGTAAGAGTGAAGAGAATTAAGAAAATTTAAAAGACAAAATCTAAATAGGCCTATGAAAGTACAGTATTTTATACTAAGAAAGGAAATATTGAAGATATTAATAACATAGCACATTTAATACAAATGAGATGTTAATTCTTTATTGAAGATGTATAATATCCCTTAACAAGGGAATTGTAAACAGACCTTCCTCAGTCTAGTAGAACACAATCATAAGCACCGTGAGTGAGTGCCAGATTCAGGTCACATGTTGAGAAGTTTGTTCTGTCCTTTGAAGAAGCTTCTTTAACACTTCTTGTAAGAGTCTTTTCAAGTCTCTGAGTTCCATAAACTGTTGCTTGTCCCTGAAGCTTTGTATCATTCCTTCAAATGTGAGTAGTAATCTAGCTGGATGGAGTATTCTTGTAGGTGTTCATGTTGTTGAGTTTTTATACTATATTCATTCATTTCTATTTGGTTCAGTAGACTCTCTCTTGATCTGCTGTGAATTTTATGGTATCTCCTTTATATATAAGTTGCTTTGCTGATCTTGCTAGTTTAAATATTCTGTCTCTATCTTCGAATTTTTCATTTTGAGTACAGAGTGATTTGGAATTTTCCTAGTTGGGTGTATTTAACTGGGACCTCTCAGGTCTCTTGGATCTATGTGCCTATAACCCTCAAGTCCAGCAAATTCCTTTCTATAATTTCTTAAGTATTGTTTGTTCATCAAACTTGCCTTCCTATTCCTCAGGGACTCTGATGATTCTAACATTGTTCCTCTTGAGCTCATTCTGTAATTCTGTGGTATGCTGCTCATTTCTCTTCAGACTATTTTCCACTTTTGGTTTGTTTCCGCCTTCTCATCTTGGAGCTCCTTGATCTTTTGCTCAGTTGCTGTTAATCTGATATTCAGAGATTATATTGAATTTTAAAAATCACCTACCACGTTCTTCATTTCTGCTTGTAGTTTCCTCATTTCAGTGTTCATTTTTCTCCACTGCTGATCTCTGCTGTTGTTTATTTAAGCACATTAATCATCCTTGCAATGATTTCACTAAAGTCATTTTTGAGGATTTTACGCTGTTTGATGCTGTTTGAGCCCTCTGTGTTCTTGTTTTCACTAATTGAGTTTTCTAGGCTTTATGTCTCTTCCTCACCAGGTTTTCTGTGTTTTTACTATGCTTAAAAGGTGTGAGGCGCAGCTGCACCTGCTTGACCCACATGAAGCAGCCCATGGAGCGACAGGAGGATGAAAATGACTTGGCCCCTGGCTCTGGGTTCAACACAGCTCCTAGGGTCAGTAAACACATGGATGAGATGGCCACACAGACCAGACTTGGAGCGGGAGTGGGACCCCTCCCCCATCCCTTCCACCTCCATGTCCCAACAGGTGTGGCAACAAGCCTGCAGCCACCACAACCAGCAAAGCTGGAGAAGGGACAAACCAGACACATGGACAAGTGGCAGGCTTGGATAATAATCAAGATTAGGACCAAGTCCTTTTCAGGATCTTGCCCATATATACACTGTAATGATCATTATAGTTATAAAAAAAACTCGGGGACTGTTGGGGAATGGGGAATGGTAATGCCAGGCTAGAACTCACCATTGAATATATAAAAAGAGGCTTGCATGGTAAACTCTAAATATCTGTAGGGCAAGTCACAATGTGTACGAGGAGAGAGAGAGAGAGAGAGAGAGAGAGAGGAGAGTTGCAGAGAAAGACAGAGAGAGAAAGATAAGAAAAGTACCTGCTATAGAGGCAGGCTGGGAGTGGGTGGGAGGGAATTTGGGGACATTGGTGATAGAAATGGGGCACTAGTGGAGGGATTGATGCTATAACACTGTATGACTGAGACCCAATTATGAACATCTTTGTAATTGTATATATCTCACGGTGCTATAATAAAAAAGGTGTGGGGTGTGCAGAGTTCTGGAGTTGTGGAGCTGAGTTCATGCCACAGTGAAGTTCAGGTATAATTCACCTGGTTGTGACTTTTTTGCCTTTTTTTTCAGTATTTCAGTGCTGTAATCAAGAACTAGAAAGATAATATATACTGAGCTCTGTATATGTTACCTATCTATAAACATTTACTTACAAACATTTATTTTATTTATTCATTTAAAAGGATTATAAATACTATTTTTATTCACAAGAGAAAAATTAGGGTTAAACTATTTTCCTAGAATAAAAGGAATACCAAGTGATAAATTAAGGAGCAAAAACTAATCTCCTAGATCAGAAGATTTGTTGCTCAACATTCAAACTACTGTCCAAGAATAATTGCAGGACTCACAGGTTCTAAGGGAAAGGTTTGTGATTGACTGAAATCCTGAGAAAGAAGTTGTTAAAAGGAAGAAAATCTTAAAAGGATTATATTCATCTCCAGGGATTTAGAAACGTGGCAAAAAATCTGAAGAAAAAGGAGAGATTTGGATCTCTGCTGAATCCATATTGAATTTCAAGCTGTTAAGGACATTAATGTGGAATTTTGTTCACTTATAAATAAGGTTCTACAACCTAAGTTAGTAGTTCTCTCATTTTTTTTTTTTTTGCTTTTTGGGTCACACCCGGTGATCCTCAGGGGTTACTCCTGGCTCTGCACTCAGGAATTACTCCTGGCGATGCTTGGGAGACCATATGGGATGCGGGAATCGAACCCAGGCCGGCACAGGCCGTGTGGAAGGCAAATGCCCTACCGGCTGGGCTATAGATCTGGCCCCTATCATTTTATTTTATGGGGACAGGAAAGTTGGGTCACACTCTGAGGTTTCAAAACCTACATCTGGCTCTGTGCTCAGGGATCACTCCTGGTGGTGCTTTGGAAACCACATGTGATCCTGAGTAGGTGTGTACAATTCAAGCACCTCGTTGTTGTGCTAGCCAATACTATAATTATTATTTTTAAATCATTAAAAAGTGTTTCTAAAATTGTCATTTATAAGCAATCAACTTGAGGTATATGCATAAAGTAGAAAATCTGAAAGAGACTAAAATAGCAATGCATATGAAACATTAGCTATCAAGGAGAAAATCTGAAAGGAATGGCATTTTTTTTTATACACTTTCTCTCAGTCTCCAAAAGACATGAAAGTGATGCACAAATCTTTGTTTACCTTCCATTTTTTTTCTGAAGATTCTGATAGAGTACCTTAAAATTCTTCCACTCTGAGCTTTGATAACAAAATCATATTTAACCAGACCTCAAACAGCAACATTTTGGTATTCTCTACCCTGAGACATTTCATAGACCTGGTACTAACTCAGTCATTGATAGTACACAATCTAGGTTAAATAATTTGTCGCGTTGGCCAAACCAACTAACATTATTACTCATCACTGGGAGAATTCTTGAGAATGATCTGCCTTGATAGAAACTAGTTACTTCAGTTACCAAGTAAATTTATTGGATTTCCAAGTGAATAACTACTTACTGTAAGGAAATGCTCACTGAAAGTTAGAGTGGGCCTGTGATAAAACAAACCAAAAAATGACAAATCAACCACATAGCTCACCTACAAATTCTTCCAGGGCATCTCTCAAAAAACAGAAGAGGATTTGGGTCAGAGAAGGTATATATCCTCTGGTTGAAGAGAACAAAGAAACAGAAGAAAATCTGAAGGCTAGGGAGGGGTAGGTGTGTGGTAATTTGTTTAGCAACTCCTAGAAAATGAAATAATAATCAGTGAGAAAGTCTTGAGGTAAACTAATTTGCATTAGGAGTCTTCAAAAATCAAGGAATCATGACAATAGTCATTCTGGCAGTGAGAGATTCATATAGAACTTAAGAAAAAATGCAGTCTACTAAGTTTACACTTACACCAGTTTGATGATACATTAAATTTCTGTTTAATTATTTTTTAAGAATGAACTCCAAATAACCAGAACAAAAAGAAAATTAAGTATCAAGAAGAACAAATCTTTAATGTACTTTCTCTTAGAATCTTTTTCTGAATATTTTTATCATATGTATAAAATCTATGTCCATAATGATTATTAACTATTACTAGTTATTTTTCATTGGTCAAAATTGTTTTCTTTTATGTTAGTATGATACAATACTTAATAAATTATCTAATATTAAGTCAACTTGCAGTCCTAGAATATTTTAAACTCAGTCGTGCTTATATTATAATTTATAAACACAGATGAGCTCAATTTTTACATATTTTAAAAGTATTGTATTCATGTATTAATAATATTAATCTTTTAAAAATATTTTATTACACAACCATGAGGTATAAAATTACACAGATGTTTATGTTTGGGTTTCAGCCATTAAGTGCTCCAGCACCCATCCCTCCACAAGTGCTTTTTATCACACTTTGCCTCTCTTCTCTCTCTGTCTCTCTGTTTCACTGTCTCTCTCTCTCTCTCTCTCTATCTATCTATCTATCTATCTATCTATCTATCTATCTATCTATCTATCTATCTCTATCTCTCTAATTATCTATCTCTCTATCTCTGTCTGTCTGTCTATCTTCCTTCTCTTACATATTGTGACTTGCAATATGTACATTTAGAGGTTATTATGTACATCCCTTTGCCTACATTCAATGCTCAGTTCTCAGTTGGTATTATAATTTCCAACAATTGTTAGCAAATTGTTCCCTTCTCTGTCTTACCTAACCTCTGACTACCGTTTAAACACTTGTAGTAGATTCTATCCACTGACAAGACCTCCTGATCCATGTTTTGCCTGACCTTGTGTATTGGTATCACTGTCTGTCTGTCTTCCTGTTCATCATCGATTTGCTCGAGCGGGCACCAGTAACATTTCCATATGTCCTGTCTCATGCTAGTAGAGCCCAAGGGCATCTGTTTGCTCCAGGAACATATAGAGCCTCAAATCATTACATCAGGTCATAGGTCTATAATTGTTACTGGCATTTGGCATATCAAATACAACACAGGAGGCTTGCCAGGCTCTGCCGTGCGGGTGGCATACTCTTGTAGTCACCTATAAATGCAGCATTTATTGATGAACCATGCAGTCGCTTGTGGCCATGCGAGCCGGGCTGTAATAGGCTCCTCTGCTGGGTGGAGTTCTGACGAGAGGGAAGTCCAGATGTGGAAAATAGCTGCCCTCATGGAGTGGGGGGGGAGGTCGTCTGGATTGTTGCGAGGCTCTGCTGGGGTGGCAGGCCAGGGCTAGGAGCCCGTCATCCCTCCTGGGTGCCTCGTGAGCAGCTGGGCACAGGGAGAGACGGTAGCAGGTCTGCCCCATGTCTGTGAGTCTCTGGATCAGCATACCTGGGCCGGACTTGAAAAAGACTGCTGCAGGGTGGGTCCTATGAGCTGGACTGTAATAGGCTCTTCTGCTGGGTGATGTTCTGATGAGAGGGAAGTCCAGATGTGGAAAATGGCAGCCCTCATGGAGTGGGGGTTTGTCTGGCTTGTTACGAGGCTCTACTATATAAACATATTTTATATCCTGCAAATAAATGAAGCAATTTATTCCCACCAACTACTACTGTTTACTCTCTTTTGGTAGCTGAAGAAATTAGATATAAAAAATTAAATCACAAAATATTTTCTTTTGTTCTTTCATTTAAAAGTTTCGGTTTGAACTTACCACTTCTTTGAACACTATACTTTCTTTTAAACCATCATCCTACTTTCTGAGGGAGAACTTTGAACTACTGATTCCATTCTGATGGTTATTTATTCATTTAATTTTTTTTTATTTTAGGCACCATGGTTTACAAATTGCTTTGAGTAGGGTTTTATACATAAAGTATTCCAGCATCACCACCCCCTTCAGTGTCTCCTTCCCCTCTACGATTTGATGGCCAGCATCCTACTAAACTATTTCTTGACAAAATTTAAGTAATAGCTTGAATCTGATAACTTTTTAAAGTATTTGCTCCATTTTATCTAATTTTTCAATTGCTAGTATTAAAGTTACTTGTATTTCCTTAATCTGATCTCTGCTGCCATAAATTAGCTCCCTTTTTCATTCAAAGACTTTGGCTATTTTTTGCTTCCTTCGTCAACCTAGCCTGTGATTTGTGCATCTTATTAGGTTTTTATATTTATGTTTATAGAAAACACTTCTTTTTTGTTACTCCATTTGGTTTTGTTACTCCTTTCATATCTTAATTTTTTCACTTTGTACTCTGTTCTTATCTCCTTTGATTTATCCTGTCTATATTTTCTGTTTATTTTTCCCTTTTTCTAATATCTTAAGATAAATGCTTTGAGTTTTTCTTTTATTATAATGTTAGTATTTTAGGCTTCAAACTATCCATTAAGATTTTTGGCTACATTACAGAAACTTTGGAATTTAGCATTTTTATTAATGCACAGCTGTTCCTGCAGTTGTTATTTATGCTGGCTTTGTTCATTTTGGCTTAGTTCCTTGTGTTTTTATCACTTATGGTGATTTCCTGATTCTTGGATCTTTCTGTGGGAATTCTTTGAGGCTTGTATTTAATATACCTTTTCCATGACCATATTACATCCGACACTATCAACATAGAATTCCTTTTAACTCCATTTCAAGTTGGGGCTTTTCAGGAGTATAAAGTTCAGTCACAAGCTCTGACTGAGAAATCTCATGGGGGTTCCGGTCAGTAGAACTGTGAATGGAGAACACTGCCGAGGTGACAGGGTGGGGATGGGACTTTGGTATAATGGTGGAGGGATCTTAAAATTCTGTGATAGACATGATAAAGCAGCACCAAGACACAAACAATGATATCAATACTATTATATGATTAAAAAAAAGAAGTCTTAAGTCAGTGGGGCGGTGTCTTTCCTCCCACACTGAATTTAGGGAGAAAAGATTGAGATGACATCTTTGTTTCTGATTACCTTTGTTTCCATATTCAGTCACTGTGGGTATTGATTTTCATGTAGTACTGATTTCATGGTGGTGTTTCTGCCTCTCCTCTCTGCCCTACTGTGGCCCTTTTGTTTTGGCTTATGGTCCCCAAACACATGGTCAATTAAAACCCAGATGAGGCTGTTACAATTTGAGGTCCCCTCAGAGATGATGCCAGCTCCAGAGCTTACCAAATCCTCTTGGAATCAGACTTTCTCATTGCTTGTCTCCTCTATTTCTGTTTCTTAATTTGCAGCTCAACTCATTATATTCTGAAAGGAATATTTAAAAAATTTACTTTATCTTATTCTTGTCCTGAAGGGATTTATCTGAAAATGCCATACTTCTGGAAACTGAGGAGTCAAATAATGATACTCTTGAAACTCAAAATTCAGATGAGTTTACCTCAAATAAGGCATAGCTAGAAACTCCAGAATAATGATTTTTCCATTTAGTTTGATTTGGCAGATAAACTATATCATCAAAGCCATAGATTATTTCTGTCTCTTTGCTCTGCTTTTCATGATGTCAGCTTCAATCCAAAACTATCTGTCTTTCTGACATGATCACAAAATGCTGCCAGCGACTCACAGAGCTACATACGTCATTGCTTACATTCAGGTAGAAAACCAACTCATTCCCAAATAATAAAATAGTTCTCTTGAACTTTTCCCAATGGGGAACCAAACTATAGCCAGTGATATGTCATGCTCTGATGGGTTTTGTTACTTGAAACATTTTCATTATCCCTTATTTAATGACAAATTCCTTCCTGAAATCCCTGATGTTCAATAGTCACTTAATAGAAAACATATTTTCAGTTATTTTAAAGGGAGAATTTTGATGCATTTTATTTCATCACAATCTTATATACTCAAGTATAAGATTATTTTATATAGCAATCAATCAGTGTTCGCAAGTTAAAAAGCCAATAATTTGAGAGCAAATAATGTACATTAATTTTAAAATGGAGACATTAAGGCTATCTTCTTTCTGTACCATTTTTGACATCAGTTTTTCAACATTTGGGTCTGTTGATTTTGGACTTGTAAGAGTAAGAGTAAATGTTATGTCATAGAAAATGCTGTTAAGGTCAAATAAAAGCAGTGCTTTGGAACACATAGAAATTGTGTATGTTCATAAATAACTAGGGGTAATTGAAATTGCAATCCCCCTTTCTCTCATTTGACTTAAATGGGCAAAGTTGGATTTATTTAAATATCACATGCAATTCAAACTAGATCCTTATGACACTGTCTGTGTAGAAGTATGTTGCATAAATCAATGAGCACATCTGCATGAAACTATAATCTTGAGAATATTGTTTTCAATATTTATTACTTTTATGATTACTTCTATTGTTTTAGTATGTTAGTGGGAAAAAGGAATTCTTGTCTGGAAATGATATGACTTTCAAGATCTATTATAGCAACAAATAGGATATTTCCATGGGATGTTATTCTGTATGATGGCAGAGGATGAGTTTTACTTTGACTAAAACTGATCAGGGGATAAGAATCACCTGATCTCATGGTCACTGAAGAAATGTAGAGGAAAAAGTGATTACAAATGATAATAAGTGATTATAAACTATTATAAATGTCAATAATAATAATAATCTCAGCTAACTTTGTTACAGTATTATTCCAAGGCAAATTTAGTTAAAATATATTCATACATAAACACAACAAAATTTAATCTATTCTGATATCCTACTTGCACTAATCACTGGAATCTGTCCCTCTATGTGGTCATAAAAATTCAAAAAACCAGAGGAGGTACAGGTTAGTCACTGATGTTTGCGGCTGCTCTTTCTGTTCCCTAATGATGGTGTTCAGATTTATCTTCCTACATCTTGTAAGCACTTATCTCTGGGAAGTTCAGGTATGAATCTCTCAACCATTCATTCCACTAATTTCAGGCAACCTTTGCTCCTGAGGTCACAATATGTAAATCCCAGTTTCCTTATCTCACTTATGTCCTCTTTGCCACCATTTTTCTGGTCCATACTGTTTCATGTCCTAAAACTTTGCTTCAAATTTTATCTCTTAAAATATTTTTTGAGATATAATTCATGTACCTCATCTATACTATTCATCTGTTTAAAATGAATTCCTAAACAGTTTTCAGTGTATTTACAGTTGTTCAGTGAACACAGCAATCAGTTTTGGCATATTTTTATACTCTCCAAAAGAAATTCCCTAGACATTTTCAGTTATCCCCCATTTTTCTCCAGCTCTCTAACTCTCTAAAGATTACATATTTTGTCTAGGAAGTAACTTATCTACTTTTCAGATGTACTTTTTCCTGCCCTGAACATCTCATGTAACTGTAGACATAAAATATGTAGTCTTTTTGCATCTGGCTTCTTTCTCTTAGCATAGGATTCGCATTTTACTCATGCTACAGTACATATTAGTAGGTCATTAGTTTTAATGGTTCAGTAATATGCTATTATTTGTATCTATTTTATTTATATTAATTTGTATTTTATGAATTTTGTTAGTATTCTATTTCAATGATTTTTATTTTATATTTCTGGTTATTTATTTACTAATTTATTCATTGGCATATTAGTTATTTCCAGATGGGTTGTAATAAGTAATATCGATGTAAACTTTTGAAAATAATACCTTTTAATGTACTTGTATTTTCATTTTGCTGGAATAAAGTCCTAAGATTCAAATTCTTGGGTGGCATGTTAAACTTATGTCAAACCTAAAAAAAAACCATTTGTAAATAATTTTTCAATTCATTTTCTTTTAAATTTAAAAGGGACATGTTGAGTGCTCTAGTTTTTCCAAATTTTTAATGCTATATTTTAATTTATAAGTAGAAATATTTATAAGTAGAAATATATTTTAATTTATAAGTCAGAAATTTGGAATTTCTGAGTGCTGAGAACAATGAAGGTGCTTTTTTTGTTGTGTGAATAAGGTGACATTTGGAAATATCTAAAGATGATGGTTGATTCCCCAGGAGAACTAACTGCATGAAGAGAAGGTTGGAACTGTGACTCTCTTTTCTTCCCCAACCTCTACCCTTATGTTAACTTTATTGTTAATAGTCAATGACTTAATAAGTGGTGCATATGTAATGAAACCTTCTTCAAAACCCAAAAGATAAGATTATGAATGGTTCAAGGTCAATGATCTGGTGAATTCAAGAGTACAGAACTGGTGAATTCAAGAGTACGGAGTGCCAGAAAAAGCACTGAAATGCTCTGTAACCCTTCCAACATACCTTGTCCTATTTATCTATTTAATCTTACTATTCCTAACTGTATCCTTCTGTAATAAACCACTAACCTAAGAAAAATGATTCTCTGATTTCCTGTGTGTCTAACAACTTAAAGGAGCCTGTCAATATGGGGTTAGGGCACTTGCATTGCATACAGCTGAACCAGATTTGATCCTCGGAATCCTTTGCACCTAGATCAGTGCCAGTAGGAACCCTGGAATAAGCCTCTCCACCTACCTACCCAGCGCTTTTGGGTGTGACTGTAAACTGTACCCTTCTCCTTCCCATCTTCCAAAAGAAAGCAAGGCCAGCTAATTCTGGATTTCTGACTGCTGTGTAAAATGTGTAAGTGGGAAGAGTGGCTGACTTCTTAGATTGAAACTTCAGCCTTAGTATCTGATGCTCTCTTAGGGAAGATACCGTCAGAATTGAGTTGAGTTCTCAGATACCCAGGTGGTAACCAAATATCGCTTACTGATGGCATAGGGAATATATCTGCCCACAGAAATCCACATCAGATCTTGGGATCAAGATGTCAAATATTTCCCATTAATAATATTTTGAATTATAGCTCTTCTAATGTTATAATAGTAAGCTGCATTCTGAAAATGTAAGTATCTGGCTATTCTAGCACCTTTTAAATTTTCTAGTAACACTGGCTCTCAGTACACTGTAGCACAATAACTGGTATAGCTGTGCAACTGACATTCTCTTTAGGCTAACGTGCTGCCTCCAGTTTATCAGTGTCATATTTTATGAACCTGACACTGAGGGTAAGTGTCATTTATCATTTTTCATCATAGTGTGCTCTTTTGTTTCTGGAGGAAAGAAATGTTCTGTGTTCCATGAATTTAGTGAAAGCAGAAAACAAAATAGAAAGGGCACTATAATTCAATCCAAGGAGGGAATTCTTTATGCAAGTAATGACTAAACATCCTTGCTTAATATACAAAATATGTTTTCCCCAAAATACAATTTAGATCATCATTATGAATAAACCATAGAACAATAATGTGTGATGGAAATTTTAATGAACTGAGAAAAACAATAAAAATGTCAATGAATTCTATTTTGAAACCAAGTGAATTAATGCTACCATAAAAGCAATTGTCTATTAATAAAATTATTTATAAACTCCTTTATGTTTGTGAAATAATTGCTTTTTTGTATTTTAATTTTGGTAAAATCAATTTTGGCAGGGTAATATATCATACTTTAAAATCACTTTTAAGAATTGGGAAATTGTAGGAATTCCCCCATTACTGAATTGAAGATCTGGTTCCAAATATAGTTCTCTAAGTCCAGAAATTTTGTAAATAAACTGTAATTTCATTTTGTCTTTCAAAATTAATGTAATGGAGAGATGCAAAATATCATCATATAAAAGTATAATATATTAAAAGATAAAAATAATGGCTATGACACATTACAGTTTTTAAATATAAAAATATTTGGAAATATCTTTGAGTATATTAGTTCTCCATTATAAAATAGAATTACGATAAGCTACATATTATTGCCAATAAAGGGATTTAGACAGATTCCACACTATCAGTTTGATAAAAAAAATACAAGAGCTAATATAACTTGTGTAGAAATGAAGGTGCTGGTGTTGAGATTCCAAGCAGAAAAATTTATGATTCTAGTTATAATTAGAAAATTGTAATCAATCTTTTTAATTTTGAGTTTAATCCATCCAAAATAGATTGAATTTAATCTATCCTTTCTATATATACTTATACATATTTAAATGTACATATATATATATATATGTTGCAGGACTTCTAAGGGCCGCTGCATCTTGCTCTGGATTGCCTCCTGCAAATCACTCCGTAGATAAGGGGATAGTCTACATGTGGCAGTTTATCCGACCATGTATGCTGTACTAGCTGGTATAAATATTCTCCCATGCTACCACAATCATCGTGGGACTAGCTAGATCTTACCAGCATATTAGCCTAGCCACGTAGGACACCTAAGTAATTAGACCAGAGAGAAATGCTGTTTGCTTCCAAGCAAACAAGCATGGCTCCCTGATATACTCAAAGGCAACTAAAATATAAAACTACAATGAAGTAGAGGAGACTTGTGAAGGCTTGGAGAAATATTTAACTGGCATTGGTGTTGGTCTTTGGTACAGAGACATGCCATCTCAGAAACCCCCTTCTCTACACTACAAAGGCATTACCAAGCAGATTTTGGCTCAAAACATTAGCACAGTAAAGGCCCTAGGTGAGGTGCAGGGGAGGGATTACCTAAGGGCATTGGACCCTCCCTGCTTTCCATAACAGTGGGAGGAAGGTCTGAGTTACAGGGATATAAACTAGCCGGTTCCCGCTCTCCCGTCCTTCTTCCTTGTGGGATCTCTCCTTGTGAGCGTTCATTCCCCTTGGAAGCTTTTTACACGTGGTGGTCGCCATCTTGGCCTACACGTGGCTGGGGTTCTAGCCTGGAATCCTAAGCATCGGGTTTTTCCTTTTTGCTGATTTGTATGCCTGAACCTGTGATAAGTAAAGCCTTTTAAAACTGCATCGGTTCCTGAGTTTTCATCCGTTCCTCGCCGGCTTCAGAGATAGAAGGGAACTTCGCTTCCGGCACTGTCGCGGGACCCGGTGGAGCGCCCGACAATTGATTACCGATTCCATCTCCTCCATGGAGATAGGTTTGTTGAGGTATTCCAAATCTTCTTGTTGCAGACTTGGTAGGCTATAGGAATTCAGGAATTTGTCCATTTCTTCTAGGTTCTCTTGTTTCGTGGCATACAGGCTCTCATAGTAATCTCTGATGATCTTTTGGATTTCTGTGGTTTCTGTTGTGATGTCCCCGTTTTTATTTCTGATTCTATTTATTTGGGTTCTCTCTTTTCCTTTTCTTACAAGTCTTGCAAGTGGTTTGTCAATCTTGTTTATTTTTTCAAAGAACCAGCTTTTGGTTTCGTTGATCTTCTGGATTGCTTTTTTGACATTCCATCTCATTGATTTCTGCTCTAAGTTTTATTATTTCTTTCTTTCTGCTTGGGTTGGGCTCCTTTTGTTGATAACTTTCTAAGATCTTAAGTTGTGAGGTCAGACTGTTTGTGATGGCCTTTTCTTCTTTTCTGATGAATGCCTGAAGAGCTATGAACTTGCCTCTTAACACTGCTTTTGCCGTATCCCACAAGTTCTGGTAATTCGTGTCTTCAGTCTCATTTGTTTCAAGGAATCTTTGGATTTCCTCTTTGATTTCTTTTATGACTTGCTGGTTGTTCAGCAGTGAGCTGTTTAGTTTCCAGGTACTAGGTATTGGTCTCCATTTTTGTGTACAATTAACTTCTATTTTCAGTGCATCATGGTCTGAAAAAATAGTTGGCACAATTTCGATCTTCTTGATTTTATGAAGGTATGATTTATGGCTCAGCATGTGATCTATTTTTGGAGTATGTTCCTGTGCACTGGAGAAGAAAGTGAATTCAGCTTTTTGGGGATGAAATTCCCTATATATGTCTACCAGCCCTCTTCCATCTCTTCATTTAGGGCCAGTATTTCCTTGGTAAGTTTCAATCTTGTTGATCTATCCAGGGTTGATAGAGCAGTGTTGAAGTCTCCAACTACAATTGTGTTGCTGTCAATGTCTTCTTTGAAGTCTATTAGTAGTTGTTTTAGGTATTTTTTCTGGCCCCTCGTTGGGTGCATATGTTTAATAAAGTGATTTCTTCATGATATATGCATCCCTTGACTATTAAGAAGTGACCTTCACTGTCCCTTCTGACCTTCTTCAGCCCGAAGTCTATGTTGTCGGATACCAGTATGGCTACCACAGCCTTTTTGGATGGGTTGTTTGAGTGAAGGATTGTTTTCCAGCCTTTTATTTTGAAGCTGTCTTTGCTCCGACTGTTCATGTGTGTTTCTTGAAGGCAGCAGAAGGTCGGATTCAATTTTTTTGATCCATTTTGCCACTCTGTGTCTCTTAACTGGTGCATTTAGACCATTGACATTGAGAGAGATTATTGTCACGGAATTTTTGTGCTATCTTTCTGTATAGGTTGGTTGTTCATTTGGGTATGTCTCATCTTAGAGTAGATCTTTCAGTCCTTCTTTTAAGGTTGGCTTTGATTTTACAAAGTTCCTAAGCTGTTGTTTATCCAAGAAGTTGTATATCTGTCCTTCAAATCTGAGTGAGAGTTTAGCCAGATAAAGAATTCTTGCTGAGGCAATCATTTCATTGAGTTTTTTTACTATACACCACCACTGCCTTCCGGCTTGGAGGGTGTCTTCTGAGAAGTCTGCTGAAAGTCGAATGGATGCTCCCTTTTGTATACAATTTCATTCACAAGAGGAACCTATCCCTGAAGTGGAATCTCATGGGTTGTTTTCCCATGGTGTTGAGGTGTTCAGGGAGAGATTCCTCTAGTGATCAATTCCTTCAGGCAGCATTGATCTTGCTGCCTGAGAATTATGTCTCAGTCTATGGCATCCATTACTATTGGTATGTGTCTTGGGGTCTTTCTATTGGGGTCTCTTCTTGCTGGTATGCGTCGGGCTTTTTTGGATCTGGATGCCTTTGTCCTTTAACTCAGGGAACTTATTCAGCCAGGATGCTTTTAACTGTTTTAATTTCCTAGGGGGTTACTTCCCAGTCCCTCTGGGACTCCGATGATTCTTATGTTGTTCCACCTGACTTCATCCCATTGTTCTCTGTTCCATTCTGATCCGTTTTCCGGTCTTTTTCCATCTTATGTAATTCTCTGAGTGCTTTCTGCAGCTCATCTTGGAGTCTCACTGATTCACTCTTCTGCTGCTGTCACCCTACTGTTGAGAGCCCCTATTGTGTTTTTTCATTTCATCTACCGAGTTTTTAAGTGATGATATTTCTATTTGCATGGTTCTCATTTCTGCTCTCATTTCCTCCTGTAATTTATTGACTGCCCTTTCAACTGCTTCATTTATGTTCTCCTGTATTTTATTGGACATCTGCTCCATTTTTTTTGAATTTTTATTTTTACAATTACAAAGATATACAATTATAAAGTTCATATTTGGGTTTTGGTCATACAGTGTTCCAGCACCCATCCTGCCACCAGTGCCCATCTCCCACCACCGCGTCCCCCGGTTCCCTCCCCCTCCCCAGCCCTGCTGCATGGCTGGTTCTATATTTCTTTCCGTTTCTCTTTTCTCTTTTCCTTCCCCCACCAGACTACGGATTACAGAACATACATTAAAGGGTTGTCATGTATCTTTTTGCCTCTATTTAATGCTCAGTTCTAGGTTGGCATTAGGACCCTTGACAATTGTGAGCACACTGTTCCATATTCTGTCTTACCTAGCCTCTGACTCCCACACATTTGTAATAATTTCCACCTTTGACAAGACCTCCTGATATATGTTTCAATTGACCTGGATATTGGTATCTTATACGTACGGTATATATTTATGTTATGCAGATAAATGCAGTCATTCTGTGTCTGTCTCTCTCCTTCTGGCTAATTTCGCTCAACAATATCTTCTTCATGTCCATCCATTTATAGGCAAATTTTATAACTTCATTTTTCCTAATAGCTGCATAGTATTCCATTGTGTAGATGTACCAATGCTTCTTTATTAGTCAACGATTTTCGGGCACTCTGGTTGCTTACAGATTCTGGCTATTGTGAATAATGCTGCTATGAACATAAAAGTAGGGATGGTGTTTCCGCTGCGTATTTTTGGTTTCCCAGAGTAGATTCCCAGGAGTGGTATGGCTGGGTCAAATGGGAGTTCAATTTCTAGTCTATGGAGGAATGTCCATATTGTTTTCCAGAAAGGCTGTACCAGCCGACATGCCCACCAACAATGGATGAGTGTCCCCTTTTTCCCCACATCCACGCCAGCACTTGTTGTTCTTGCTCTTTTGAATATGTGCCAGTCTCTGTGGTGTAAAAGTGGTATCTTATTGTTGTTTTGATTTGCATCTCTCTGATGACCAGTGATGATTAGCATTTTTTCATATGTTTTTTTGGCCATTCAATTTCTTCCTTGCTGAAGTTTCTGTCCATTTCTTCTCCCCATTTTTTGATGGGGTTGTTTGTTTTCTTCTTCTAAAGTTCTACCAGTGCCTGATATATCCTGGATATTAACCCATCAGA